>QNTS01001215.1:139018-180407 GCA_003317085.1 Hucho hucho | reverse complement strand
CATCACTGAGCAGAATGATATGAATGACATCACTGAACAGAATGATATGAATGACATCACTGAACAGAATGATATGAACAGCATCACTGAACAGAATGATATGAACAGCATCACTGAGCAGAATGATATGAACGACATCACTGAGCAGAATGATATGAATGACATCACTGAGCAGAATGATATGAATTACATCACTGAGCAGAATGATATGAACAACATCACTGAGCAGCATGATATGAACGACATCACTGAGCAGAATGATATGAATTACATCACTGAACAGAATGATATGAATGACATCACTGAACAGAATGATATGAACAGCATCACTGAGCAGAATGATATGAATGACATCACTGAGCAGAATGTTATGAATGACATAAATGAGCAGAATGATATGAATGACATCACTGAACAGAATGATATGAATTACATCACTGAGCAGAATGATATGAACAACATCACTGAGCAGAATGATATGAACAACATCACTGAGCAGAATGATATGAATGGCATCACTGATAAAGTGAGTTTTGTCCATGTGCTTTCTGCATGTCTTTATTCATTCTAGTACAATTTTTTATTTAATTTTTTTTATTTCACCTTTATTTAACCAGGTAGGCCAGTTGAGAACAAGTTCTCATTTACAACTGCGACCTGGCCAAGATAAAGCACAGCAGTTTGATACATACAACAACACAGAGTTACACATGGAATAAACAAACAGACAGTCAATAATACAGTAGAAAAACAAGTCTATATACAATGTGTGCAAATGAGGTAAGATAAGGAAGGTAAGGAAATAAATAGGCCATGGTGGCGAAGTAATTACAATACTGTACTGTACGTGATTGTTTGTATAATGTGACTGTTAGTCTCCAGGACTCATCTTGTGTATGCGCTTCTGCTTTCGTACCAGAAGACAAGTGAAGGTGTCTGGAACTACCACATAGACTGAGATGAGGGGAATGTTGTTTCAGTCAGAAAGCAGAGGGTGTGTGCATACGTGTGTGTGGTGATAGAGAGGGACAGCTATAGATAGATTGTGTGAACCAATGTTTATTTTGGCATTTAAAAAAAAAAGTAGTCTAGTCTTAGTATTTTTGACTCAAATATAATTAAGTCACATTTTTGTCAATTGAATAATGATTTAGTCTAGTTTAGTCTTTTCAAAATGACAATAACAGTGGGACATTTTAGTCAACCTAAATGCCCTAAAATGTGGAAGTCACATCACATTTCTATTGCCTCATTAACCTATAGTAAACATAAATCACTGTCTTCCATATGCACAAACATAGATCAATCAATCAAATGTATGTATAAAGCCCTTTTTACATCAGCCAATGTCACAAAGTGCTATACAGAAACCCAGCCTAAAACCCCAAACAGCAAGCAATGCCTTGTCCTACCAACATATTTTTCCGAATAACATCCTATCGCATGATTCGCTTTCCAACAGCCAAATTGGCAGAAGAACACAGTACTCAGCAGCCCCTTGACAGGGCTCCAGACTAACATTTTCCCCAACAAGGTTTTCAGTTGGTGACACCAGACCATGATTTGGTCGCACAAATCTTTTACTGGAAAAAAGTAGTAATCACCTTATAAAGTCCTTCTGTGTAATAGACTACTGAGATGGTAGGCTATAAAATAAATAAGGTGTTGCATCGAACATGTCCAAGCAGGAATGTATGATTCAAGATATTTTGATGTGCAGCCTAATCCAGTGACATGCCATTAATTGTGGGTTGACAATAGGGTATTGTTGATATATTTTACTGTTAAAATATGGCTCCATTTTTTTTATTTTATTGTTTAATTGGGATGAATTTGCCTAGATCTTTATGTGCACTAATATTATAGGTACATTATTTTTGGGGCGAATTCACCACATGAGGAAAAGAAAACTCTAAACATATTAGCTAGATTGCTAACAATAATACCCACTGCTAGTAGTCATATATTAATCTAACAGTATTTATATATATATATTTATTACTTGCAGTTATAGCATGCTACCCTACGCACTCACAGTGTGATTCGCGTCCACCCAACCCCTATAAATACCTCAGGCGTAGCATAATTCCCTCAAGACTACAAGGGAACCGACATCTGGACTAGCATAGTCCCAAGCTCATAGAAATAAAATAAAATTTTATTGGTCACATACACATGGTTAGCAGATGTTATTGCGAGTGTAGCGAAATGCTTGTGCTTCTAGTTCCGACAGTGCGGCAATATCTAACATGTAATCTAACTCCACAACAGCTACCTAATACACACAAATCTAAGTAAAGGAAGGGAATAAGTACAGTGGGGAAAAAAAGTATTTAGTCAGCCACCAATTGTGCAAGTTCTCTCACTTAAAAAGATGAGAGAGGCCTGTAATTTTCATCATAGGTACACTTCAACTATGACAGACAAAATGAAGAAGAAAAAATCCAGAAAATCACATTGTAGGATTTTTAATGAATTTATTTGCAAATTATGGTGGAAAATAAGTATTTGGTCACATACAAACAAGCAAGATTTCTGGCTCTCACAGACCTGTAACTTCTTCTTTAAGAGGCTCCTCTGTCCTCCACTCGTTACCTGTATTAATGGCACCTGTTTGAACTTGTTATCAGTATAAAAGACACCTGTCCACAACCTCAAACAGTCACACTCCAAACTCCACTATGGCCAAGACCAAAGAGCTGTCAAAGGACACCAGAAACAAAATTGTAGACCTGCACCAGGTTGGGAAGACTGAATCTGCAATAGGTAAGCAGCTTGGTTTGAAGAAATCAACTGTGGGAGCAATTATTAGGAAATGGAAGACATACAAGACCACTGATAATCTTCCTCGATCTGGGGCTCCACGCAAGATCTCACCCCGTGGGGTCAAAATGATCACAAGAACGGTGAGCAAAAATCCCAGAACCACACGGGGGGACCTAGTGAATGACCTGCAGNAATGTCATATGGTCAGATGAAACCAAAATAGAACTTTTTGGTAAAAACTCAACTCGTCGTGTTTGGAGGACAAAGAACACCATACCTACTGTGAAGCATGGGGGTGGAAACATCATGCTTTGGGGCTGTTTTTCTGCAAAGGGACCAGGACGACTGATCTGTGTAAAGGAAAGAATGAATGGGGCCATGTATCGTGAGATTTTGAGTGAAAACCTCCTTCCATCAGCAAGTGCATTGAAGATGAAACGTGGCTGTGTCTTTCAGCATGACAATAATCCCAAACACACCGCCCGGGCAACGAAGGAGTGGCTTCGTAAGAAGCATTTCAAGGTCCTGGAGTGGCCTAGCCAGTCTCCAGATCTCAACCCCATAGAAAATCTTTAGAGGGAGTTGAAAGTCCGTGTTGCCCAGCGACAGCCCCAAAACATCACTGCTCTAGAGGAGATCTGCATGGAGGAATGGGCCAAAATACCAGCAACAGTGTGTGAAAACCTTGTGAAGACTTACAGAAAACGTTTGACCTCTGTCATTGCCAACAAAGGGTATATAACAAAGTATTGAGATAAACTTTTGTTATTGACCAAATACTTATTTCCCACCATAATTTGCAAATAAATTCATAAAAAATCCTACAATGTGATTTTCTGGATTTTTTTTCCTCATTTTGTCTGTCATAGTTGAAGTGTACCTATGATGAAAATTACAGGCCTCTCTCACTTAAAAAGATGAGAGAACTTGCACAATTGGTGGCTGACTAAATATTTTTTTTCCCCACTGTATATACATATCAATATATGGATGGGCAATGACAGAGCGGCATAGGCAAGATGCAGTAGATGGTATATTTTGCTTGAGGGACCATGCTAGTAACTCAATGGGATGACAACACCAGAGTAAGTCAGTTCCCGTAGGGCACAGCCTGGAGCAACACGTCACCATAGGTGTTCAAGGCAGTACCCGGCTTAACCACAGGTTAATGTTGGGAGGGAAGGGTAGCACCAAGTACAGCTGCGCTCACACTGTGTGGGTTAGCCACATTCACCCGGTAAAACCTTGCAAAGGTACTGGGGGACGCCCAGCAGGCACCCACACGTATGTCAGAGAGGGGGACTCCCTTAAACAGTGCCCAGGAGGTGGCAACTCCCCTGGTGGAGTGCGGTACCATAGAGGATGGGGCTGGGTGGCCAGCTAGGCTATATGGTTGCAGGATAGTGTCTACAGACCAATGTGACAAAAGTTGTTTCGAGAGAGGCTTACCCTGTATCTCCAAAGTACACAAACATTTGATCAGAGCTGAGTCCACTCCACATACGTGTTTAGGGATCTCACAGGACACAGAAGGCGTACATCAACATCATGAGCCCCAGGGGGCATGGAGATGGACAAGGCTGTTAGGAACATTTCCCTGGGATGTTCAACCTGAGGCCTAGCTCTGAGAGATGTTGTGTCTGCTACTGCCTGTTCTCGTGACTGAGCGCAGATAAGCCAATCGACTAGGTAATTTAGCATCATCCCTTGTGATGTTAGGAGTGCTAGAGCAGCATCCATGCATTTTGTAAATGTTCTTGGTGCCAGGGAGAAGCCAAAAGGTAACACTTGGTATTTGTACGCTATGCCGTTGAATGCAAAGTGCAGGTACTTCCTGTGAGCCGGGTGGATCAGTACGTGGAAGTAGGCATCTTTTAGGTCGACAGTGGTGAACCACTGGTCCGGGCTGATAGCCTGTAGGATGCGGGACGGAGATAGCATCTTGAAGGGGAGGGGTTTCAAGCACCGGTTGAGAGGCCTCAAGGTCAGGTTGGGGCGAAAGCCACCATCCCTCTTGGGGACTAGGAAATATATTTCATAGAACCCACTATGCTGTTCTGATGGTTCAAGATTTCTGATTGCATTCTTCTCCAGCAAGGAAGCAATCTCCATTGGAGAGCTTCTCTTTTCAGGGGGTCGGCTGTTGTAGTTGACCAAACCCTCTCTGTGCTTTGCCGTTTGGTCCAAAATGACGTCCACACCAGGACCAAAAACCTGGCCTGGGGAGTTGGGGAACTCCATAAAGGGTTTCTTCACGAAGGCCGACATCTTTGTCTGTTAGGGCCAATGACCGTAGACAGGGCTTTGCCAAAAGCACGTGACATCTCAACGTTTAAGAGGGAGAGGAGTGTAAACACCTGAGTCATTTAATCTGTCAGCTCAGGG
Organism: Hucho hucho; assembly: GCA_003317085.1. Classification (NCBI taxonomy): domain Eukaryota; kingdom Metazoa; phylum Chordata; class Actinopteri; order Salmoniformes; family Salmonidae; genus Hucho; species Hucho hucho. The sequence goes on along the minus strand of QNTS01001215.1, from coordinate 175,256 downwards.
TCACCATCGGTCGACAGGCATTCGACAGGCATTCTCGAATTCATGAGGCGAGCCACCATGGCCTAGGTCAGGAAGGTGCCCTTTAAGTGGTCGTCAGCAGCCCAAAGAGGTCCCAGAGGACAACAGGGAGACCTACCAATGATCTCCTTGTCTGGGAGGACCATGACTGCAACAATGGGATCCATGACGGGGTATTGGTCCAGTCCCAACTCCTCGGGGGAAGCCATGAATGTCCAAGGCTTGAGACATGGAACCTTGAGTTCATCTTAGCCCAAGTTTGATGCAGTTCATTGGAAAACTTGGGCACTGAGGAATGTACACTCTGCCCGGGCTGCTGTTAGGGTCTGAGTTAATATCCAGAGCTTTCAGAACCCTAGAGAGGAGTTCCTGCATATCAGCTAACGAACAGGGCACTTCACTCTCAGCCCCCTCTGAGCCATGGTTCGCAGACCCAGAACCGGCCTCAGAGGTCTCTTTGTCTAGGTCATTACCAGCAAAGATGGAGATAGCATCAGGATCCTGCCTTAAGTCTTCAACTGAGCCTGTCGGGCTGAGAGAGCGGAGCTGGGAAGACAGAGAGGCTGCCTGGGCCTCCAACTCATCCAGAATAGGTCCCCTGTCCTCCTGCTTGGTGGGTGTGCCCACCACTGAGGAGGGTTGTTCACGCGTGAGGCCACTCCCGGAGCCTCTAGCATTTGACTCCTTCATCATAGCTAATCGTGCTTCACAAAGGCGTGGGACAAGAGTAGCACAATATATGCAGCTGAATGGGGGAATCCACAGCCTGAATGGCATGCTCTAAACCTAGGCATACAGATGCAATGGGCATCCCCCGAAGCCAGTCCAGCATGGCATGGCCAATCTTCTCCCTGTCTAGACAGAAGCAGAATACAGATATGTCTTACAGAACAGATAATTTGTTTAACACCCCATCAATACTATACCTTTAATACCAGGTGTAAGTATAACATAGTTCTGTTCTCAGGGCAATATGTGAATTAAGTAATAATATATTCTATGGATGTCAGAATAAACTCAGGAAATTCCACTCACAATCCCCAAAAGGTATGGATGTGAGGATCCAGACTCAATTGACACAGTATGCTAGCTAGGATTCGAAGCCTGGACTTTAAAATAAGTTATCTTTTGTCTCTCTGTGTTTCATAATTTTCCATAAATTCGCAAGAGATGAAATGTATCTCACTGGAAAAAGCATCAGAGCGAACGAAACAGCGCCCCCATGTCTCTGTATGTGTAGCCCATCTATCTGATGTTGTCTGATCAAAAAGAGTATGATTTTTTAGCCACCTGTAGCATTGAATGCGGAGAGCATTTGGCCTCCCTTGATATAAAATTAATTAAATAATAGACAATCACAGTTGAGCTAAACTGAGCAAGCTCCACTTTGAACAGTACTGGCGCACCAAAAAAAAAAAAATGTAAAGGGAAGCCAGTTTGGATTTGGCTTCACACAAATCACATCATATCAAGCCAAACGTCATTGACAGAAAAAACTTGAATTGTTGCGTCTCGTTGTGTTGTTGTCCTCCGGAGTCTAGCTAGCTAGCTAAAATTGGCCCTTTCCTAAATTATCAATGGATTGGTTAAGATGGTGGACTGAAGATGGCGGTGCAGAATGCCTTGTGAATACCTTGTGAATGCCTTGTGAAAAAGCTTAAAAATGTTTGTCCCTAAAGCTGACCAAATAATAGTACTTTTACAGTGATCTGCTCACTCGTGGGCAACAACATCAAAACTGGATAATAACTCAAAACAACTTGTAAGGATTGAGAATTTTATAGACAAACATTACCAATGCAGTGAAAACAAAACTACAGCGGAGGGTAAACACGGAAAGAATGGAGAACCAACCTCGAAATAATTTTTAATAAGAGACTCTTTGACTGACACGGATGACCTATTTTCACCACCCTGTACGGTAAGCGTGGAAACCAAACTGATAAAATCTATAACTGATCAATTAGGCGTACTTGAGTTAGTCTGTAAATATGTACATGAGATGAAGGCGAGCCTTGAAATTAGTGATGAGAAAGCAGCGACACTGGAAAAAAAAAAAAAAAAAGCTGAAGGGTACAGTCAATGTTATTGAAGCTGACGTTAATGAACTTAAAAGAGAGAACAAGTTGTTGAGAGACTCCCTACTTGATATACAGACTAGATCAATGCACGAAAATCTGGTGCTTACCGGAAATAAAGAGGATGAAGGTGAAGATCCAGCGAGAGTGGTGAAAGAATTCATGGTTAAATCACTGCAGATCCCAGGCGACACTGTCGACCAAATGAAACTCGAACACGTACATCGTTTTGGACAGAGATGACAAGGATACGAGTGCCCAATCGCTGCCAAATGTGCATCCTTTAAAGATAAACTAATGGTTAAAAGCCTGGGCAAAAGACTCGCCGGCTTTAAAAAAGGCATGAACGATCAGTTCTAAAATGAAAATCTCAGAACGACACAAAGTACTGTATCCCCTCTTCAAAGAATAGACTAAAAGGGAGACGTGTTCTCTCATAGTCGACAAGGTTATACATTGATAACCAACTGTTCCAGAGACACCAAGACCACTCCATGGCTATTCTAAATCAAATTGAACATCCAACACTATTAATGGTAGGGATTGTAATAATAAAAAAATTATGAAATGAAATAATAAAATATAACAATTAATAAATATATTATAATTACACTATTCTACTATTCAAGTTAAGGAATGTTGTAAAATAATTTGTATTCTAATTTTATTCATAGTATTTTTAAATCGATAAAAGATAGGACAATTCATGAAATAATGAATCCCCAAATACAAGGAACTGAAACACAAAAGTACCCAAAGCTCAAAAGTAGGCAGGAATCAACAAATTAGAAATAAAACATGACTGAGGACATAAAAGGCACAGTATGTGGGTATGTACAGGTGTATATGTGAGGGGAGTGCAGGTGTGTAGGAATATGGGGTGTCTGTGTTTTGTGTGATGGGAAAGTGTGATGAGTTAGTGAGTGAGTAAGGAAAATGGTTGCCAGAGCCCATAAGTGTCTGTGAGCAAGAAGTTGTGAAAAGAGCGAGAGGCTTCTCTCTTGCGAAGATGTGGGATATACATTTTACAATAAAAAAAATATACATATTTTGATTATTTTGTTCTATCATATCCTAGACACTAACTTGAGCGACCCATCCACTAAGAGAAGTTCCTACTGCAGGTTGCCTACGCAGCCATGACTGAAAAGTGAACGCGATCGCAGGCCCACTAAAGCAGCACCGCCCCCTCAAGAGCCTGCCTGGCAGGTCCAAAAGCCAAAGCTACTAATGAGAACATTGAAGACCTCATACCTAGCCGGTAGGAATTCCGGTGGAGTACCCCACCCAGGTAGTGGCAGTGCTGGCAACACTGGCTGCAGTAACTCATGAGTTACTGCAGCCAATCAGAGAGGGGGTATATTAATGTGGTCCTGGCGGCACAGAATAATAAAACGGTCTGACTACACAGAGTTGCTTGGGGAGATGGGTCACAACAATGGACCAGCGTGTGTGGGTGTTGGGGAGAATGGTGGTTTCCAAATTAGGTTTCCATCAGCTAGGACTAGATATTGGTTAATACAATCTTCCCATTCCTTCTCAATTTGGAAATTTGGCATGCCTTCTTAAACAACCAAACTGTATAAGCATTCACACATTGTCTTCTCTTGAGTTGGGCTCGGGGATGGAACATTTGAGCTTGTGGTTGTGTGTGTGTACATGAGTGTGTGGGTGTGTAGGTCGATCTATGGGTGGAAGGGGAGAGAGGGACAGAGGTGTTTGTTTGGGACGGGTGGGGTGAGTGAGAGCATGCAGACTTCCCACTACAGGCTGTTGTTATGGGTAACAAAGTGCTTATATTACTATGCATATTATTTGTCAATTGTGGGAATAAATTACAATATGCAAGATTTGTTTTATATATATATATATATATATATATATATATATATATTATTTTTTATCTAGATGCAGTACAACTGAGGCAAGGGCTTTCAAAATTATGTTGGCTGCAGATTTGTTTCTGTACTGTAGGTGGCACCCTGTGCTTTTTTTAAAGGATGGGCCCCTATCTCTTAAAGGCCCTAGGATCTATGTGTACAGGGATGGTCAGCCAGTCACTGGGACACAACACAATTTGGGATGAGGGGAGGTTTTAGCGGGTGGAATATTGGAGGACAATTAAGGGTTATTTAGTCTTAGCTACAGCATGCTTAACATTGCAAAATCATGGTACAGCTACAGTATATGGACACTAAATTACCATGGTACTTCTTAATTGTAAGTTTACAAATGTATATTATGGTAAGTATAATTAAAACGTGTATCTCATTTTGGTAAGTGGTGAAAAAGGTATAGCCAGTTATAATTGTAATGGCTTAGCAGATAAGTAAAGACAATCAGTCTTTACCTGGCTAAAAGGGAAGGAATATAATATATATTGTTTACAGGAAACTCAGTCTACACCTTTAGAAGAAGTTGTATGGAAAAAGGACTGGTAAGGGGGGGGCTAAATATATTTCTCCCATGGGCAAAAAAAACTCAAAAGGAGTGATGAAATTAATCAACAATCATTTTGATCCAAATTTGCAAACTGTTCAAACAGATCCGCAAGGAAGGCGGATCCTTTTAAATATGCTATTGGACCATAAAGATATTTGGCTCATTAATCTATATGGTCCAAATAATGATGATCCACACTTCTTTGAAAATATATATAATAATTTATCAAGCTTACATGATTGAATTATTATGGTGGAAGATTATAATACAGTTTAATGGGCCGTAAAGGAAATGGGCCGTAAAGGAAATCACACTACAAACTATCACCCTCATGTACTTATGGAAATTATGAATATTATGGATATATTGGAACTAGTAGATATATGGAGGCTTAAATATCCTGACCTAGTGAGATATACATGGCAGAGGCTCAATCAAGCTAGTCGTCTTCACTACTTTCTTATGTCATTCTCGCTGGTACCAAAAGTTAAAAGAGTGTTGATGGGGGACAGAATGCGGTCGGACCATCAAATAATTGGTATACACATTACTCTTACAGAATTTCTGCAAGGGCGAGGATATTGGACATTTTAAAGCCTACTGGATGACAACTTGCTTAACCAAGACAGAAGAATTTATAACTGACTTTTTCCTACATAACATCCTAGTCAGACAGGTTTTTTACATGGATGATACATTGGAGATAATATAAGACAAGTACTGGAAACAACAGAAAACTATTAAGAATCTGGGAAACCAGGCCTGGATAGCTGACTTTGAAAAGGTCTTTGATAAAGTACAACTGGAATTTATATATATGTCTGGACTTTTTTGATTTGGGAAAATCTCCCATACAATGGGTTAAAGTTATATATTGTAACCCCAGGTGTAAAATAGTAAATAATGGCTACTTCTCAGAAAGTAATAAATTGTCAAGAGGAGTAAAACAAGGTTGTCGATTATCTGCATATTTATTATGACCATCGAAATGTTAGCTATTAAAATCAGACCCCAAAATAATATCAAGGGGGCTAGAAATACAGGGCTTAAAAACAAAGGTGTCATTATACGCTGACGATTCTTGTTTTCTTTTAAATCCACAATTTGTATCCCTGCACAGCCTCATAGAGGATCTAGATAACTTTTCTAACCTCTCTGGATTACAACCAAATTATGATAAATACACCATAATACAACTTTTACATTACCATGTAGTTTACCAATAAAATGGTCCGACGATGAAGTGGACATACTCAGTATTCATATCACTAAATAAATGATCTCACTACAATACATTTTAATAGGAAGTTGGCCAAATTAGATAAGATTTGCGACCAATGAAAGGGCAACACCTGTCTATATCTGGACAAATCACCCTGATTAATTCATTAGTCATATCCTAGTTAACCTATAGACTTATAGGTCTACACCTAATTACTTTTTTTTTTTTATTATATGAGCAAAAAATACTCCACTCTATTTGGAACGGCAAGCCAGACAAAATTAAACTCAAATATACTATTTAATTTTTTTAAAGCAATTTGAAGAAAAAAAAATCTAAACGGTATAAGTTTGTAAATTCTATCATAAATAGGACTGGTGAAGTTATGTTACAAATGCAGTTAACAAAAATATATGGAAATGTCTGCTCTATCCAAAATTACAGCCAACTGATTGCAGCATTACTGCAAAAATGGAGGAGGCAAGTGGAAAGGGGAGAAAGTAAGGAACTTGTCTGTCACAAGTGTAGAGAGTAGGCAGGAGGCAGTCACAGGTTTAGAACTACTGAATTTATTAAAGCACTATGTAGATATAAAAGTAGGAGCGATTCCACTCAGGAAAACAAGCAACATTTACAATGACCAACAAAGACAAACGACAGAGGGAGTATATATACAGTGATAGAGTGGGAATTGGAACCAGGTGTGTGTAATGATGACGAGACAAGTCTGGGGTTGATGAGTGAAGGGCGTTTGCCAGCAGCAGGTTCGGCAGCAGCTGAACACCCCCCCGAGGTTGGGGACGACCCCAGAGACGCAGTGCAGGTCTGTCGGGACGACGCCTGTGGATGTCCCGAATGAGAGAATGGTCCAGGACGTCCCGCACAGGAACCCAGCACTGCTCTCCGTACCCCTCCCAGTTGACCAGGTACTGGAGAGACCCCCCACAATGCTGTGAGTCCAACGCCGACGTCCAAGGGAGGGGGAGGTGCGTTGTGGGGTCCAGCACTAGCCAATGGACCAACTGCCGGCGGCCTGAGGAGAGATACATGAAATGAGGGTGAGATACGGTAATTGACGGGTAGCTGTAATCTGTACGTCACATCATTGCCTCTCCTCAGGACTTTGAACGGCTGCACAAACTGCAAGCTCAGCTTCCGGCAGGGCAGGTGGAGGGTAAGGTGAGGGCTCCTGTCGCAGGGCTCGACGGATGTCTGCATCCACATTCCACACGACAGGAGCCACAATGCAGGACAGGGGAATAATGGGTGTCACTTTCTCCCTCCGATCCTCTGTGTCATGCACCCGGGACAACGCATTGGCCTTGACGTTCTTAGATCATTCTTAAGTCAAACCTGGCGAAGAATAGGGCCCACCTGGCTTGATTCAGGTTCAGCCTCCTTGCTGCTCTTATATACTCTAGGTTCCGGTGATCCGTTCAAACAAGGAATGGGTGTTGAGCACCCTCCAGCCAGTGCCGCCATGTTTTCAGCGCCTTCTTGACGGCTAGCAACTCACGATCCCCCAAGTCGGAATTCTGCTCCACAGGAGACAGCTTCCGTAAGTTTTTTTATTTATTTCACCAGGTAGGCAAGTTGAGAACAAGTTCTCATTTACAACTGCGACCTGGCCAAGATAAAGCAAAGCAGTTCGACACATACAACAACACAGAGTTACACATTGGAGTAAACAAACACACAGTCAATAATACAGTAGGAAAAAAAAACAAATCTATATACAATGTGTGCAAATGAGGTAAGATAAGGAACATAAGGCAATAAATAGGCCTTGGTGGCGAAGTAATTACAGTATAGCAATTTAACACTGGAATGGTACATGTGCAGTAGATGAATGTGCAAAGTAAAAATACTGGGGTGCAAAGGAGCAAGATAAATAAATTACTACGGTAGGGGATGAGGTAGTTGGTTGGGCTATGTACAGGTGCAGTGATCTGTGAGCTGCTCTGACAGCTGGTGCTTAAAACTAGTGAGGGAGATAAGTGTCTCCAGTGTCAATGATTTTTGTAGTTCGTTCCAGTCATTGGCAGCAGAGAACTGGAAGGAAAGGTGGCCAAAGGAGGAATTGGCTTTGGGGGTGACCAGTGAGATATACCTGCTGGAGCGAGTGCTACGGGTGGGTGCTGCTATGGTTACCAGCGAGCTGAGGTAAGGCGGGGCTTTACCTAGCAGGGACTTGTAGATGACCTGGAGCCAGTGGGTCTGGCGACGAGTATGTAGCGAGGGCCAGCCGACTAGAGCATACAGGTAGCAGTGGTGGGTGGTATAAGGGGCTTTGGTGACAAAGCGGATGGCACTGTGATAGACTGCATCCAGTTTGCTGAGTAGAGTATTAGAAGCTGTTTTGTAGATGACATCGCCGAAGTCGAGGATCGGTAGGATAGTCAGTTTTACTAGTGCAAGTTTGGCAGCATGAGTGGAGGCTTTGTTGCGAAATAGAAAGCCGATTCTAGATTTGATTTTGGATTGGAGATGTTTAATGTGAGTCTGGAAGGAGAGTTTACAGTCTAGCCAGACACCTAGGTATTTGTAGTTGTCCACGTATTCTAGGTCAGAGCCGTCCAGGGTAGTGATGCTAGTCGGGCGGGCGGGTGCAGGCAGCGAACGATTGAAAAGCATGCATTTGGTTTTACTAGCGTTTAAGAGCAGTTGGAGGCCACAGAAGGAGTGTTGTATGGCATTGAAGCTCGTTTGGAGGTTAGTTAACACAGTGTCCAAAGAAGGGCCAGAAGTATACAGAATGGTGTCGTCTGCATAGAGGTGGATAAGAGAATCACCAGCAGCAAGAGCGACATCATTGATGTATACAGAGAAGAGAGTCGGCCAAAGAATTGAACCCTGTGGCACCCCCATAGAGACTGCCAGAGGCCCGGACAACAGGCCCTCCGATTTAACACACTGAACTCTGTCGGCAAAGTAGTTGGTGAACCAGGCGAGGCAATCATTAGAGAAGCCAAGGCTGTTGAGTCTGCCGATAAGGATGTGGTGATTGACAGAGTTGAAAGCCTTGGCCAGGTCAATGAATACGGCTGCACAGTAATGTCTCTTATCGATGGCGGTTATGATATCGTTTAGTACCTTGAGCGTGGCTGAGGTGCACCGTGACCAGCTCGGAAACCAGTTTGCACAGCAGAGAAGGTACGGTGGGATTCGTAGTGGTCAATGATCTGTTTATTAACTAGGCTTTCAAAGACTTTAGAGAGGCAGGGCAGGATGGATATAGGTCTATAGCAATTTGGGTCTAGGGTGTCACCCCCTTTGAAGAGAGGGATGACCGCGGTAGCTTTCCAATCTTTTGGGATCTCGGACGACACCAAAGAGAGGTTGAGCAGACTGGTAATAGGAGTTGCAACAATGGCAGCAGATAGTTTTAAAAAGAGAGGATCCAGATTATCTAGTCCAGCTGATTTGTACGGGTCCAGATTTTGCAGCTCTTTCAGAACATCTGCTATCTGGATTTGGGTGAAGGAGAAGCTGGGAAGGCTTGGACAAGTAGCTGCGGGGGGGCGTAGCTGTTGGCCGGGGTTGGGGTAGCCAGGAGGAAAGCATGGCCAGCCGTAGAGAAATGCTTGTTGTAATTTTCGATTATCATGGATTTATCGGTGGTGACCGTGTTACCTAGCCTCAGTGCAGTGGGCAGCTGGGAGGAGGTGCTATTGTTCTCCATGGACTTGACAGTATCCCAGAACTTTTTGGAGTTAGAGCTACAGGATGCAAATTTCTGTTTGAAAAAGCTAGCCTTTGCTTTCCTGACTGATTGCGTGTAATGGTTCCTGACTTCCCTGAACAGTTGCATATCGCGGGGACTATTCGATGCAATAGCAGTCCGTCACAGGATGTTCTTGTGCTGGTCAAGGGCAGTCAGGTCTGGAGTGAACCAAGGGCTGTATCTGTTCTTAGTTCTATATCTTTTGAAAGGGGCATGCTTATTTAAGATGGTGAGGAAGTTGCTTTTAAAGAACGACCAGGCATCCTCGACTGACGGAATGAGGTCAATATCCTGCCAGGATACCCGGGCCAGGTCGATTAGAAAGGCCTGTTCGCAGAAGTGTTTTAGGGAGCGTTTGATAGTGATAAGGGGTGGTCGTTTGACCGAGGGCCCATAGCGGATGCAGGCAATGAGGCAGTGGTCCCTGAGGTCCTGATTGAAAACAGCAGAGGTGTATTTGAAAGGCAAGTTGGTCAGGATAATATCTATGAGGGTGCCCATGTCTACAGATTTAGGATTGTACCTGGTGGGTTCCTTGATGATTTGTGTGAGATTGAGGGCATCTAGCTTAGTAAAAAGTAAAAGGCGCATGGATGGAGTTTAGGCGGCGATTCAGTGCGTTGGGAGAGAACAGCCCCTACTCCAACCTCAGAGGCATCCACCTCCACAATGAAGGGCAGAGACGGGTCAGGATGAGCCCGAACAGGTGCGTTCGTAAAATGTTCCTTGAGCGCACGAAAGGCTTCTCAGCCTCCTCAGTTCGCTTTGGGGGAGCCAAAGCGAAGGCTGGTGTGACACCTGCATTAAAGACCAAAATTGGCCAAAGAAAATTGTGATAACTAAAAAAGTATACCAGTTTAATTTAAGGACCCAAAAATGTACAGCTGCGCCATACAGGTTGCAAAATAGTTCGTAGATTTTCGATGAACCGATTCCATGGCACATGGTTATTGAGCTGATATATAAAACTACACCGGATTCAAAACTTAGAGAGAACCAATAGAATGTTATATACTGTAGGTTGTAATATGGCAATTTTTTTGTTGGCTTGGCTTCCTCAGAGAATTTACCCACACACCTCTACTGTCACATGGTGGTGAATGTGCACGGTGATGAGCTTGATGCTCTTTTCCAATAAATATTATTCTGGTGACATGATGATCAATGCTTGGCTGCCATTTAACAAATGCAAATAATATCGCTCTTATCCCCAATAATCTCATAATGTAGGCATAGCCGAGTGAAGTAGTGGTGCTGAACCCAATGAAAAATCTGAATAATTAAAAAGATTAATAAAATATATATATATACTGTATATATTTTTATTTTATTTGTTTCTTCACAACAGTAGTGCACTAGGCATTTATAAGTCCTGTATAAGCAGATCGATATAGCCGTCTGCAGCACGTTTATGTTGTTGTAACAAAAGTAGTACACTGGGCCTTTACTAGTCCTGTTTTAACAGACCGATACTTCCCCTGTCAAACGTAACACCCCCACCCCCAAACATCTTCCCATGGCTATGAATGTAGGTAGCCTACATCTGCAAGCTGTTGGCTAGAGCGCATGTGCCAAGACCAGAGTGGGCACATTTTCAAGATAACGCAAAAAACATTTTTAAGACAAAACCATCAGTAGGGTTGAAAATGAGATGAGAATGTAACGGTGTAAGCTATTTTTATGTGCACTACTTCATCACGCACAGCCTTTTATTTGCAAAAAGTCACTTTGATCGAAACACATATCTGGTGGGAAAATGCACATATTGTTTTAGGCAGATTTGAGAATATTCGCATGAAAATCTGTCGCAAATTGGATAGAAACCTAGCTATAGATGTGTTGCCGCCAGACTGGAGAACGTTACAATCTCTCCGAAAACTCTTGTCCAGTCCATTTACTAGTCAGATTTTAGTCTCAGAGATAACGAAATTAACACTGTTGTGAACCCTGTCTTTTTAAAGCAATTTGAGCTGCCAAAGTGATGTATTACGGGCACTCTCCCAAGCTGTGAGCTGTGGTGCAGCGAGATAGTCCCTAAAATGCTGATGGTTACCTTCTGACTCATAGTTTACATAGAGTAAGAACAGAGAACTGGATGCATTGTGTCTACTCTGCTGCTGGAGAGAGACCATGTTGAGATAAATCTCTCCCTTCAAAAGACATCTCACACTTTTTTTCACTTATCAGTTGGTAGTTTTTGTAAAGCCAGATTTCGAGTTGTCTATCTCCCCAGGCAAAATATGACATTTCAAGGATCTGGAGACTGGGGCTTTGGAAGTAGGCCAGCAAAGCTGTTTCCATAATTATTCATAATTGCATATTTTGTTTTGGTGTATTAGGGATGCTAGTCTGTTTCATACAGATGTAGGGTCTTAATTTGATCACCTTGTTGCAGGATACCTTTTCTGCAATGCAGGACATATAGCGTATTTGAGGTTTAAAAAGGCTTCTGAAGTCTGTAATTTCCACTTTTAAATTTAAGACTTGATTTTCCCCAACAAAAAAATTATCAACTCCTACAAAAATGTCATAATAATTAACATTTCCTGTTGCTGCAGGATTTAATTAATGCTGTAGGACACTAGCTCAAATTAAGATCCTACATTTGTATTGATCCTTTCCCTCCTGCTCCCTGTAGGAACCAGCTGACTGGCTTATAAAATGAGTGCGTGCACACATGCTTGTGCATTAGAAAATAGTACCGGAAGTGGGACAAAGTCCCTAACCCAGTTTCACTGGGTACAGTCCACCAAGGGGGCAGTGGGACCGTACCATACAATGTGTTAGTTTGGCCTCTACCAGGATCCCCAAGGCTTGTCCTAATGGCTTCATTCATCAAGGCCACAAACCTGCTCTCATCAACAAAAAAGACTAGGTCCAACATAGCTGCTATCATTGCCAGCAACTCAATATAGAACTGCTTTAAGTGGGGTCAAAGAACACACATTTCCATACAGCCTTAATCCTGCTGTGAAATATCTTCCCATCCCATGCCAAGCAGTATTATTACACACTGAGCAGTGTACCGAGCTGCAGAGTTGCAGTGTGGAGTGGATGTCTCTCATTCTCCGAACACAGCTGATGATGCTCTGAAAGGCCATTGGAGTGTAACCCTCTTACCAGCTGTGTGTGTGCCATGTCAGAGTCCATACCAGACACAAAGCCGGAATTTCCTGTAACTGTTTGTCCCACAGACACACACAGCAAAGCTGATGTTGCGCTGTTTTGCAGACTGTTTAGACACTTCTCCATCGCTGTAGAGGAAGTCGGTTACAGCTGTCATTTTGTTTCCTGTTATTTTTGTGGCAACGTATGCTGAGACGTAAATGTCCTCAAATGTTGTGTTTCAGAAGCAGTCTAGTTTCCAATCATGATTTCTTTTGTGGTGTAAGAAAAACCTTTATCCTCTGGTTCTAATGTGTCACTAGGGACTCTCCCTAGGACAAAGGTTCACAGGCGATTTGCCTTTACACAAAACCAGTTTAGACCTTGTACAGTATAAACCCTAATCATAGAACTGGACTGGTTCATCACTTATTTAGCAGACATAAATACGTAGGATCTTAATTTGATCACTCTTTTGTTGCTGAGAATTTTCGTGCACTGCAGGAAATGCAGCTGAGCTTCGTGATTTACATAAATTCCCTGAAAACCCTCATCAACACACGGTTATATTAACGGTATTCCACTTTTCATGTAGCCTATTTTGGCCAGCTAATAACCTAACCCTGGATCAAGCAACATTATGGACTAAATGTTCAAATGCTGTTGCTGCAGGATTATTTTGCTGTGACAATATAGGTCAAATTAAGATCCTACTGTACATCTGCACTGATTTAGTATTTTCCCTGATGCCAGTTTTAATCTAAGCAGACTTTCAACAGCTAAAGCCTAGCTCACCACTTTCAGATCTGGGAATCACAAGCTTTGACCTCGAGGCCTGAAAAGTGGGTCCTGTGTTTGAATATATATGGGACATTTACTAGATGGTAACATAATGACACAATACAACACCATCCCACGGCTCATGTATTCCCATCCGCAGACTCACAGCCAGAAGCAGGAGGCTTAACATTGCATCAGTATGTGCTAATTAAAATCTGTTAAGCTGAATGTAATAATGATGTGTGAGGTCCATTTAATTTAACAGTGGGAGTCAGAGGAGGCTGGTGGGAGTGTGTTTCAGAGAGTAACCAGTGTTTTTTCTGCCCATTGAACTAGAACAAATTCAATTTCTCCACCTAAAGAAAGATCGTCCGTATGCGTCTTTCTACACCCTAAGCCTTAAAAAGCTACCCCGGTAAAGGGGAGACATTTATCAAGACAGAACCAGAGCAATTTCATGGGACATTAAGGCATCTGTCAACTGATTTCAGCCTCCCCCTGCCAGTTTTTCACCTGAAAACACCTGCTTACTGCACAGTGCACAGACAGAAAATGCATGCGCGCACACACACACACACACACACACACACACACAACTCCCCGCTGTAAAAATGTATCTGTGAATAACTTTGCTTGAAGATACAGAATGTAGACAGAACACATCTGGTGAGCGAGAATATAACACAAGACAAGCAGATAGTGAGACTTTCCAGGCCATCATTTTATTTATTTTACTAGGCAAGTCAGTTAAGAACAAATTCATATTTTCAATGACAGCCTAGGAACAGTGGGTTAACTGTCTGTTCAGGGGCAGAACAACAGATTTGTACCTTATCAGCTTGGGGAATTGAACTTACAACCTTTCAGTTACTAGTCCAACACTCTAACCACTAGGCTACCCTGCCACCCCAGTTGATAGATTTTTACATTTGACAATTTAGTCGTTTAGCAGACGCTCTTATCCAGAGCGACTTATCCAGAGCGACTTACAGTAGTGAATGCATACATTTCTCATACTGATTTGGGGTGGCAGGTAGCCTAGTGGTTAGGGCATTGGACTAGTAACTGAAATGTTGTAATATCAAATCCCCGAGCTGACAAGGTAAAAATCTGTTGTTCTGCCCCTGAACAAGGCAGTTAACCCACTGTTCCTAGGCTGTCATTGAAAATAAGAATTTGTTCTTAACTGGCTTGCCTAGTTAAATAAAGGTAAAAAATAAATGAACTGTACTGATCATCTGACATACAGTGCATTCTGAAAATATTCAGACCCCTTGACCTTTTCAACATTTTGTTATGTTACAGCCTTATTCTAAAATGGATAAAATATTTTTTTTCCCTGATCAATCTACACACAATACCCCAAAACAACAAAGTGAAAACAGGTTTTTAGAAATTTTTGCAAAAAACAACAACCAGAAATACCTTATTTACATAAGTATTCAGATCCTTTGCTATGAGACTCGAAATTTAGCTCAAGTGCATCCTTTCCATTGATCATCCTTGAGATGTTTCTACAACTTGATTGGAGTCCACCTATGGTAAATTCAATTGATTGGACAGGATTTGGAAAGGCACACACCCATCTATCTGTATAAGGTCCCACAGATGGCAGTGCATGTCAGAGCAAAAACCAAGCCATGAGGTCGAAAGGAATTGTCCGTAGAGCTCCAAGACAGGATTGTGTCGAGGCACAGAAGGGTACCAAAAAATGGGGAAGGGTACCAAAAAACGTCTGCAGCATTGAAGGTCCTCAAGAACACAGTGGCCTCCATCATTCTAAAAAGGAAGAAGTTTGGAACCACCAAGACTTTCCTAGAACTGAGCAATCAGGGGAGAATGACCTTGGTCAGGGAGGTGACCAAGAACCCGATGGTCACTCTGACAGAGATCCAGAGATCCTCTGTGGAGATAGGAGAACCTTCCAGAAGGACAACCAGCACTCCACCATTCAGGCCTTTGTGGTAGAGTGGCCAGGCGGAAACCACTCTTCAGTGAAAGGCACATTACAGCCTGCTTGGAGTTTGCCAAAAGCACCTAAAGGACTCATACCATGACATACAATATTTTCTAGACTGATGAACCAAGATTGAAGTCTTTGGCCTGAATACCAAACGTCACATCTGGAGGAAACCTGGCACCATCCCTACAGTGAAGCATGGTGGTGGAAGTATCATGCTGTGGGAATGGTTTTCAGCAGCAGGGACTGGGAGACTAGTCAGGATCAAGAGAAAGATGAACGGAGCAAAGTACAGAGAGATCCTTGATGAAAACCTGCTCCAGAGCGCCTAAGATCTCAGACTGGGGCAAAGGTTCACCTTCCAACAGGACAACGACCCTAAGCACACAGCGAAGACAACGCAGGAGTGGCTTCGGGACAAGTCTCTGAATGTCCTTGAATGGCCCAGCCAGAGCTCAGACTTGAACCCGATCGAACATCTCTGGAGAGAACTGAAAATAGCTGTGCAGCTATTCAACCTGACAGAGCTTGAGAGGATCTGCAGAGAAGAATGGGAGAAACTCCCCAAATACAGGTGTGCCAAGCTTGTAGCGTCATACCCAAGAAGACTCGAGGCTGAAATCGCTGTCAAAGGTGCTTCAACAAAGTACTGAGGAAAGGATCTGAATACTTATGTAAATGTGATACTTCTAAAAACTACCTCATGAAGCTGGTTGAGAGAATGCCAAGAGTGTGCAAAGCTGTCATTAAATCTTTTATTAAACCTTTATTTAAGGCAAGTCAGTTAAGAACAAATTCTTATTTACAATGACAGCCTAGGAACAGTGGATGAACTGCATTTTTCAGGGGCAGAACAACAGATTTTGTACCTTGTCAGCTCGGGGATTCGATCTAGCAACCTTTCGGTTACTGGCCCAATGCTCTAACTATCTGCCGCCCCATCAAGGCAAAGGGTGGCTACTTTGAAGAATCTCAAATATAAAATATAGTTTGATTTGTTTAACACTTTTTTGGTTACTACATGATTCCATATGTGTTATTTCATAGTTTTGATGTCTTCACTATTATTCTACAATGTAGAAAATAGTCAAAATAAAGAATAACCCTTGAATGAGTAGGTGTGTCTGACTGGTACTGTATATACACTACGTTCCAATTTTTTTGGGGTCACTTTGAAATGTCCTTGTTTTTGAAAGAAAAGCACATTTTTTGTCCATTAAAATAACATAAGATTTATCAGAATTACAGTGTAAACATTTCTTATGTTTTATGTAAATAACTATTGTAGCTGGAAACGGCAGATTTTTTATGGAATATCTACATAGCCGTACAGAGGCCCATCATCAGCAACCATCACTCCTGTGTTCCAATGGCACGTTGTGTTAGCTAATCCAAGTTTATAATTTTAAAAGGCTAATTGATCATTAGAAAACCCTTTTGCAATTATGTTAGCACAGCTGAAAACTGTTGTCCTGATTAAAGAAGAAATAAAACTGGCCTTTAGACTAGTTGAGTATCTGGAGCATCAGCATTTGTGGTTCGATTACAGGCTCAAAATGGCCCGAAACAAAGACTTTCTTCTGAAACTCATCAGTCTATTCTTGTTCTGAGAAATTAAGGCTATTCCATGCCAGAAATTGCCAAGAAACTGAAGATCTGGTACAACGCTGTGTACTACTCCCTTCACAGAACAGCGCAAACTGGCTCTAACCAGAATAGAAGAGGAGTGGGAGGCCCCGGTGCACAACTGAGCAAGAGGACAAGTACATTAGTGTCTAGTTTGAGAAACAGATTCCTCACAAGTCCTCAACTGTCAGCTTCATTAAATTGTACCCACAAAACACCAGTCTCAACGTCGACAGTGAAGAGGCGACTCTGGGATGCTGGCCTTCTAGGCAGAGTTGCAAAGAAAAAGCCATATCTCAGACTGGCCAATAAAAATAAAAGATTAAGATGGGAAAAAGAACACAGACACTGCACAGAGGAAGATTGGAAAAAAGTGTTATGGACAGACTAATCTAAGTTTGAGGTGTTTGGATCACAAAGAAGAACATTTGTGAGACGCAGAAAAAATGAAAAGATGTTGGAGGAGTGCTTGACGCCATCTGTCAAGCATGGTGGGGGCAATGGGATGGTCTGGGGGTGCTTGGTGGTGGTAAAGTGGGAGATTTGTACAGGGTAAAAGGGATCTTGAAGAAAGAAGGCTATCACTTCATTTTGCAACGCCATGCTATACCCTGTGGACGGCGCTTAATTGGAGCCAATTTCCTCCTACAACAGGACAATGATCCAAAGCACAGCTCCAAACTATACAATAACTATTTTGGGAAGAAGCAGTCAGCTGGTATTCTGTCTGTAATGGAGTGGCCAGCACAGTCACCGGATCTCAACCCTTGCGAGAGCAGCTTGACCGTATGGTACGTAAGAAGTGCCCATCAACCAATCCAACTTGTGGGAGGTGCTTCAGGAAGCATGGGGTGAAATCTCTTCAGATTACCTAAACAAATTGACAACTAGAATGCCAAAGTCCTGCAAGGCTGTAATTGCTGCAAATGGGGGATTCTTTAACGAAAGCAAAGTTTGAAGGACACAATTATTATTTAAATTAAAAATCATTATTTTAACCTTGTCAACATCTTGACTATATTTCCAATTCATTCATTTCATGTATGTTTTCATGGAAAACAAGGACATTTCTAAGTGACCCCAAACTTTTGAATGGTAGTGTATATATATTTTTTTCTGATGAATGGATCGAAGAGGGAGAGAAGTTGGATAAAATAAGTAATAATGAGTTATTGAACAGTCTCTCTTGCTCAAACAACTGTTATTATGTCTCACCTTCATGTCTCAGAGCTACTCAACAGAACCAGTCATATCACCATGGCAACTCAAGACACTGGTCAGGGAGTTCTTCACAGACACACAGCAGCTGGCAAACTGCCAGAAAAGAAGAGAGAGAAGTTCCCAGCAGAAGCATCTACTTTTTTTCCCCAAAACAATCAGAGAGCAGGTACAAACGCTCTTAGTGAAAGAGCCATTTATCCTGGTAAGTGCACTTGTTAGTGGCGTATCAGAATCTGCTCTCTCTCTCTCTCTCTCTCTCTCTCTCTTGCACTCTCTCTCTCTCTCTCTCTCTCTCTCTCTTTCTCCCTCTCCCTCTCTCTCTCTCTCTATCTCACTCTCCATCCATCTTCATCACTTCTCTCACTCACAAAGTCCCTCTGAAGTGAATAAGGGAGCCTGGTAGCTAATGCAGCTGTTAGTCTGTGATACTGAAGTATTTACTGTAGTAACAGTTTCACTGTTTCTCCTCCACAATCCATCTCGATCCTGATACTAACAAATCTTCACATTGGTCATTCTGGAAACTAGGTCCCAGCCCTGTCTTTGCCATTGGCCTGTATTGTATCGTATGACCCTTGTTGCCAGTAACCTCAAGTTAAATGTTATCACAACAGTCCTGCAGAGACAAAATCAGGCCCAACACACAACAGGCTCTGCCTCACAACATTAGCTTATATCAATAGTATGAGGCTGATTAATGAGCGTGTGTTCTCCCATGCATGTGTGTGTGCAGACTCAAGATTTCCCTCATAGGGTTGTTTGATGAACACCCTCCCATGCAGACATAAAGCATATCAATCATCTCCAGAAGTACTGTATGCATCAGCTCAGAGGTTATTACCATGTCCTTATGGTAATCTACAAACACTGTTCTCCATGCCTTTTCATTTACAACACTAGAAATTCTTATTTCCTATGCCCCAAAAATGCTTAATAGACAGTTTTCTACCTTTCTGCCCGCCTCTGTGTATCCATCATCTCAGTGATATAAAACGAGATCATCTTGCCTGCTGCACTGACTAATGCACTGACACTATTCCTCCCAGCCTGGACTGTACGTGAGATTGAGGATAGATTCGTTGCACAAAAATGCTTGATAGACTCAATTCCCTTTTGAAGCCTTATATTTCTCTCTACCCCACCACTCCTCCCACTCTCTCTCTTTCTACCCCTCTATACTTCTGTATTTGTTTCTCTTCCTCTCTCTCTCTCGCTCTCTTTCTCCATTTCCTAACCTGTACTGATCTGCTTGTGATATGATGGTGTCGTACAGTACAGTAGATTATTGATGTAGCAGTTCACAGGTCTTTTTGGACCCGTTCTGAAATGGACCTGGGTCTTTTCCACCCGGACCTGATAGGCATAAATAAAAAATAATAATATGGAGACCCGTTCCGAATGGACCCGAGGTCAACTAGACCCATTCCGTATAGACTTGGTCGATCCAGATCCGATCCGATCCGAGTGAGGAAAGCAGCAGAAAAGTCATTATTTAAGCTACTTTATTAAAACCTCTTAGGGCTAGGGGGCAGTATCCTGAATTTCCGCCTGTCTGACGTGCCCAAAGTAAGCCTGTTACTCAGGCCCAGAAGCTAGGATATGCATATAATTGGATAGAAAACACTCTGAAGTTTCTAAAACTCTTAAAATAATGTCTGTGAGTATAACAGAACTGATATGGCAGGCGAAAACCAGAGGAAAATCCATCCAGAATTTTTTTGGGGGGAGGTCACAGGCCTTTTCAATGGAAGCCTATTGGCTATACAAAAAAATAGCTCCCAGATTGCAGTACCTATGGCTTCCACTAGATGTCAACAGTCTTTATACAAGGGTTCAGGCTTGTTTCTTGAAAGACGAACAAGTAAATGTAGTTTATCCAAGGAGAACCTCTTCAGGAAAGTAGTCTTTTGACGCGCGTGAATGAGGGCGCGCTCTTTGTTATTTATCTTCCCTATTGAACATACTAGTCTCCGTATTAAATATGATTGTTTATTTAGATATTAGAGTACCTGAGGATTAATTATAAACGTCATTTGACTTATTTGGACGAACTTTACCAGTAACTTTTTGGATTCCTTTGTCTGCATGTTGAACGACTGGATTATAGAACTCCATGGCGCCAACTAAATAGACTTTTTGGGATATAAAGAAGGACTTTATCGAACAAAACTACCATTCATTGTGTAGCTGGGACCCTTGGGATTGCAAACAGAGGAAGATCTTCAAAAGTAAGTGATTTATTTTATCGCTATTTGTGATTTTTGTGACGCCTGTGCTGGTTTGAAAAATATGTTGACGTGGGGCGCTGTCCTCAGACAATCGAATGCTATGCTTTCGCCGTAAAGCCTATTGTAAATCGGACAACGCAGTTCAATTACCAAGATTCTAAGCTTTTGAATGATGTAAGACACTTGTATTTTCATGAATGTTTAATATTACGATTTTATTATTTTGAATTTGGCGCTGTGCAATTTCACCGGATGTTGTCGCAGGTGGACCGCTAGCGGTCCGCCAGCCTTAAGAGGTTTTAACCGGAGAAGATAAAGTGTGAGAGGAGGGAGAGAGAGGTGCAGCTCTAGCAGGTGGGGGAGGGGCCGTACTGTGAGTGAGTGACATTTAACTTTGAATTCCTTCATTTTAATTCCATCTTGCATTAATTAGATATTTCCTAACTTTTGCCGCACACGGAAGCTATATGACTGTAGCCTATTGCCGCTTTGATGTCTCATGATTGGCCAACAACAACAAGCTACAGGCCCACACTCCTCTCATGAAAAGCAAAAGCAGCAGCATAAATTATAAACTCTATCTCTCTCTCTCACTCAGTATAGACATTTGCTCCTAGAATCAGAAGCACAGAGTGGGGATCACAGCATTAAAGATGCTGCGTTATCTGCACCTGGGTTGAAGGGGTGTGTGTGCATAGTGTGTGTAGCACAGAAAGGCAGTTACACTCTCGAATAACTATGTTAGGTTTTTAAATCTGATCCCTCAGTTCCCAAGTTTTCCTTTCTCCCTGGTAGCTGCTTGTTTGAGTTATATCCAGTTCATCCATTGGGTGTCCCAGAATGTAATCAGGCCATGATTTGGGTGAAAACTAAATGTTATGACTATAACTGAAGAAGGGAAACGAGGTACAACATATTATGGGGAGTCGCACTTTGCGGCTTCAGTTGAAGGATCTACAATCTGACAAGGCCAATGAAATCTGCACCTCACTGGAAGCTCCGCCTTTCGAAGATGATAAGCATGAGGCTCGGATTTATTGCTTCAATTTAATAACGCTCTTCACCGAGCCCAGGAACAGGCGGCGCAGGGCCAAACAGGCGTTATACCTCGTTTCCCTCCTTCAGGGAACAGTAGTTATAGTCATTACGTTACGTTCCCTTTCAGTCAGTCAACTTCAGTACAACTTACTTTGGGGAAATAAAATCATGCCTCAAGCCGACCCCAGCGGACACTAAATGAAAACAGCCAATGGCAGACCACCTAGACTTGACCACGCCAGATGCGGCAGTCTGAGTATTGCGCACACAGTGCGCTACCTTGTGACTTTCCCCTGTCCCAGCCATAAGCACCCTATGGGCTACATTGAGAGCAGTGACATCTAAGCGATAAAAGCTCATAAAAGTGTATTGTGATGCCCAATTCAATGCACTACAAATATCCCCTATAGTGAGCCCTTTAAACAATGCCCAAGATGCTGACAGTCATAACGTTACGTTCCCTTTCAGTCAGTTGAGGTCGGCAAGGGTACACCGCTAGGTAACTCTTACCCCATGCTGCTATATGACAGGGAGCTAGCCTCCACACTCCAGTGGGAAAGAGGCTGTTTAAGGAGCACCCTACTGTGAGCTGGATTAGCAAAACAGACAAAAAGCTAGTCACAAAATCAGATATCCCGGGTCTATTCAATGTATGTATAAAGCTCACACCGGACACAGGGCACATAACCTCTGTTGCTCTTCAGAAGCAAAAGGAGGAGGCAAAAAGGGAAATACACTATATATACAAAAGTCTGTGGACACCCCTTCATATTAGTGGATTCGGCTATTTCAGCCACACCCATTGCTGACAGGTGTATAAAATCGAGTACACAGCCATACAATCTCCATAGACAAACATTGGCAGTAGAATGGCCATACTGAAGAGCTCAGTGACTTTCAACATGGCATCGTCAGAGGATGCCACCTTTCCAACAAGTCAATTCGTCAAATTTCTGCCATGCTAGAGTTGCCCCGGTCAACTGTAAGTGCTGTTATTGTGAAGTGGAAAAGTCTAGGAGCAACAACGGCTCAGCCAAGAAGTGGTAGGCCACACAAGCTCACAGAATGGGATTGCCGAGTGCTGAAGTGCGTAATGCGTAAAAATAATTTGTCCTCGGTTGCAACACTCACTACTGAGTTCCAAACTGCCTTTGGAAGCAACGTCAGCACAAGAACCGTTCGTCAGGAGTTTCATGAAATGAGTTTCCATGGCCGAGCAGCCACACACAAGCCTAAGATCACCATGTGCAATGCCACGCGTCGGCTAGAGTGGTGTAAAGCTCGCGGACATTGGACTCTGAAGCATTGGAAACGCGTTCTCTGGAGTGAGGACTCATGCTTCACCATCTGGCAGTCCGACTGACAAATCTGAGTTTGGCAAATGCCAGGAGAACGCTACCTGCTCGAATGCATATTACCAACTGTACATTTTGGTGGAAGAGGAATAATGGTCTGGGGCTGTTATTCATGGTTCGGGCTAACGCCATAGCATACAATGACATTCTAGACGATTCTGTCCTTCCAACTGTGGCAACAATTTGGGGAAGGCCCTTTCCTGTTTCTACATCAAATCAAATTGTATTTGTCACATACACATGGTTAGCAGATGTTAATGCGAGTGGAGCGAAATAATTGTGCTTCTAGTTCCGACAGTGCAGTAATATCTAACAAGTAATCTAACAATTCCCCAACAACTACATAATACACACAAATCTAAAGGGGTGAACGAGAATATGTACATGTAAGTATATGGATGAGCGATGGCCGAGCGGCATAGGCAAGGTGCAATAGTTGGAATAAATACAGTATATACAGTGAGGAAAAAAAGTATTTTATCCCCTGCTGATTTTGTACGTTTGCCCACTGACAAAGAAATGATCAGTCTATAATTTTAATGGTAGGTTTATTTGAACAGTGAGAGACAAAATAACAACAAAAAAATCCAGAAAAACGCATGTGAAAAACTTTATGAATTGATTTGCATTTTAATGAGGGAAATAAGTATTTGACCCCTCTGCAAAACATGACTTAGTACTTGGTGGCAAAACCCTTGTTGGCAATCACAGAGGTCAGACGTTTCTTGTAGTTGGCCACCAGGTTTGCAAACATCTCAGGAGGGATTTTGTCCCACTCCTCTTTGCAGATCTTCTCCAAGTCATTAAGGTTTCGAGGCTGACGTTTGGCAACTCGAACCTTCAGCTCCCTCCACAGATTTTCTATGGGATTAAGGTCTGGAGACTGGGTAGGCCACTCCAGGACCTTAATGTGCTTCTTCTTGAGCCACTCCTTTGTTGTCTTGGCCATGNGATCTTGCATGGAGCCCCAGGCCGAGGGAGATTGACAGTTATTTTGTGTTTCTTCCATTTGCGAATAATCGCACCAACTGTTGTCACCTTCTCACCAAGCTGCTTGGCGATGGTCTTGTAGCCCATTCCAGCCTTGTGTAGGTCTACAATCTTGTCCCTGACATCCTTGGAGAGCTCTTTGGTCTTGGCCATGGTGGAGAGTTTGGAATCTGATTGATTAATTGCTTCTGTGGACAGGTGTCTTTTATACAGGTAACAAACTGAGATTAGGAGCACTCCCTTTAAGAGTGTGCTCCTAATCTCAGCTCGTTACCTGTGTAAAAGACACCTGGGAGATAGAAATCTTTCTGATTGAGAGGGGTTCAAGTACTTATTTCCCTCATTAAAATGCAAATCATTTTATAACATTTTTCACATGCGTTTTTCTGGATTTTTTTGTTGTTATTCTGTCTCTCACTGTTCAAATAAACCTACCATTAAAATTATAGACTGATCATTTCTTTGTCAGTGGGCAAACGTACAAAATCGTCAGGGGATCAAATACTTTTTTCCCTCACTGTACAAGAAAAAAAACTTTTGCCCAAACACAGTGTGTCTAAACTCCCAGCGAGCCCTAGACCTTCTGTCTGAGGACCAACTAGGTTCACCTAGCCACATAATAATACACACAGACACAAACAACCTGAGAGCACAGCAGGAAAGGGTGGCCACAGCACTCAAGGGAGTGATTGAAAAACCTTCTTCTACTTTCCCCAATGCACAAGTGGTTATATCCACCCTGCTACCACAAAAAGAATTCCACCCTGCTACCATACAGCGGGTAAACGCAAGTATTTCCTGTGACTGTCCCTCAAAACCAAATGTTTACCTGGCCCACCACTCCACCCTGGATTTGAACAGCCTTCATGACCAGGTCCACCTATACAAGGCAGCAGTGCCCACCTTCGCCCGGACCCTAAAGGACATTGCTCTCAAACGCAGCCCCAACACTTCACACAGGAGCAACAGATCAATAGACACCCCGCACAGACCAGCAAGACACTCTCCCAGACCTAACTCACTCCATTAAATTAATCAAAACAGGAAAATGTTACATTTGGCTAGAAATTCAAAAGGAAATGATTTTAACAGAGAAAAATGTCCTCCTGTGTGCTACCTATATCCCCTCACTAGAATCCACATACTTTAATGAAGACAGCTTCTCCATCCTGGAGGGGGAAATCAATCATTTCCAGGACCAGGGACATGTACTAGTTTGTGGCGACCTACATGCAAGAACCAGACAAGAACCTGACACCCTCAGCACACAGGGGGACAAACACCTGCCTGGAGGTGACAGCATTCCTTCCCCCATATGCCCCCCTAGGCACAACTATGACAACATAACCAGCAAAAACAGGTCACAACTCCTGCAGCTCTGTCGCACACTGGGTATATACATAATCAATGCCTCACCCTTCTAGAATCTTAGGTCAAATGTCTACTGTTTGCTGATGATCTGGTGCTTCTGTTACCAACCAAGATGGGCCTACAGCAGCACCTACAATTGAAGTCGGAAGTTTACATACACTTAGGTTGGAGTCATTAAAACTCATTTTTCAACCACTCCACAAAGTTCATGTTAACAAACTATAGTTTTGGCAAGTCGGTTAGGACATCTACAATTGTTTACAGACAGACTACTTTACTTATAACTCACTGTATCACAATTCCAGTGGGTCAGAAGTTTACATATACTAAGTTGACTG
This sequence comes from Hucho hucho, assembly GCA_003317085.1. Taxonomy (NCBI): domain Eukaryota; kingdom Metazoa; phylum Chordata; class Actinopteri; order Salmoniformes; family Salmonidae; genus Hucho; species Hucho hucho. Next base: position 149,760 of record QNTS01001215.1, on the reverse strand, counting down.
TGCCTTTATACAGCTTGGAAAATTCAAGAAAATGTTGTCATGGCTTTAGAAGCTTCTGATAGGCTAATGGGAGCAATTTCCAAACGCCTGAAGGTACCACGTTCATCTGTACAAACAATAGTACGCAAACACCATGGGACCACGCAGCCATCATACCACTCAGGAAGGAGAAGCGTTCTGTCTCCTAGAGATGAACGTACTTTGGTGCGAAAAGTGCAAATCAATCCCAGAACAACAGCAAAGGACCTTTATCTATATCCACAGTAAAACGAGTCCTATATCGACATAACCTAAAAAGGCCGCTCAGCAAAGAAGAAGCAATTGCTCCAAAACCGCCATAAAAAAGCCAGACTACGGTTTGCAACTGCACATGGGGACAAAGATCGTACTTTCTGGAGAAATGTCCTCTGGTCTGATGAAACAAAAATAGAACTGTTTGGCCATAATGACCATCATTATGTTTGGAGGAAAAAGGGGAGGCTTGCAAGCCGAAGAACCCCATCCCAACCGTGAAGCACGGGGGTGGCAGCATCATGTTGTGGGGGTGCTTTGCTGCAGGAGGGACTGGTGCACTTCACAAAATAGATGGCATCATGAGGAAGGAAAATTATGTGGATATATTGAAGCAACATCTCAAGACATCAGTCAGGAAGTGAAAGCTTGGTCGCAAATGGGTCTTCCAAATGGACAATGACCCCAAGCATACTTCCAAAGTTGTGGCAAAATGGTTTAAGGACAACAAAGTCAAGGTATTGGAGTGGCCATCACAAAGCCCTGACCTCAATCCTATAGAAAACTTGTGGGCAGAACTGAAAAAGTGTGTGCGAGCAAGGAGGCCTACAAACCTGACTCAGTTACACCAGCTCTGTCAGGAGGAATGGGCCAAAATTCACCCAACTTATTGTGGGAAGCTTGTGGAAGGCTACCCGAAACATTTGACCCAATTAAACAATTTAAAGGTAATGCTATCAAATACTAATTGAGTGTATGTAAACTTCTGACCCACTGGGAGTGTGATGAAAGAAATAAAAGCTAAAATAAATAATTCTCTCTACTATTATTCTGACATTTCACATTCTTAAAACAAAGTGGTGATCCTAACTGACCTAAGACATGGACTTTTTATGAGGATTAAATGTCAGGAATTGTGAAAAACGGAGTTTAAATGTATTTGGCTAAGGTGTATGTACAGTCGTGGCCAAAAGTTTTGAGAATGACACAAATATTAATTTTCACAAAGTCTGCTGCCTCAGTTTGTATGATGGCAATTTGCATATTCTCCAGAATGTCATGAAGAGTGATCAGATGAATTGCAATTAATTGCAAAGTCCCTCTTTGCCATGCAAATTAACTGAATCCCCAAAAAACAGCCCTGCCACAAAAGGCAGGTGTGAGTGTTGATGAGGACAAGGCTGGAGATCACTCTGTCATGCTGATTGAGTTCGAATAACAGACTGGAAGCTTCAAAAGGAGGATGGTGCTTGGAATCATTGTTCTTTCTCTGTCAACAATGGTTACCTGCAAGGAAACAAGTGCCGTCATCATTGCTTTGCACAACAAGGGCTTCACAGGCAAGGATATTGCTGCCAGTAAGATTGCACCTAAATCAACCATTTATCGGATCATCAAGAACTTTAAGGAGAGCGGTTCAATTGTTGTGAAGAAGGCTTCAGGGCGCCCAAGAAAGTCCAGCAAGCGCCAGGACCGTCTCCTAAAGTTGATTCAGCTGCGGGATCGGGGCACCACCAGTACAGAGCTTGCTCAGGAATGGCAGCAGGCAGGTGTGAGTGCATCTGCACGCACAGTGAGGCGAAGACTTTTGGAGGATGGCCTGGTGTCAAGAAGGGCAGCAAAGAAGCCACTTCTCTGCAGGAAAAACATCAGGGACAGACTGATATTCTGCAAAAGGTACAGGGATTGGATTGCTGAGGACTGGGGTAAAGTCATTTTCTCTGATGAATCCCCTTTCCGATTGTTTGGGCATCCGGAAAAAAAGCTTGTCCGGAGAAGACAAGGTGAGCGCTACCATCAGTCCTGTGTCATGCCAACAGTAAAGCATCCTGAGACCATTCATGTGTGGGGTTGCTTCTCAGACAAGGGAGTGGGCTCACTCACAATTTTGCCTAAGAACACAGCCATGAATAAAGAATGGTACCAACACATCCTCCGAGAGCAACTTCTCCCAACCATCCAGGAACAGTTTGGTGACAAACTATGCCTTTTCCAGCATGATGGAGCACCTTGCCATAAGGCAAAAGTGATAACTAAGTGGCTCGGGGAACAAAACATCGATATTTTGGGTCCATGGCCAGGAAACTCCCCAGACCTGTATCCCATTGAGAACTTGTAGTCAATCCTTAAGAGGCGGGTGGACAAACAAAAACCCACAAATTCTGACAAACTCCAAGCATTGATTATGCAAGAATGGGCTGCCATCAGTCAGGATGTAGCACAGAAGTTAATTGACAGCATGCCAGGGTGGATTGCAGAGGTCTTGAAAAAGAAGGGTCAACACTGGAAATATTGACTCTTTGCATCAACTTCATGTAATTGTCAATAAAAACCTTTGACACTTATGAAATGCTTGTAATTATACTTCAGTATTCCATAGTAACATCAAACAAAAATATCTAAAGACACTGAAGCAGCAAATTTTGTGAAAATTAATATTTGTGTCATTCTCAAAACTTTTGGCCATGACTGTAAACTTCCGACTTCAACTGTAGATCTTCTGCACAGATTCTGTCAGACCTGGGCCCTGACAGTAAATCTCAGTAAGGGGGGAGTAAAATCTCACCAAGCCTCAGATTTATCACCAGTGGAAAGCGTGATTGTATTTCCTTCAACCGAGAGTGCGAATCTCCATAGTATGTTGTGCCAAAGTTGACTGACTGAAAGGGAACCAGCAGTGCTGCTTCAGGACCTTGAGTTTTTTGAATACCCCTTCAGTAGTGTATTCTCATCTATTAGCCTATATAAAAAAAGAGAAACAGAGACACACCCCTAACAGGGAGAGAAACGTACAGAAGGACACGTTGGAAAGGGCACCTTCACTCCCCCTCCATCCAGACCCCTCCTACTCCCTGTGTGCCGCCTAGTTGTTTTTAACTTATTTTGTACATAATGTTGCTGCTACCGTCTCTTATGACCGAAAATAACGCCTGGACATCAGAACAGCGATTACTCACCACAAACTGGCAGAAGCTTTTTTTTCTTTAACGAGTCCGACGAGCCCGACGTGAACGACATACTGCTTTCCCGGGAACAGGCCCAAATCCCTGTCATTTGCGTGAAGAGACGACGGAGAAAAAGAGTACGGAGGTCGGGCTGTCTTCTGAGAATTTGTAGGTGATCGAATAAACCCCCCCTGCCCTCCGTTCTACTAGCTAACGTGCAATCATTGGAAAATAAAATCGACAACCTACGAGGAAGATTAAACTACCAACGGGACATTAAAAACTGTAATATCTTATGCTTCACAGAGTCGTGGCTAAACAACGACATTATCAACATACAGCTGGCTGGTTATACGCTGTATCAGTGGGATAGAACAGCGGCGTCTGGTAAGACAAGGGGTGGTGGACTATGCATATATGTAAACAACAGTTGGTGCACGATATCTAAGGAAGTCTTGAGGTTTTGCTCGCCTGAGGTAGAGTATCTCATGATAAGCTGTAGACCACACTACCTACCTAGAGAGTTTTAATCTGTATTTTTCCATAGGTGTTTACATACCACCACAAACCGATGCTGGCACTAAGACCGCACTCAATGAGCTGTATCCGCCATAAGCAAACAGGAAAACACTCATCCAGAGGCGGTGCTCCTAGTGGCCAGGGAAACTTAAATCTGTTTTACCAAATTTCTATCAGCATGTTAAATGTGCAACCAGAAAATCTCTAGACCACCTTTACTCCACACACAGAGACACGTACAAAGCTCTCCCTCGCCCTCCATTTGGCAAATCTGACCATAATTCTATCCTCCTGATTCCTGATTACAAGCTAAAATTTAAGCAAGAAGGACCAGTGACTCGGTCAATAAAAAAGTGGTCAGATGAATTAGATGCTAAGCTACAGGACTGTTTTGCTAGCACAGACTGGAATATGGTCCAGGATTCTTCTGATGGCACTGAGGAGTACATCACATCAGTCACTGACTTCATCAATAAGTGTATCGATGACCTCGTCTCCACAGGGACTGTACGTATATACCCCAACCAGAATCCATGGATTACAGGCAACATCAGCACTTAGCTGATGCTTTCAAGGAGCGGGACTCTAACCCGGAAGCTTATAAGAAATCCCGCTATGCCCTCCGACGAACCATCAAACAGGCAAAGCGTCAATACAGGACTAAGATCGAATCGTACTACACCGGCTCCAACACTCGGCGGATGTGGCAGGGCTTGCAAACTATTACAGACTACAAAGGGAAGCATAGCCAAGAGCTGTTACCAAAATATAAGAATAAGTCATCACAACTATATCAAGCTAGGGAGCTGGTACCTTTTTAGGGACTAACATGTTGATACCGTAGAACTAACTGTATTGATCCCATTGGAAGTCATTGGTTCCTCCTCTGCTGCTCTGTTCCCCTGCTGTGCTGTATTGAGCCCTCGTGGTTTAGAGAAGGATATAAGGATGGATAGATCAGAGGAGGATATGAATGGATGGATGATGCTGGGAGCCCAAACTGTGAGGACAGAAACCACGCCAGAACAAATCCACTGTTGCTGTGGCAACCTTCTCCAACACCGGAGAGGATAACTCCAGAGCTGTACCGAGCGTCACCAGTGTGTGTGTGTGTGTGTGTGTGAGTGTGTTTGTGTGTGCATGTGTGTGTGTGCGTTTGTGCTCCCTCAAGCTCTGCACACTAACAAACACACATACACCTTGCCACGTGTCAATTATTTCCAGCTGGGTGAGGAAAAGTAAACCAAGGTAAAGGACTTCAATTATTGTAGAACAAGAAACAGCAGATGTATTGATTAGCTGCATTTCTGTATTGTTAATGTTTCTTTTAGGGGATTCACTTTGAGCGTCAGCACAGTATATCATTTAGCTCCCATTTTCTCTTCGATCCCATTTCACCAATCCTCTGGGAAATATCCCACCATTTATTACCAACAGCATATGAGCCAGGTGTCTTTCTTGCGTTACACTATCTCTAGGACTGTGTCTATGTGTATAAATAAGGAAGTTAGATTGCCCAGTGGTTGTGATAGAATGTCTGAGATCCTCTCTTCAAAATCCTCTCTACTACTTATCTTCTTTCTTTCAACAAAGTTGTCCTCATTAGATCCAAAGCAATAAAAATACTCTCCTCAGAGACATATGATGCATCTCTCTGTTCAACCTGGACTCAGAGGTAGACAGGGGTAACATAATACATGTAAATCCGATATACTCCAATTAGTATGATATGTTACGTTTCATATGGTATGTATTCATTTGTGGATGTCCATCATCCATTTCGTATATGTTACGAATTACAATTCGTATGATATGTTACGAATTGCAATTTGTACAACATGTTTCGATTTGCAAAATGTACAGTATGATATGTTACGAATTCCAATTTGCTGTGGCTAACGTTAGCTAGGTGACTAGATGTCTAACGTTAGCTAAGCTAGGGGTTAGGGTTAAGGTTAGTAGTTAAGTTAAAGAGTTAAGGCTAGGGGAAGGGTTAGCTAACATGCTAAGTAGTTGCAAAGTACCTAATTAGCTAAAGTGGTCCGTGATGAGATTTGAACATGCAACCTTTAGGTTGCCAGAGTTTTGCATTATACGCCCACCCATCCACCCTGACCAATAACCTTACTTTCATTTTTGCCATAAGTAACCTTCTGTCTTATTTAACCATACCAAATGTAACATATCATACTAATTTGAGCGTCCCAGAATTACGTTTACTATGTTACATCTAGTCTATGAGAACAGGCTGCTCTGTTGACTCACACAATTACCTTATTTTACTGCCCACCTCTGCAATAGTTAGGGAAAGAGAGTAAAGAAACAGTCTCCTCTCATCTAGTATGTCTATATAGCCCAGGGCTGGGGTTGCCTCTCACCCACAGAGAGACGCAGTGTGCTGCAGGGCAGGAAACTTTAACTCTACTCAATCCATGGGTGACCATAACCACTGAGATCTGCCATCAAAACTCCCTGACAAGTGACTCATTTAAATTCTTGAGTTGTTATTTCAATGAATCAGTGTGTGTGTGTGTGTGTGTGTGTGTGTGTGTGTGTGTGTGTGTGTGTGTGTGTGTGTGTGTGTGTGTGTGTGTGTGTGTGTGTGTGGGGGGGGGTGGTGGCTGGTGTACCTCGGGTGAAAGGGGCTGTGCAAGTCTGAGGACTTATCAAGCAGAGCAGCCCCATACCCACCCTGCATTCACAATGACCAGGAGTCAATAGAGAAAAGAGGCAAGGTGTGCCTTATCACTGTGGTTGCTACATAATAAACACTGAGGAGTTTCTAAAAAGCTGCGTGACTGTCTGGGTCTGTCTGTACAAATTGATGATCGTATGTTTGTGGGCAAATACTTTATGTGAGCTACATGTTGTTGTGTTTGATTCTCAAATCAAGTTTTCTGCATCTGTCTGTCCCCTGAGGATCAAAACTTTCTCCACCCTTTGGAGTTTATTTCCAAGGGAAACTTGACTGTCTTTTGACCTACAGTATAACTTTGTTCTCAGAATGTATTATTTTCAGTTGGTAACCCTGGCTTCTCATTTTGTAATGAAGTCCTCTTTGCTTTGTGTGGAGAGAGCAGAGCAGAACTGGTGTGTGGGTCTCTCTACGCTGCGAGCAGGGCATCGCTCTTGGCTGGCAGAAAGGCTGTTCAATTAAAAGACTGTCAGATGAGCAGTATAATAGAGCTAAATGATTAATACCAGCCCAGGACCAATTAGATGGTTTACCACTAAACTGATTTAATTGACACATCAAAACAATCTGCCGAGGCAAGAAAGGAGGAGCAGGAAAAACACACTCCTTTAATTAGGAAATGAGACGGACGCCATGGACGTTAATTGGATGGAAGAGGATTATTTTTTAGGAGTATCTTAAATAATCCCATGAAATGCTTGCCCCTCTGATAGATTTCACTGGGAGTCCCTAAAAACACGCCACTTCGATACAGCTACGACCTGAAGTGACTATTCGTAGCAGGTCAATAATAGCCACAGTGGTCTATATACCCCCCAAGCGGATACCACGACGGCCCTCAAAGAACTTCACTGGACTTCATGCAAACTGGAAACCACATATCCTGAGGCTGCATTTATTGTAGCTGGGGATTTTAACAAAGCAAATTTGAAGAAAAGGCTCCTGAAATTCTATCAACATATTGATTGCTGTACTCGCGCTGCTAAAACCCTGGACCATTGCTATACTACCTTCCAGAATGCATATAAGGCCCACCCTCCATTCGGCAAATTGGACCACGATTCCATCTTGCTCCTCCCCTCCATTAGGCAGAAACTCAAACAGGAAGCACCCGTGGTGAGGACTATTCAACGCTGGTCTGACCAATCGGAATCCACACTTCAAGATTGTTTTTATCATGCGGACTGGGATATGTTCAGAGTAGCTTCAGAAAATAATATCGACACATATACTTATACGGTGAATGAGTTTATTAGGAAGTGCATAGGAGATGTTGTACCCACTGTGACAATTAATACCTACCCCAACCAGAAACCGTGGATAGATGGGAGCATTTGTGTAACGTCTGCGTCCAACTTACACTCCCAAACACTTAGATCCTCGGAACGCAGCCCACTTTCCAGCTCACTCTCCAGATCCCAATCACCGGAATTCTAATCACCTGTTCACACACCTGCATGTCATCATCCCACACTATTTAGTTCAGTTCCTTACACCCCATCACTGTGAGGTATTGTTTGTTTTGAGACACACTTTTTTTGAGCGCTGTTTTTTCCCGTTCATGATAGTTTTTGCCTGCCTCACTCACGACACCTTTTGCCTATTCCCTGCCTGTACTGTTAACATTTTAAGACCTACCGTGTATGACCTTCTGCCTGCCCCTGGACGCAGCTACCTGCCTCCTTCTATGGTCCCTTTCATTAAAAACCTGCTGCACTCTGCTTGAAACCAGCTATCTCTCATTACAATTTGCGCAAAACTGAATGCGCGAACCACCGCATTTAACCAGGTCAAGAAGACTGGGAATATGGAAGAATACAAACAGTGTAGTTATTCACTCCGCAAAGCAATCAAGCAGGCTACATGTCGGTATGGGGACAAAGTTGAGTCCCAGTTCAACGGCTCAGACACGAGACATATGTGGCAGGGTCTACAGACAATCACGGATTATAAATGGAAAACCAGCCAAGTCGAGGACACCGACGTCTTGCTTCCGGACAGGCTGAACATCTTCTTTGCTCGCGTTGAGGATAATATAGTGCCTCCGACGCGGCCCGCTACCAAGGACTGTGGGCTCTCCTTTTCTGTGGCCGACATGAGTAAGACATTTAAGCGTGTTAACCCACGCTAGGCTGCCGGCCCAGATGGTATCCCTAGCCGCATCCTCAGAGCACGTGCAGAACAGCTGGCTGGTGTGTTCACAGATATATTCAATCTCTCCCTATCCAAGTCTGTTGTCCCCACATGCTTCAAGATGGCCACCACTGTCCCTGTACCTAAGAAAGCAAAGATAATTTATCTAAATGACTATCGCCCCGTAGCACTCACCTCTGTCATCATGAAGTGCTTTGAGAGACTAGTCAAGGATCATATCACCATCTTACCTGCCACCCTAGACCCTCTTCAATTTGCTTACCGCCCCAATAGATCCACAGCCAATGCAATCACCATCACACTGCACAATGCCCTGTCCCATCTGGACAAGAGGCATACTTATGTAAGAATGCTGTTCATTGACTATAGCTCAGCATTCAGCACCATAGTACCCTCCAAGCTCATCATCAAGCTCAAGGCCCTGGGTCTGAACCCCGCCCTGTGCGACTGTGTCCTGGACTTCCTGACGGGTCGCCCCCAGGTGGTGAATGTAGGAAACAACACCTCCTCTTCGCTGATCCTCAACACTGGGGCTCCACAAGGGTGTGTGCTCAGCCCCCTCCTGTACTCCCTGTTCACCCATGACTGCGTGGCCAAGCACGCCTCCAACTCAATCATCAAGTTTGCAGACGACATAACAGTAGTAGGCTTGATTTCCAACAACGATGAGACAGCCTACAGGGAGGAGGTGAGGGCTCTGGGAGTGTGGTGCCAGGTAAATAACCTCTTACTCAACGTCAACAAAACTAAGGAGATGATCGTGAACTTCAGGAAACAGCAGAGGGAGCACCCCCCTGTCAACATTGATGGGACCGCAGTGGAGAAGGTGGAAAGCTTCAAGTTCCTCGGCATACACATCACTGACAAACTGAAATGGTCCACCCACACAGACAGTGTGGTGAAGAAGGCACAACAGCCCCACTTCAACCTCAAGAGGCTAAAGAAATTTGGCCTCACGCCTAATAAGCTTTTACTGATGCACAATTGAGAACATCCTGTCGGGCTGTGTCACCGCCTGGTACGGCAACGGCACCGGCCACAACCGCAAAGCTTTCCAGAGGGTGGTGCGGTCTGCCCAACGCATTACCAGGGGCAAACTTCCCGCCCTCCTGGACACCTACAACACCCGATGCCATAGGAAGGCCAAAAATATCATCAAGGACATCAACCACCGAGCCACTGCCTGTTCACCCCGCTATCATCCAGAAGGTGAGGTCAGTACAGGTGCATCAAAGCTGGGACCGAGAGACTGAAAAACAGCTTATATCTCAAGGCCATCAGACTGCTAAACAGCCATCACTAGCAAATTAGGGGCGGCTGCCTATAGACATAGATTAGGAATCACTGTCCACTTTAAGGAAATGAAATACTAGTCACTTCAATAATGTCTCCATATCTTGCATTACTCATCTCATATGTGTAAACTGTACTCTATACTATTCTATGGTATCTTAGTCACTTTAATTGATTGTAAATAGTGCATCACCCATCTCATATGTATATACTGTACTCTACATTATGCCACTGTATCTTAGTCCAATGCCACTCTGATATATATGTATATATATTCTTAATCCATTCCTTACTTAGTTGTACGTGTATTTTGGGTATATGTTGTGAAACTGTTAGATATTACTGCACAAGCATTTCGCTACAACCGCAATAACATCTGCTAAACAGGTGTATGTGACCAATAACATCTGCTAAACAGGTGTATGTGACCAATAACATCTGCTAAACAGGTGTATGTGACCAATAACATCTGCTAAACAGGTGTATGTGACCAATAACATCTGCTAAACAGGTGTATGTGACCAATAACATCTGCTAAACAGGTGTATGTGACCAATAACATCTGCTAAACAGGTGTATGTGACCAATAACATCTTCTAAACAGGTGTATGTGACCAATAACATCTGCTAAACAGGTGTATGTGACCAATAACATCTTCTAAACAGGTGTATGTGACCAATAACATCTGCTAAACAGGTGTATGTGACCAATAACATCTTCTAAACAGGTGTATGTGACCAATAACATCTGCTAAACACGTGTATGTGACCAATAACATCTTCTAAACAGGTGTATGTGACCAATAACATCTTCTAAACAGGTGTATGTGACCAATAACATCTGCTAAACAGGTGTATGTGACCAATAACATCTGCTAAACAGGTGTATGTGACCAATAACATCT
>QNTS01001215.1:111812-138803 GCA_003317085.1 Hucho hucho | reverse complement strand
TGTATGTGACCAATAACATCTTCTAAACAGGTGTATGTGACCAATAACATCTTCTAAACAGGTGTATGTGACCAATAACATCTTCTAAACAGGTGTATGTGACCAATAACATCTGCTAAACAGGTGTATGTGACCAATAACATCTTCTAAACAGGTGTATGTGACCAATAACATCTGCTAAACAGGTGTATGTGACCAATAACATCTTCTAAACAGGTGTATGTGACCAATAACATCTTCTAAACAGGTGTATGTGACCAATAACATTTGATTTGATCTTAACTTTATTATCCTAACTTGCTAGTTAAATATCCTAATCTGTTGTGTAAATTCTCCTAACCTTCTATGAAAAAGTCCCTTCCAGTCATAGCTGTATCGAAGTGGCCTGTTTTTAGGGAATCTCAGATTTCACAGACCTTGATTATAAACTCTGATTAATCTGCCCCCACTCGCAACCCCCTCTCTCTCTTTCTCAAGACCTGCGAAATAAAATGTAAAAAATCCTGAATGTCGCACTAATGCAAATCGACAAACTCCACCTCATGCGCAGCAGCAGACGATCACAATTTAAATAGCACGATATCCAAACAGGTTGTTGCATGGAAGCGGTATTTACATCACACAAAGTCGCCATAAATTCAAAACACACGCATAATTCACGTTAACGGATTGCACACGAGACACGAATGCAGTCAATAAACCTATAAAATAACGTGTGTTGCTATTTGTGTGTGTGTGATTGACAAGCCTATGCACAATTCACTACATAGGCATCTCTGTCACAGATATGAAGTCTGTTAACAAATAATGTATGTAAACGTGTTTAAACGCAGTTATCTATATGTCTCAAATGTTGTCTATCACTAGCAACACCATACCACCAAGTAAAACTCTGAGCATGTGTAAATGTACTTGGGGAATACATCTTCTCAGATTAAGCTGTTTTCCTATCCAGTCTCAATCCCCGTGAAACCAAAAACCCTGACTCCTGTCTCCCTCTCGTATGAAAATTCCTAAAATTTTATTCTGTATTCCAAATGTTGCATTATCAAATCACGTCTCTCGCCTATGCATGTCCAAATACCGTTTATCTGCGCCGTCTCATACTTGCTGCCCACGAGAGCTTCCGTAGATAATGTGTAATCAACAAACTGTAAGAGAGACATTTAAGTTGGTCCCTTTATGATACATTGATATTTAAAATATTTCCACTCTTCACCTCCCCGTTATTCATGAGCTGATCTGCAATCTGTATAATGCTGAGGCCACAAACACATATCGGACTTCAGACTGATTTGTGAACTGAAACTTTCCCTGACAACACGCCTATAACCGTGACATCAAGTGACGGTAGTGACATTCTGACAAACACACCGAATAGTTTTGTAGAATCGCTCACAGAAAGAAGGTCGGATTTTAGCTCGGGACAGTCAGTGCATTGTCAGAGCGCAGCGACACAAACCGAGCTGATAGACCAAACAACACACACTGCTGGGTTGGTGGCCAGATAACTACAGTATGCGCCCTGAACAGAGAGAAGCAAACGCCTGAGCACCGACAGCCGGTAAAACGGAGCGCGAACACAATCCAGCAATTCTCCAGCTCTAGGCTACTGAAGCATCCTCCTGGGCGTCCTTTTCGTTTTTACGCGCGTCCTGCAGGGGTTGTCGACGGTTGGGTATATCTACATCCGACATGTCAACGGTTACAGCTTCGGTGGTTGATGTTTCCAGAAATATTTATTCAACCGAAAACGGAAACCGTGGCGGCCGTAATTATACAGGTAAGCGAGATTCTATCCAAGATGGGCATAGGTGTCATGTAATTCGTGCAGTGGCTGACATTAGAGCTTTATTGGAGGCATTATGAATTTCTTTAATGTATTTGTTATGAACCATAGCTGCAAACTGTGTGTACACCATCACAGAGTGGACCTGCATTCCATGACACGCACACAAATATAAACTAATTTATATGATATACTGCATCTGTAATGCTCAATTATTTACAAAGCAGCAGAACTACACTACTTTCTAAAAGCTACGCATCACCTACAAAGTATCATATGACAACAAATACATACATGGAATGAAAGCCATAGGCTACGGCTTCAAATCAAATCAAAGTTTATCAGTCACTACACTGATTTACAGATGTTATCGCAGGTTCAGCGAAATGCTTGTGCTTCTAGCTCGACCAGTGGAGTAATACCTAGCAATAAAAAAAACACTATACACCAAGAGAATAGTAAATTGTATATTCTGACCCTGCATTGTGTAAAGGGGCGAAACAATCTCAAGGGGAAGTGAGTGTGTTCCTGTAGATCACATGGTCTGAGGAGCTGCAGGTGGCTTTCAGAATGGCAGGATTCTTAGTTTCACACCAACTAACTCTGCCGCTGTACTGAGATATCAGATGTACACTTTTAAACGCATACACAATTACACACACGTGCACACACACCCACAGGCATGCACACACCCACACTCGCGCACACACACGTATACACCCACCCACATGGGCGCACACATACACACTCATCGCTGTCTATCATAAATGATGGTTTATGAATTAGCCTAACACCCAATACTCAGTCAGCAATATAACTATCTTGCTTGCTGACTCTCTCTCTCTCTCTCTCTCTCTCTCTCTCTCTCTCTCTCTCTCTCTCTCTCTCATTCAAAGGAATACTCAGAAGTTTTAGATTTACTAACGCTATTTCAAACTTTAGCTAAATTAACTTGGTCCCTCTTTTTAAGATAGCGTTGAAGAGTTCAGACATGATTTCAGACATGATTTCTCCAACATGTAGGACCTCTTGTGGTGGCAAAGAGACACTACATCAATTTGTACACAATCGTAATAGGCCAAGGATACATGATTTCACAGACAATTTTCCTCAATGACATTTCCATTATACTTAAGGTTATAAGGTGAAAATGTAAACAGAATGTACTATCATTATGTGAAGGGTCATATTTCAGTGTAAACCAGCTGTTTAACTTGGCTCCAGATGGGTCCTGAGTTTCCGCCAAGCTAGCAGGCCTTTTGTTTAATAATTTGTCATGTTTCCTGCTTTGAGACAATCATCATTAGATAGAGCAAAGCGCAGAGCTGCAGATGGGGTGTTTTTGTTGTTGTCACACAATGCTGGGCAGACCCCTACAGGGCTTCTATGCAGAGTGTTCTGTAATGTCATGTTCTGTACTGTAGTGTTCTGTAAAGTAGTGTTCTCTTCTGCTTACATATGGCTGGATATACTATAGTGACCATCTCCGTTCTCCCCCTCCAGGCCAGTGCACCCCAATGCCCCTGCCTGCGCTGGGGACCCAGAAGATTATCCAGGGGAATGGCACCAACGTGGGAACGGTGATCACCTTGCAGTGCCCGTCCAGACACCATCTGGTTGGGGGCAGTGAGGTGTCCTGCGTCTGGGGCAGCAACAGCACCCAGTGGTCAGGAGGTTCTCCCTGGTGTAAACGTATGTATCTAATGCTGAGAGGACACCTACCCACTGGGCACAAACTGGCTGGATCAGCATAATTTGTTAATGTATTGTGACGTGGAATTTAGTTTAACGGAGCAAATGAAATGTGACCATCCTTTATCACTCATATATCATCAATGACGCCTTTTAGCCCTATATAGCATTTACAAAGTCATCAACAGCTATTGTTTCAATTCAACCTAGAATTCAACAAAAAATAGACAATACAATAGGCATAGGGTTTCAAGCTCTGGTTGATTTCAAATGTAAGATCATTTTGTGATATTAAATTGTATTTGGTTGTCAATTTGGTTGTCATTATAGTTTGATTTGATTTAGTCCAAATCTTAAAAAAATACAGCAATCAAAAGAAACAGCATCTGTTTGTTCTTGAAATACTCCTAGAATTTATTTTCATACTTCTAATCCTCTTATGTAAAGCGTATTTGTATTTGATGAGGACTAGAAAGCCAAATGGGAGACTGTCAGGTTTGTCCCTCTCTCACCCTGTCTGTCTGACTCTATGAGTCAGCTCTGCTGGCCAATCAAAGGCTGAGAGCATGTGGAGACAGCCGTCACTTCAGTCATACATTATGGATGAGCCAGGCTCAACTCTACTGTGAAAATGAAAGACAGTGTGTGTGTGTGTGTGTGTGTGTGTGTGTGTGTGTGTGTGTGTGTGTGTGTGTGTGTGTGTGTGTGTGTGTGTGTGTGTGTGTGTGTGTGTGTGTGTGTGTGTGTGGAGTAAATTAAAAGATTCAGAATGCATTGAGTGGAAAAAGTGCAGGGATTGCAAACTCCCCCAGAGCTGTGTCTGCCTGCCTGTCAGTCTCTTCATTATTCTGAAGAAGAGGAATATAGAGGAAAATATTGGAGATCCCCAGCAAACCAGAATTGGTTCAGTGAAAGTTCCAAGAACATTCATAACACAAAAACTTTCCAATCGTGTTGATGATTATAGAATGTTTGTATAAAACATTCAAATGATGTTGCAAGACCATTCCTAGAACACATTTGTTCTTTAAAGGTTATTTAAAGGTTCCCAGAATGTTTCATAAGGTTGTGGGAACAGTCTAGTGGGAACATTGTGGGGACATCACAAAATATATGTTCCTAAAACACAAAAACTGTCCAGTTGTGCAGATTATTCTACAATGTTTATTTTAGGGTGCAAAAAACATTAACATTAATGGGAACAGTCTGGTGAGAGATATGTTTCCAAAACACAAAAACTATCCAGTTCGTTAGGTTGTCGGAACATTGTGGGGAAATGTCAAGAGACAGGTTCCCAAAACACTACAACTGTCCAGTTGTGCTGACATTCAGATAATGTTTGTATCAGGGAGCACAAAACATTCCTTTGATGTTGCAAAAATGTTGGCAGAACAGCCTTTCTGAGTTCTTTAAAGGCTCCCAGAACATTTAATTAGGTTGTGGGAACAGTGTGGGTACGTTATAAGAGATAGGTTCCCAAAACACAAAATATGCTTAGTTGTGATGACATTCATGCAATGTTTAAATTAGGTTGCACAGGATATTCCCTTAATGTTGTTAGAATTAAATAAGTTCATTTTTATGACATTCATAGAATATTTGTTGTAGGTTTAACATAATATTCCATTGATGTTCACACAATATACATTTTACCTTGTCTTGTAGGTCCTCAGAACATTTCAAGAATATTTAGAAAAAGTTATATTTAGGTTTTACCTACTGTTACCACAACATTAGCATTTGTAGCTCCTTAAAGAAGATTGGAATACATCCCAATTATGTTCCTCTCCAGATTTAATGGCAATTCACATTGAGGACAGTATTGTAGGGGATATAGTGACACATTGATACATAAACATATTTTTCAACATTCATATGTTTACAATCTGCACATTATTTCATTCAGAGGACATTTAAACAGTATGTACTCATATAAACATAACCATCTATTTTTTCAATGTGTTATCAGTCAGCCCATGTGGGGTTTGAACCTGCAAAGTCAACTGTCAAATTAAGTCTTTTATCTTCTGCGCCACCAGTGAAGCTCTTTTATTTATTCTTTTTTCAGTATAGCCGTTTGGCAATCAGGAATTCCATGCTGCCTTCTTAGACATAGCTAACCCAGGGAAATACTGGCAACTGGGTTATTCACCATCACTTCACCCGTACTCTTTATATGCCCATATTTACAAGGCTATGAGTGCTGAGGATCACTTTTGCTTTTCAGATCATGAAAGTAGGTATTTTCAGATCTTCTTTTCAGATCATCTTAAAGTAGGAATTATATCGCATGCGTTATATTGCGTGTCAGCCCAAATGTTTTATTTTTTACAGTTAGTTTAAGTTCTGAATTTCTGACTGGATTTATTCAGTGCTTCGGAAAGTATTCAGACCCCTTGACTTTTTGTCTTGGTGTGCCACTGTGTTCTTGGGGACCTTCAATGCTGTAGAATTTTTTTGGTACCCTTCTCCAGATCTGTGCCTCGACACAATCCTGTCTCGGAGCTCTACGGGGGGTTCAGTCTAATTATGGTCAGTCAGGACACAGAACTATTTCTGAGTTATTAATTCACTTGTAACATTGTAATGATTTAGCTCTTTGCTATTGTGTTTTTTTTTTTTAACAATTGTTTTTGAAAACAGGTACTTTATTGTTACCCAGAAATTATTTTAAATTGAGATAAAAATGTCTGTATTGGACCTTTAAATCAATTGTTCCCACAACCTAATGAAACATTCTGGGAACCTTTGAAGAACAGAAAGACCACTTGAGTATTATAACTGAATGCAATACAGTGAAAAAGGCATTCAAATATATGATATAGCCATCACTTTCTGTAGGCAAATGTCCTAAATAGATTGATCGATTTTTGAAATGTTTTTCTCCCTCCCTCTCCTAGCGTTGTCCATGTCAGAGGACTTTGGGTTCAGTGTGGCAGTGGTGTCCTCTATCATCAGCTGTGCCATCATCCTCCTCATGTCCATGGCCTTCATCACCTGCTGTCTGCTCGACTGTGTCAAGGAGGAGGAAAGGAAAAAGGAGGAGAGGTGAGAGGAGAGGAGGAGGAAAGAGGAGAGTGGGAGGAGAGAAGTATACATTATGGGATGGGAGGAGAGATGGGAGGAAGAGGCAGAAGAGGTGAAAGGAGGGATGAAAGGAGAAGAGGTAAGGGAAAGACGCGATGAGAGGAGAGGAAAAGAGGAGACAGGAAAGGTGAGACAAAGCGTGTAAGATGTCAGGAGGTGAGATAAAAGCTGTAGAGCCATAAATTATCCCATGTCGTCGAGTACTGCACTATAGGGATTCATAAGGATATTGAGATGTACAACAGTTTTTTTGCATTGCCAGGGAGACCGATCTGTGGCACCAGCTGGAGAAAGCGGAGCAGGAGGAGAACAGGGCCTCTCGCTATGACCACAAGGGTAGAAACAACAATAACAACACCCAGGAGAAGACACTGCCACAATGGGACCACCAGGACCCTTCAATGTGTGACCAAAAGAGGCCCAGCTGGTGCGGACTGTGTGTGTGTGTGTATGTGTGTGTGTTTGCGTCTGTATGTCTTCTGTATGTTTGCGTCTGTGTGTCTGCCTTAAGAAGCTCAATGTTGCTGTCTCTGTCCTTTCCACAGGTGCCATCAGTACCCCTATGCTCTGACTGGTCCAGCCCCAGCCTCCACCTTCGGCCCAGCCCTCAACTCAGCTCCTCTCCCCTGCAGAGGCTACGACCAGCCCATTCTCCTGCACAACTCTGGCCTGTACCACAATCCAGGTCAGCCAAACAATCCAGGCCTACTTCAAAACCCCATCCCACCCCAGTATCCAGGTCCAACTCGGACCGTGGGGTACCAGAACCCAGAGGTACCCCTTGGCTCAGGCTTGGCCATGCTGTATGGAGGACAGGAGGGCAGTGTGTCCGTGGTGAGCACTCTACTTCTGGAGGAGTGGAGTGCCCAGAGAAGTGGAGTGCCCAGGAGCGCCCCATACGTGTCATATCCGTGTGAGGTCACAACCAGGAAGTGACTGGACATAGACCACATGGGCATGGATAAACTGAACATCAACCAAGTAACTGGATCCAAAAGGGAGAGGACCACCTCAATGGGGACCACGCCTATGTCATTATCAGCCAGGCACCAATGACTGAATAATTAGGGGGCAATTAGGATGAATTGCCTTGCTCAAGGGCAGAATGACATATTTTTACCTTGTTGGCTCGGGGATTCAATCCAGCACGCCAGTAGCGGTAGACCATTCAGTGACAAAGCAGCATTTTTAGGTTGCATCAGACATGTGCCTTAAACGCAGACCCTATCCCTCTGGACACTGGCAGAAGCCGAGAGTTGGTGAGGACATTCATTATTCCACTTCCACTTATTGTGTTGCTGAATGATTTCACAAGGTTCTCCCAGGAAATGTAAAGTAGTAAACATTCAGTTCAGAAATTTCCTGTATCTCTGAGTAATGAAATCTAGTAATTCTGCTTCTGGAAAGAATCCTTAAAACATTGTACAGTATTCTGCATTTTTAGGTTTGATGCTACTGCTTTGTTGGACCCAGGGATAGCATGTGTAGGGCTACAGTTCCCAATCCTGTTGTGCACAGTATGTGATGGTACTTCATGGTACAAATAACTGTTAAATGTTATTCTGTACTATTGGAATGAAAAGGGAATTTTCTGAAACTTTTTTATATTCCTATACCCAACTGATACTGACATTGATGGTACATTATGCAAGTTGTGCAAGTCCCACTACAGATGGGACTTACACAACTTTTAATTTAATAAATTCTACATTCTTGAACTTGAGCTGTCATCAGTTAGGAATACGATTGTAAGGTAGTTTTTCCAAGGAAATAGAATCCGACCTAAATAGTAGCCTACATTTGATGTCAGCCACCACCGAATTGAAATTCGTATGATATGTTACGAATTCCAATTTGTAGTGGCTAACGTTACCTAGGTGGCTAACGTTAGCTAGGCTAAGGGTTGGGATTAAGGTTAGGGTTAGGAGTTATATTAAAAGTCAGGGGAAGGGTTAGCTAACACATGCTAAGTAGTTGCAAAGTAACTAAAAAGTAGTAAGTAGTTGCAAAGTTGATAATTAGCTAAAATGCTAAAGTTGTCCATGATGAGATTCAAACACAACCTTTTGGTTGCTAGACATTTGCGTTATATAGACTTTTGCATTATATGCCCACCCATCCACCCTCCACATACCAAACATAACAAACTAATTTAAGTGTTCCGGATTTTTGTTTACTATGTTACCTCTAGTCTATGAGACAAGCCTGGTATTTTTGAGTGATTCAAGACTCAATATTATACTTACGTGGGTGCCATTAAAAACAGCCTATAGAAGAATTTCATGGAATACTGCAAAAGCAGCTTGTCATTTGACAAGTAGATACTCATTCTGTACTCCGATTGTTAACAATCCCTTCTTTCCTCCTTCATGTACAGACAGTGGTTTTAAGAATAGGTACAAAGCTGGAATTACTACATTGAATGATTTGTTTTATGATGGTTCCCTTAAGTCTTTCCTGGAATTGCAACAATAATATAGTTTACCAGACTCAATTTTCCTGTTTTCTTCAGCTTCAACGTTTTATCAATTCAGTTTCCTTTTATAAGCTGGAAAAACTCATACTCCATGCTAGCTCCTGAAAAAATACGAAAATAAGCTACAAATAAACTCAGCAAAAAAAGAAACATCCTCTCACTGTCAACTGCGTTTATTTTCAGCAAACTTAACATGTGTAAATATTTGAGACATAACTAAGACATAATCTGAACAAGTTCCACAGACATGTGACTAACAGAAATTGAATAATGTGTCGCTGAACAAAGCAGGGGTCAAAATCAAAATTAACAGTCAGTATCTGGTGTGGCCACCAGCTGCATTAGGTACTGCAGTGCATCTCCTCCTCATGGACTGCACCAGATTTGCCAGTTCTTTCTGTGAGATGTTACCCCACTCTTCCACCAAGGCACCTGCATGTTCCCGGACATTTCTGGGGGGAATGGCCGTAGCCCTCACCCTCCGATCCAACAGGTCCCAGACGTGCTCAATGCGATTGAGACCCGGGCTCTTCGCTGGCCATGGCAGAACACTGACATTCCTGTCTTGCAGGAAATCACGCACAGAACGAGCAGTATGGCTGGTGGCATTGTCATGTTAGAGGGTCATGTCAGGATGAGCCTGCAGGAAGTGTACCACATGAGGGAGGAAAATGTTTTCCCTGTAACGCACAGCGTTGAGATTGCCTGCAATGACAACAAGCTCAGTCCGATGATGCTGTGACACACCGGCCCAGACCATGACGGACCCTCCACCTCCAAATTGATCCCGCTCCAGAGTACAGGCCTCGATGTAACGCTCATTCCTTCGACATCACCCCTGGTGAGACAAAACCGCGACTCGTCAGTGAAGAGTACCTTTTGCCAGTCCTGTCTGGTCCAGCGACGGTGGGTTTGTGCCCATAGGCGATGTTGTTGCCGGTGATATCTGGTGAGGACCTGCCTTACAACAGGCCTAAAATCCCTCAGTCCAGCCTCTCTCAGCCTATTGCGGACAGTCTGAGCACTGATGGAGGGATTGTGCGTTCCTGGTGTAACTTGGGCAGTTGTTGTTGCCATCCTGTACCTGTCCCGCAGGTTTGATGTTCGGATGTTCCGATCCTGTGCAGGTGTTGTTACACATGGTCTGCCACTGCGAGGACGATCAGTTGTCCGTCCTGTCCCCCTGTAGCGCTGTCTTAGGCGTCTCACAGTACGGACATTGCAATTTATTGCCCTGGCCACATCTGCAGTCCTCATGCCTCCTTTCAGCATGCCTAAGGCACATTCACGCAGATGAGCAGGGACCCTGGTCATCTTTCTTTTGATGTTAGTGTGTAAGCTGTTAGTGTCTTAACGACCGTTCCACAGGTGCTTGTTCATTAATTGTTTATGGTTCATTGAACAAGCATGGGAAACAGTGTTTAAACCCTTTACAAGGAAGATCTGTGAAGTTATTTGGATTTTTACGAATTATCTTTGAAATACAGGGTCCTGAAAAAGGGACGTTTCTTTTTTTGCTGATTTTACTATAGGCAAGGTCAACACTGATAGTAGCAAACATGCACGACAGCAAGACTTTAGGGTGACCATCGATATTTGTGAATGGGAAGCGATTCTTACCAACACAAAGAAAATATTTTGTTCCTATAAAACTCACGAGCTACAGTTTAAAATTATACATAAGTTACTTGTCAGAAGTAAATATGACCCTGCATGTTCTGGTGAATGTCCCAAATGGAAGCAGCACAAAGGTACTTATGTACATCTTATCTGGCACTGTCCCATTGTTAAAGATTTCTGGAAAGGGGAAGAAAGGGACATCTCAAATATTTTGGGGTCTCCAGTTGGTTTACAGCCTCTCCAATGTGTTCTGGGTCTATACTGGACTAACTCGACACTGAAGTGTCATACAAAAATCTTAGCTCTAATGTGGTACGCCACTAGATGAACGATTCTTTAATCATGGTTAGATTACATAAAACTCAAAAATTCCTGGTGGCTGAGAAACCTATTGTGGTTGTTTCATCTGGGAAGATTGATTAATTTCCTCCAGGGGAAACCTGACAAGTTTTTGCATATCTGGAGCCGTGTAGTTCCGTCTGTAGGAGATAAGTGTGCGAATATACTGTTGAAGGAGATAACTCACCAAGCATTTGGATGTTGCTCTTTGTACCTATTGGAATTCATTAATTATAGTAATGTTTGGAAGGGGAATAGAGAGAGCACCTATTCGATCTTGTTTTATTCTTGAAAGACATGGGCATCGCTTTATATACACTGAAGAAAAACATAAACGCAACATGTAAAGTGTTGGTTCCATGTTTCATTAGCTAAAATGAAAGATCCCAGAAATATTCCATATGCACAAAAAGCTTTTATCTCTCAAATATTGTGCAGACATTTGTTTACATCCCTGTTAGTGAGCATTTATCCTTTGCCAAAAAATCCATTCACCTGACAGGTGTGGCATATCAATCCGCTGAGGACAATAAAAGGCCACTCTAAAATTTTGCCACACAACACAATGCCACAGATGTGTGCAATTGGCATGCTGACTGCTGAAATGCCAACTAGAGCTGTTGCCAGACAATTTTATGATAATTTCTCTACCATAAGCCACCTCCAACATTGTTTTAGAGAAATTGGTAGTACGTCCAACCGGCCTTACAACTGCAGACCACGTGTATAGCGGCGTGTGGGAAAGCAGTTTGCAGATGTCAACGTTGTAAACAGAGTGACCCATGATGGAGGTGGGGTTATGGTATGGGCAGGCATAAGCTACGGACAACTAACACAATTGCATTTTATCAATGGCAATTTGAATGCACAGAGATACCTTGATGATATCCTGAGGCCCATTGTCATACCATTCATCTGCCGCCATCAGCACGTTTCGGCATTATAATGCACAGCCACATTTCGTAAGGATCTGTACACAATTCTTGGAAGCTGAAAATGTCCCAGTTTTTCCATTGCCTGCATACTCACCAGACATGTCACCCATTGGACATGTTTGGGATGCTCTGGATCGACGTGTATGACATCATGTTCCAGTTCTCACCAATATCCAGCAACTTCGCATTGCCATTGAAGAGGAGTGGGACAACATTCCAAATGATGGCCACACCAGATACTGATTGGTTTTCTGATCCACGCCCCTACATTATTTTTTTAAGGTATCTGTGACCACCATATGCATATCTGTATTCCTAGTCATGTGCAATCAATAGATTAGGGCCTAATGGATTTATTTCAGTTGACTGATTTCCTTATATGAACTGTAACTCAGTAAAATTATTGAAATTGTTGCATGTTGCATTTACATTTTTGTTCAGTATATATATATATATATATATATATATTTCTATATATATACTCATGTTATAGATATACTCATGTTATTATTTAACATTTTCCATATAAACAAAACCAACAATAGCACACACACTGTATACACTACCGTTCAAAAGTTTGGGGTCACTTAGAAATGTTCTTGTTTTTGAAAGGAAAGCACATTTGTCCATTAAAATAACATCAAATTGATCAGAAATACAGTGTAAACATTTTTTATGTTGTAAATAACTATTGTAGCTGGAAACTGCAGATTTTTTATGGAATATCTACATAGGTGTACAGAGGCCCATTATCAGCAACCATCACTCCAATGGCACGTTGTGTTAGCTAATCCAAGGCTAATTGATCATTAGAAAACCCTTTTGCAATTATGTTAGCACAGCTGAAAACTGTTGTTCTGATTAAAGAAGCAATAAAACGGGCCTTCTTTAGACTAGTTGAGTATCTGGAGCATCAGCATTTGTGGTTCGATTACTGGCTCAAAATGGCCAGAAATTTTCTTCTGAAACTCGTCAGTCTACTCTTGTTCTGAGAAATGAAGGCTATTCCATGCCAGAAATTGCCAAGAAACTGAAGATCTGGTACAACGCTGTGTACTACTCCCTTCACAGAACAGCGCAAACAGGCTCTAGCCAGAATAGAAATAGGAGTGGGAGGCCCCGGTGCACAACTGAGCAAGAGGACAAGTACATTAGAGTGTCTAGTTTGAGAAACAGACGCCTCACAAGCCCTCAACTGGCAGCTTCATTAAATAGCACCCGCAAAACACCAGTCTCAACGTCAACAGTGATGAGGCGACTCCGGGATGCTGGCCTTCTAGGCAGAATTGCAAAGAAAAAGCCATATCTCAGACTGGCCAATAAAAATAAAAGATTAAGAAAGAACACAGACACTGGACAGAGGAACTGTGGACAGAGGAACTCTCCCTAGAAGGCCAGCATTCTGGAGTCGCCTCTTCACTGTTGACGTTGAGACAGGCTGCCCGGAAGTTACTCCAGCTTTGGCAGGACACCCTCAGTGTGGCAGACTATGCGTGGAGTTCCGTACGCTAGCAGCGGAGGGTACCTGAACCCGGAAGCGCTGTTCGACACGTTCCTGCATGGATTATCGGAAGAGGTAAAGGATGAGCTGGCAGCCCGAGAACTACCGACGGATCTCGACTCACTCATCGCTTTAACCATCTGGATCGATGGTCGGCTACGGGAACGTAGGAGGGACAAGAGGTTAGATTGCGGTCCCAACCGCTCACTCAGGGATCCCACCTTGCAGCTGATAAACTCCGGAAGTCCCCGGCGTCTACGCCCCCAAAAGGACCCGTGCTTACCCGAGTCCCTCCAAGAGCCTCCGGAGACTGCCGATTCACCTCTTCCCGAGCCGATGCAGCTCGGCAGGGCTGGGCTGTCTCCAAACGAATGCGTACGCAGACTTGAGACCCAGAGTTGTCTGTATTGCGGTACTGCCGGTCATTTTGTGTCTACTTGTCCCTTCAAGAGAGCTAGTTCATTCGTTGGAGTGAGTACACTGGTGGGTATTCTTCTCCCCTTACTCGCCCCCTCTCTATGCCACCCTGCTGTGGGGCGACCAGTCCAAGTCTCTTCAGGTACTCATCGACTCAGGGGCCGATGTGAGTCTCATGGACATTACCCTGGTGTCCGAGCTGGGCATCCCCACTCAACCCCTCTCCATTCCCATGGGTGTTAGAGTGCTGGATGGGTGCTCTATAGGCCGGGTCACCCACCAGACCACCCCCATCAGCCTACGAGTGTCGGGGAACCACAGCGAGGCTATCCAATTCCTGCTGGTTGAGTCTCTGTAGGTCCCCGTGATATTGGGATTCTCTTGGCTCTAGTGACACAATCCCTCCATTGACTGGGCTGCTGGTGCCATCGTGGGCTGGAGCCCGTCCTGTCACACTCATTGCCTGAAGTCAGCTCTGCCTGCCCCGGGATGTCTTCCTGGGGGCTTGGAAACTTCCCCGGACCTCTCCGCCAGCTCCGCAGAGTACCAGGACCTCCGGGAGGGGTTCAGTAAGGCCCGGGCCACTTCGCTTCTGCAGCACCGACTGGTATCCAAGAAGGTCAAGTCTGAGGCACTGGCACGTTGCTATAGGGCTGAGGCACTGGCACGTCACTACACCCCCGGAAGCCGAGTCCTGTCCGCCCCCCCCGCTCCAAGATCATTAGCTCCTCTGCTGTTCGTCCTCCGTTGCCCTGTACCCTCTGTATTTTTCCTACATTTTCTGTGTCTAGAGTCAAACCATGTCTGACTGCCCCTTGTCTTCTGTTTCTAGGCCCATCCCTCCCCCCTGTGTCATCGAGGACCAGCCAGCGTACACAGTGAGACACCTCGTGAGGGTTCGACCACGGGGCAGGGGTTTCCAGTACCTGGTTGACTGGGAGGGTTATGGCCCGGAGGAGAGGTGCTGGGTTCCCGCTAAAGACATCTTGGACCCGGCCCTCATCGCCGACCTCCTCTTGCCGGCACGCCAGTCAACCAGGTATCCGCCCAGGTGGAACACCAGGTGGCGTCCCTAGAGGGGGGGGGGTACTGTCACGACCTGATCTGTTTCACCTGTCCTTGTGCTTGTCTCCACCCCCTCCAGGTGTCGCCCATCTTCCCTATTGTCCCCTGTGTATTTATACTTGTGTTCTCTGTCTGTTTGTGGCCAGTTAGTCTTGTTCGTTCAAGCTTACCAGCGTGTATCCTGTCAGCTCCTATTGTTTCCCAGCCTCTCTTTGATAGTCCTCCCAGGTTTTGACCTTTGCCTGTCCTGACCCTGTACCCGCCCGCCTGACCTCTCTGCCTGACCCTGAGCCTGCCTGCCGCCCTGTACCTTTGCTCCACCTCTGAATTACTGAACCCTGCCTGTCCCTGACCCTGAGTCTGCCTGCCGTCCTGTACCTTTGCCTTACCCTGGATTTTAGACCCCTGCCTGCCTTGACCTGTCTTTGCCTGCCCCTGTTTGCTACAATAAACAGTGTTACTTCGACAGTCTGCATCTGGGTCTTACCTTGATTCCTGATATATATATATATATATATATATTATACAGTTGAAGTCGTAAGTTTACATATTCTTAGGTTGGAGTCATTAAAACTTGTTTTTCAACCACTCCACAAATTTCTGGTTAAACTATAGTAGTGGCAAGTCGGTTAGGACATTTACTTTGTGCATGACACAAGACATTTTTCCAACAATTGTTTACAGACAGATTATTTCACTTATAATTCATTGTATCACAATTCCAGTGGGTCAGAAGTTTACATACACTAAGTTGACTGTGCCTTTAAACAGCTTGGAAAATTCCAGAAAATTATGTCATGGCTTTAGAAGATTTTGATAGGCTAATTGACATAATTTGAGTCAATTGGAGGTGTGCCTGTGGATGTATTTCAAGGCCTACCTTCAAACTCAGTGCCTCTTTGCTTGACATCATGGGAAAATCAAAAGAAATCAGCCAAGATCTCAGAAAAAAACGTAGACCTTCACAAGTCTGGTCATCCTTGGGAGCAATTTCCAAACACCTGAAGGTACCATGTTCATCTGTACAAACAATAGTGCGCAAGTATAAACACAGTGGGACCACACAGCCGTCATACCGCTCAGGAATGAGACGCGTTCTGTCTCCTATACTTTGTTGCAAAAAGTGCAAATCAATCTCAGAACAACAGCAAAGGACCTTGTGAAGATGCTGGAGGACACAGGTAAAAAAGTATCTATATCCACAGTAAAACTCCAAAACCGCCATAAAAAAGAAAAACAACACTTTGCAACTGCACATGGGAACAAAGATCGTACTTTTTGGAGAAATGTCCTCTGGTCTGATAAAAACAAAAATGGCCATAATGGCCATAATGACTATCGTTATGTTTGGAGGAAAAAGGGGGATGCTTGCAAGCCGAAGAACCCCATCCAACGGTGAAACACAGGGGGTGGCAGCATCATATAGGGGGGGTGCTTTGCTGCAGGAGGGACTGTTGCACGTCACAAAATAGATGGCATCATGAGGGAGGAAAATGATGTGGATATATTGAAGCAACATCTCAAGACATCAGTTAGGAAGTTAAAGCTTGGTCGCAAATGGGTCTTCCAAATGGACAATGACCCCAAGCATACTTCCAAAGTTGTGGCAAAATTGCTTAAGGACAACAAAGTCAAGGTATTGGAGTGGCCAACACAAAGCCCTGACCTCAATCCTATAGAACATTTGTGGACAGAACTGAAAAAGCATATGCGAGCAAGGAGGCCTACAAACCTGACTCAGTTGCACCAGCTCTGTCAGGAGCAATGGGACAATATTCACCCAACTTATTGTGGGAAGCTTGTGGGAGGCTACCCAAAATGTTAAACAGTTTAAAGGCAATGCTACCAAATACTAATTGAGTGCATGTAAACTTCTGATCCACTGGGAATGTGATGAAAGGAATAAAATATAAAATAAATCATTATCTTTACTATTATTCTGACATTTCACATTCTTAAAACAAAGTGGTGATCCTAACTGACCTAAGACAGGGAATTTTTACTAGGATTAAATGTCAGGAATTGTGAAAAACGGAGTTTAAATGTATTTGGCTAAGGTGTATGTAAACTTCCGACTTCAACTGTATATATATATATATACACACACACACTACCGGTCAAAAGTTTGGACACACCTACTCATTCAAGGGTTTTTCTTTATTTTTACTATTTTCTACATTGTAGAAAAATAGTGTAGACATCAAAACTGTGAAATAACACATATGGAATGATGTAGTAACCAAAAAAGTGTTAAACAAATCTAAATATATTTTATAACTTAGATTCTTCAAAGTAGCCACCTTTTGCCTTGATGACAGCATTGCACACTTTTGGCATTCTCTCAACCAGCTTCACCTGGAATGTTTGTCCAACAGTCTTGAAGGAGTTCCCACATAGGCTGAGCAATTGTTGGCTGCTTTTCCTTCACTCTGCGGTCCAGCTCATCCCAAACCATCTCAGTTGGGTTGAGTTTGGGTGATTGTGGAAGCCAGGTCATCTGATGCAGCAGTCCATCACTCTCCTTCTTGGTCAAATAGCCCTTGCACAGCCTGGAGGTGTGTTGGGTCATTGTCCTGTTGAAAAACAAATGATATCCCCACTAAGCGCAAACCAGATGAGATGGCGTATCGCTGCAGAATGCTATGGTAGCCATGATGGTTAAGTCTGCCTTGAATTCTAAATAAATCACAGACAGTGTCACCAAAGCACCCCCACACCCTCTCCTCCTTGCTTCACGGTGGGAACCACACATGCAGAGATCATCCGTTCACATACTCTGCGTCTCACAAAAACAAAGCTGTTGTAACCAAAAATCTCACATTTGGACTCATCAGACCAAAGGACAGTTTCCACTGGTCTAATGTCCATTGCTCATGTTTCTTGGCCCAAGCAAGTCTCTTCTTATTATTGGTGTCCTTTAGTAGTGGTTTCTTTGCAGCAATTCAACCATGATTCACGCAGTCTCCTCTGAACAGTTGATGTTGATATGTGTCTGTTACTTGAACTCTGTGAAGCATTTACTTGAGCTGCAATTTCTGAAGCTGGTAACTCTAATGAAATTATCCTCTGCAGCAGAGGTAACTCTGGGTCTTCCTTTCCTGTTGTGGTCCTCATGAGAGCCAGTTTCATCATAGCGCTTGATGGTTATTGCTACTGCACTTGAAGAAACTTTCAAAGTTCTTGACATCTTCCGGATTGACTGACCTTCATGTCTTAAAGTAATGATGGACTGTAATTTCTCTTTGCTTACTTGAGCTGTTCTCTCCATAATATGGACTTGGTCTTTTACCAAACAGGGCTATCTTCTGTATACCACCCCTACCCTGTCACAACACAATTTAACGACTCAAACGCATTAAGAAGGAAAGAAATTCCACAAATTAACTTTTAACAAGGCACACCTGTTAATTGAAATGCATTCCAGGTGACTACTTCATGAAGCTGGTTGAGAGAATGCCACGAGTGTGCAAAGCTGTCATCAATGCAAAGGGTGGCTACTTTGAAGAATCAGAAATATAAAATATATTTTGATTTGTGTAACACTTTTTTGGTTACTACATTATTCCATATGTGTAATTTCCTAGTTTTGACGTTTTCAATATTATTCTACAATGTAGAAAATAGTAAAAATAAAGAAAAACCATTGATTGAGTAGGTGTGTCCAAACTTTTGACTGGTGCTGTACAGTGTGTGTTATTGTTGGTTTTGTCTGTATGGAAAATATTGTTGGTTTTGTTGGCTATTGTTGGTTTGGTCTATATGGAACATTTTAAATAAAATGTTTAACAAAAACATGAGTTAGATTGGTAGGTAGGCTACTGTGTAATAACAGTGTAGGTACACATTATTGCATAGTAGCTTGGACATTTAACTATTCGGCTACCATTTATCAGTCGGTGACGCCACTCTTTAATAGTCCTTCGTGCAGTAGGCTACAGAGCACGGCCGGTTGTGGTGTCAACATGGGAAGAGCGTCAAAGTAGGGAGAGCAGGAAGTTAGCTAAGAGGTAGTCATCGGTCAAAAAGGTGGAAGCCTCAAGCCTTATCTCCGTTTTCTTCCATGGCAGGTTAGTGAATTTGAATACAGCTTTTTCGGCATTTGCTTTGGTTATGTGTGAATCATGCGCAGCAGAGGACAATCTGCCACTCACTATCGCCACCATGTCGCGTCGCCGCCACGACATGTTGGCTGGCTGTTGCTGACCTTCTCAATCTCAATAACAAACAAATCAAGCTAGAGTAGACTATTGGTCGTATTTTACTTGGTTATTTTACCAACATTTTACCTACACCTATCACAAACTGTAAATATGATTTACATTTAAGTAGACCTACTACAACATACATTAATATACTGTATATGCCAACAGCAATTTGATACTTTGTACTAAGGGTTATGCAAGCAATGCTTCAACTAATGTTGCCATGCATGCAACACTGTAGCCAACGAGCGTAAATACAGAATGTAAACACTTTCTCATTTGCAAGGTGCATCTTCACTAACGCAGTGTGCCCCTTGCGTTGCAAGATCAATTCATGTTTCTAAAAAGGGACACTAAACCTCTTAACCCTTAATTCCTCTTGAAGGACTAATGCCTACAACCCTGGTTTACAGAATAGACTGTAGTGTAGACAGCCAACAGTGCTGCTCAGTGCCAAGTATTCAGAGTTACAATTAGACATGCCTCTTTAATCTGACCTCAGTTACACTAGTTCAGTTAAAGGATGTAGGGGTGTGCGTTGGTCACTCTATTGCGTTGCAAGAGACCATTTATGTGCTTCTGAAACCAAAGTCCTATGTTTGCTATGCATTGTAAAAAAATATATAATAATCCTTTAATTAAAGTGTGTATTTATTTGTGCCTTATCTCCTGTATTCCCTAGTTCCCTGGTCAGGCTCAGACCGCTACCATGTGCAGCTGCAGATGGACTCCCAGTTCCTGTGTTCAGACCAGAGGATGCACACTGAGCTGGTGGACAGGCTGGTGCTGCAGTTCAACAGAACCTACCCTCAGATACTGACTGACAAGGAGGCCCAGAGGGTAAGTAGCCTAGTGAGTATGTTAACTCTCTGAAGGGATTGAGTACTTCACTACAGGGTGCACACAGCTTTACATCACCACTCTCACCAGGGCACCCTCACCATCTAGGCCTCTACTTATACAGCCACAAGTGGTCATGCAATTTGCAATCTTTCTGTTTTTGAAATTTGTTGTGTTGTATTTTATGATTCTAGGGAATAATTGACAATAACAGTCAGGATGAAGTACTTACTACAGATCCATGAATGCACTATGGATAATTGGACATAAGGCAGTTGTGTGAACACTTGTGATTGGATGCTTGTCTAATTCTGCTCCAGTTCAGGAACCTGAGTGTGCCCACTGCGGTGCGATTGGCTGAGCTGCTGGTGCACCTGCAGGGGAAGGGAGAGGAGGCGTGTCATGAGTTCTACAGGGGGCTTCAGATCCACGCCTACGATGTCTATTTCAACCTGCCTACCAGAGTCAGCCGCAGAAGAGGTACAGCACTGAGGAGATTTCCTGATCTCTTGCTGTGTGTGTCCCTCTGTCTGTATACCGGTCGTTTCTCTCTCTCTCTCTTTCTCTGTGTGTTTCTATATCTGTCTCTTTCACTGTCAGTTTCCTATTTACAGATGTTTGCCAATTTGTGTGTCTGTGTGTGATGCTGTGGAGACTGACTAACAGTGTTCCGTGTGTCTCTGTTCTAGAGCCTGCAGACCCAATGGGGACTAACACTGTGGCCCGCCGCATGGAGAGATATGTACTTAATGACAGGGGTAAATCTAATATTACACTAGTGCTAACAATAACTAACGACTTGACTGGATACAAGTTGACAGTTCCTTCAGAATGCAAATGTTAGGTAACAACCCTATAGTATGTTTCGAAGTTGAATGAATTTGTGGAACTGTTGCTTCTCATGAGTAGGTTAAGCACATTTTTTAGCTCAGTCAAGCATCCAACCTAAGATTTGTTTTGCATCCATCCCTGTCACCTTCATAACCTCAGCTAAGCATTATGTGGCCATTTAGACTTTTAGTAACCTCCATTCAGTGTGATCAGCCCCAGTTCTCTGCTTTTATGAGTCAGACCAGCTCACGTGTCACACACACGCCCGCAAAACAACCTCTATCCTAATTCCTTTGAAGACTTTGTTATGCTTACAGTAGGTCAAAGGTAACGTCCAACAGAGAAGTGGGTCATCTCTGATATACAGTTCTAATGAACCAGTAACTACCAATCACACGGTCGAGAGAAATATATTTTCTTTAGAGGAAGCCATGGGTATAACATCACTCAGTAGGATGCCTGCCTGTCTCCGTTTGTCTGTCTACCATGTTATGAGATTGTCTTACCATTTACACGGTCCAGTTCCCCCTCATCAAGACGACGCATACTATCTCTTCTCTCTCTCTCTTTCTCTCTGCAGGACCTCTGTTCTTCCTGAGTTGCTTTAGCCTTGCAGTGGGCTTAGCTCTGCTCTATTATTATGGAGGTAAGTCCTTCATTCAGGAAGAAAAGGTTTCTCATTGAATGATTAAAAATACCTTAGAAGTAGATGTTCACTGCGCAATGACGTGCACTGATTTGGTAACTATGGAAGGAAAAGAAGGTCGTGTTTCATATGTTTTAACATTTCATGCCCTTGTGTTATGATGCATACACCCTCCCTCTCTCCACTTTTATTCCCCAATGCTTTCCTTTTATACTTGACCTATCATGCTCTTGCTGTCATTCACATGTATACATTTTTCTCTATTTCTTTCTTCCCGTCTCTCCATTCCTCCTCTCCTCTATTCCTCACTTCCTTTCCCTCTATCTCTGTCCTGCAGAGGGTAATTTGAGTGGTACTGGTCAATTTCTGAGCTTCTCAGTGCTGGGACTGGGCAGAGGGACCAGTGAGGTTCTCCTAGCCTACTCCAAAATTCAATAAGGCCATATTCAGTGAGAAATGCTAAAGAATGACATTTTGGGAAAATGCTAAAACAATTATCTTTGCAATGCCAAACATTTACCTGCAGGGGGAATCAAAAGGTGCTATTTAAAAAATATATTTGTACATACTTGTAAGTAGTATTGTATTTTAACAGTACCCCTGCATTTTTAAGTGAAAATTTGACTTATTCATTGAATATGTCTTTGTATAATCAGACATAGTGCCTCAATGCTCTTTGTAAGAGTGTCATATAGGCTTTCTTAAACATCACAGGAAACCAAAATGCCCTGGTTAACTTAATCTGAACCATTCATTCTGGGCTAACTTGAAAGTCGCAAACATTTAATTTGAAGTTCTACAGCTCAGGCCAAATGGATGGCCTTTTTACTGAGGGAATGGGTGACTTTTCCACGTATCAGGAGTGGAATGAGACTGTAAGTCTGCAGTGTACCCCAGTTTGAAGTGAAAGACTGAAAGCCTAACCAGCCTGTTGTTTGAATGTTGTCACTGTGTCACACTACATTTACATGCTACAGTTTATGAGTCCTTAGCAACACATTCAATTTCACCGCTCAGTGCCTTCTAACACCGATTGACAATCAACAGCCTATTCATAGTCTCCAAGTCAACCTTACACTACCCCTTGCATGTCTTCACATGTAGTTGCACTGATACACTGTTTGACAATTACAGTTTGTTTCTATCCCATTGTTAACAGAGAACTGAGGAATATCACCATAATAAACTAACAGAATACTTATCTTGAATTTTGTTTTCTTTTGATGGGAAGAAATGTGAATTTGCTATAATACTGGAAAGTGTTTGGTTGCGTTTTGATAGTTGCACCAGTTTAAGAGAAAAATAGTTGAAGCAAAGACCAGGCAAATTCCGTGACCCCACTCTCCAGGGTGTCTCGGGGAGAGTGGGAAATGAAAAAAAACACACATATCCAATTCACACATGCATATTAATACACACATGTACATGTGTGAAATAGGACAAATAAAGAATAACTATTCTGTTTAAGAAAAATACATTTCATAATTAGGAAAGTAGAATGTTCTGGAAAAAAACAAGACTAGACTAGTGCACTGTACACACATGCTAAAACATTACTAGTGTTTGACTTGTTTAGGAGTAAATCAGGGGTGGGAAACAATACAAAACCTCACATAAAAATGTGATTGGTTTACACAAATAACACACTTACACATTACAGAAGCCAGCAGCACTTCTTCAGGCAGTATGATGCTTTTTGGATGTTCATTCATTACCAGAGCAGGACCTAGATCTGTGAGTGGTAACCTGACAATGTAACACAAAGATCTCACATCATTGCAATAGCCCCAAAAATACCACTAGAGGGCACTCCTGACCTAGTCCAGAGACATCTGCAGGCCAGACGAGGATGATGAAATGAGCTGCTATGAAGATGATCACAAGTGCCAGAGCAGCTTTACACTTCCGGACAGGTGTGGTTACTATTCTGCAGTTCAAGTAAACATGTGTATTTCTCTATGGAATCTCCTCTAGTACCCATACTGGTTACATTAAGATAGATGATGAGTGACGTCTGGTAGATGATGATTCTCTGTCTAAGTCAGATTCCTGGTGTCTATTCTCAGCAGCTTTGCTTCAGTGAGCTGTGTGTTTCCATATCTGTTCCTGTCTGTAGGGAGACCCAGATCAAATAGCAGATGGGGAGGAGAGGGACAGGATGGGAATGAGGGGTGAGTGGCAGATAGGAGGGGTGAGGGGGTGGGGAGGGTGTCAGTAGAGTGATTGTTCTGTTTGAATCCCAGTACTCCCAGTCCCAACAGACAGACAGTCCCACTTAGAATGATCTGCAGCCATGATGATGATGATGCGCATCTGAATATGAAATCCTTCAGAAGTTATTTTCATTCCAGAGATTCCCTCCTCCAACCAACTCAGGGGTATTACACTGAGTTAAAGCCAGATACAGTGCATGAGAGCAATAGATATACAGAATGTTTATAGATCTGTCTATTGTCCTGGTTAGAGTGGATCTGTGTGTCACTATCTGGATCATGGTCTGTCTGTGTGATTCCATGGTTACCAATGGAAGCTATGGGAAAGAAAGGGGAATGTATCATTAGTTTATGTCATCTTCCCTCAGACTCCATCAGTACATAGCTACAATAGCAGTTATGGAGTGTCCCTGCCAAACCTAGGATTACAATGCCATATGATCTTATTTTGAGAGGTAAGAACAGAACCGTCGAAGTAGATTCTTTTGCTATTTCTATTACATTAAGGTAACCAATGAAATTCTTCACCATGAGCTGTGTATTCAATGCTGGGGAGAGGTAAAAGGAAGTACAGAGTCTGAGAAAGTGAGATGTTAATTGTGTATGCGGTAACAGTACTGAGACAGTCTAATCAAGGCCTCGGTTTTAATTAGCAGTTCTTTCTCTATCTGCATCTGATGATAGTGAGTCACCACACAGCCAAAATAACCATGCACTCTTCTCACAGCTCCTCTATGTGTCTTGGTCTGAGACAAGATTATTAGTGGCACAACTAGCTGGGATATTGCAAATCCTTTATGTAGTGCAATGCTATCTCTTTTATTAATCAAGTTTCACATCAACTGCTGCTCAATGCTGCAATGATTTGTTCTATTTAAATACAGTTGATATGATACTACGAGACTACGATACAAGCTGAATGTGTTCTCTATGTTTAGCTAAGCAAAGGGCAGTGTTTTGAGAGTGAGGCACAGACTCTCTTTTTCCATACATGTGCTCTTCAGACCCATCAGGCACGGTGGCCCAGGCTGTCTGGACAAGACCCATGATGTCCTCCTTTCACCTCATAAATGTGATAAAAAATGTACATTCGGTGCTCAGCCTTCCTCAATGCTGTGGCTCGGAGTATGTGTGTGTGAGAGTGAGCGAGATGGCGTGACAGAGAGATAGGGAAAGTGTGTGTGCTTGCTGGGGATAACTACAGTACAGGGCAGGAGGCAGACACTGAGGTCACATGGTCCCTGGCTGTTGTCTCTGTTTTCCTGTTGGTCTCCTACACAAACACACAGTGTTGTTTATGAAAGCAAAGCTCTCTCTCATCGCGACAAAAGGGTTCTGGACTGGTAAAAAAACAGTAGTTGAGTTTTGTTGGGGGGTGTTTTCTAGTGGAAGTTTCCGTAGAGTCCTGGAACAGTGAGTGTTTATGGGTCAGGTTGGGGGAGCAGGGGCGTTTAGGAAGGTCAGGAGATACGGAGAACAGGACAGCTGCTGAGTCATGGACAAACTATTGGGGGAAAGTGCAAACAATTCCTGTTTGAGTTTGAGAGAGGGGAGAAGAGAGAAAGAGA
The DNA here is from genome assembly GCA_003317085.1 of Hucho hucho. Classification (NCBI taxonomy): domain Eukaryota; kingdom Metazoa; phylum Chordata; class Actinopteri; order Salmoniformes; family Salmonidae; genus Hucho; species Hucho hucho. Next base: position 113,582 of record QNTS01001215.1, on the reverse strand, counting down.
GAGTGTGTGTGCGTACCTAAGGGGGTGGTGATGCGTTTCCGTGTCCTGGTCAGGCTTTCTGATTGGGTTTCTGTACTCCAAAGGCAGTGATGAAGACGTTGACTACTACGATGATGAAGACGAGGCCTGTGGCCAGGTTCTCCATTACATTCAGTCTGAAGTGTTTACTCTGGTCATTCAGGTTCCACCGCACTGTGGAGAGAACAAGGGAAATTGGTACACATGAGCTTTACAAACACTCACAGGATGCACGTGCAAACACACACGTACACAAACATAGACTCCCTCTCTCACACATACACACAGATAACTCTACACACACATACACACAGATAACTCTACACACACATAAAAAGTATAATCATGAATGAGCCCGGGACTGGAGCCAGTCCATAGTGACATACTGCTTTGTACCCGGTGCCCTGTATAAGTGTCTCTCAGGCCTGGTCCTCATGTACCCCGGACTGAACTCTGCCAACTCTCTGCTGCTCAGCTCAGAGGAAACATATGTGTGACCAGGACACAGTGAGTATAAAGAACAAAAATAATATCTTAACACTGCAGTGGGCTAAAATCAGGGTCTACTTTGAAACAAACACATACTGTACACCTCACACATATGGTTATAGGCTGTACTATGTCAGATATAGAGTTGAAATGTATTCAAGTTGGAGTTTGCATCCCAATATTAAGCTTTATATACATCACAGAAAACTGAAATATAACAAAACCGTTTGACCAGATTTTCGTTGTTATTTAAAAAATAATGTTTATTAATTATGAAAAATATTAACAACGTTCCACCCAGGAGACCACTAGAGGGCGATTTGGTCATTTGACTGCTGGAAAGGGCTACGTCTATTCTTTTACAGAGGGGCATGGTTAATGGTATCTATGAATATGAGTGTAGTGGATGTAGATGTTCTGATCATGTTATGTGCTTGTGTACCACAGGAGGCTGCTGAGGGGAGGACGGCTCATAATAATGGCTGGAATGGAGCTAATGGAATGGCATCAAACACCTGGAAACCATGTGTTTGATGTACTTGATACCATTCCACCTATTCCCCTCCAACCATTACCACAAGCCCATCCTGCCAAATTAAGGTGCCACCAACCTCCTGTGGTGTGTACGTGCATGTGTGTGTGGGGGGCAGATTAGCAGATGTTAAACGGTGTGAGAAACCCTGCCTGTGTCTCTGGCCCAGCCCAGGGGGATGGTATGTAGGGCATTCACAGCACGCACCATCAATTTAGTATTTAGTATTTAATAGAACCCCCATTAGCCAAGGCAGCAGCTACTCTTCCTGGGGTCCAAACAAGAATAAAACAATTGCATCACAACAAAACAACAGCCTACATCATAAATAAAACTATACATCATACAAGACATGACTACATTATTTCTCTATTTTGACAAATGTACAACATAAAATGTACAATACTACAATAATACAACATCAAAATGTGTGTGTGTGTAGAGTGCATGTGTTAGAGTGTGGGTGCGTATGCGTGTGTCTCTTCACAGTCCGTGTTGTGACGTGAGGTGTTGTTTTTTCAGTTTTTTTTAAATACGATTTTACTGCTTGCTTGAGTTACTTGATGTGGAACAGAGTTCCGTGTAGTCATGGCAATATGCAGTATGTTGTGCTTCCCAGAGTCTGTTATGGACTTAGGGACTGTGAAGAGATCCCTGGTGGCATGTTTGGTGGGGTATGGGTGTCTGAGCTGTGTGTTAGCTGTTTGAACAGTCAGTTTGAATGGTCTAAG
>QNTS01001215.1:17527-111709 GCA_003317085.1 Hucho hucho | reverse complement strand
GTGATGTAGACATGATGAAGAGCAGTCTCTGTGATGTAGACATGATGAAGAGCAGTCTCTGTGATGTAGACATGATGAAGAGCAGTCTCTGTGATGTAGACATGATGAAGAGCAGTCTCTGTGATGTAGACATGATGAAGAGCAGTGTCTGTGATGTAGACATGATGAAGAGCAGTCTCTGTGATGTAGACATGATGAAGAGCAGTCTCTGTGATGTAGACAAGATGAAGAGCAGTCTCTGTGATGTAGACATGATGAAGAGCAGTCTCTGTGATGTAGACATGATGAAGAGCAGTCTCTGTGATGTAGACATGATGAAGAGCAGTCTCTGTGATGTAGACATGATGAAGAGCAGTCTCTGTGATGTAGACATGATGAAGAGCAGTCTCTGTAATGTAGACATGATGAAGAGCAGTCTCTGTCCAGTGCTGAAAATCAAGGTCACTGTCAGCCTGTACGGTCACACCCCCGTCTTCATCATTACACGCACACACACACACACACACACATGCACACATACACAGTCTTGTACCTTGTGGGGACACACAATTCAGTCCCATTCAAAATCCTATTTTCCCTAACCCTAAACTGTAATCTTACCCTAAACCTAACCCTAACCTTAACCCTAAACCTAACCCTAGCTCCTAACCCTAAACTGTAATCTTAACCTAACCCTAACCCTAACCCTAACCTTAACCCTAAACCTAACCCTAGCTCCTAACCCTAACCCTTTACGTAAATCTAACCCTAACACTAATTTTAACCGTAACCCTAAACCCCCTAGAAATTGACCTTCCCACTTGGTCCAATTTTTGTATGTTTACTATTCTTGTGGGACTTCTGGTTCCCACAAGAATAGTTAAACACGTCCACACGCACGCACGCACGCACACACACACACACACACCCGTCTCTCGGGTCAGCCTGCTGACAGCAGCACTAAAACCCGGTGAACTCTGACCTGGTCACATGCCTGGTTGCCATGGCTACAGCACCTCAGCAATGCTGCAGAAGGTAATGGGTTGTTTGTCAGGAGACATTGGACTTGATAGGTATGAGGTCATCCTCAGTTAAGGTCAGGGGAGGAGGAAGTTATAAAACACATGTTCACTGATGAAGATGAGACACAAACGGCTCATGAAGATTGAGAGACACAAGGGGCTCCATTTAGACAGCGTGCATGAGCGGGGCTACTGTCAAAAGAGTCCATAATACAGCAATCATTACGCAGGTTTATAATGCAACTATCTAATGTAGGTCTATTTGATGCAACCACAAATGTGTTGCATTCAATACGCTTTTTGTAAAAATGTCCCCCAGAGAGAGACAGTGATGTTATCCTCACCGATGAAGATGAGGAGGACCCCCACAGTGACCTGCAGGCTGAGGGAGATGCTGATGAGAGTGATGAGGGGAGTGTACAAGTAGAAGTCTGGCCCCTGCTCCAGGACAGCCTTCAGCTGGGAAGCGTTGGCCATGAGCAGGGCTACGTCCAGCATGCTCTCTGCTGCACTCTTCTTATTGGCATAGTGGTTCATGTTCAGGAGAGCAGAGCGGCTGCTACCATGCCAGACACCTGTATGGGGGACCTGGAGACACAAACACATGTCAACAATACAATCAGATACACCTGGTTATATTGTTGAAGAACATGCACATAACACACGTTTTCACATAAACCTCCCATTGACATCAATTCATGATTTAGACTTGCTTTTTAGGTGGAAGTTTAGCTTAGCACAACACATCTATGTGATCATCTATGATGTGTTAATGCTGTTATCATATGCACCACTATCATATCTGTCATATTATAACAGTAAAGGCATTATGAAAGCAACATCCATGTCATTAGTAAACAAGCACTTCCATTAAGTGCAGGCGAACACACACACACACACCTTGGCTAAGTCCCAGACTATGAGCTCATCTATGCGGATATCCCCCCCACCCCCGACACCCCAAACACACACACACTACGCACATACACCCCTTCACCTAGTTACACTGAATGCTATCTGTATGTTTACATTGCAGACATGTCTTATGTTTACAAACACACACTAGTGACCCATCACTGTGGCTGTGGGGTTAGTGAGGACTTTCCGGGACAGAGGAACAACACCAGGTGCAGGTCAGGACAGGGATCACTGGTCGTGAAGGGATACTGCTACTTTGTTCCTGCCCTGTGTGGGAACTGTACATTAACTTTGTCAACCTGATAATTTAAGTAGCCTACTGAATGCTAATGCATCATATTGTTGTATATGTCATAAAATGTATAATTAAAGTCATATTATATGTCAGATGAATGGAGGATGTATGATGAAATGAATCAGTTCCTCCAGGAACGCATGCCTTCTCCACGCAAATCTCAAACCATGTGTGCACACAAGTTGATCAACTGTATTGCAAGCAAATGTTGTTCTTTAGGTGGAAATGAAGGTGTTTGATGCACAGGAATTATAATAATGGTAGGCTAATAAAATAATTAACTTGTTTGCCTAGTGATAAAACAGATGCATTTGCAGTTGGCATAACAGCATCTCATAACAGCATCGCATAACAGCATCTCATAACAGCATCGCATAACAGCATCTCATAACAGCATCTCATAACAGCATCTCATAACAGCATCGCATAACAGCATCTCATAACAGCATCTCATAACAGCATCTCGCCTAATATATTTATTTGACTTTTATTATATAGGCCTAAATCATAGTCTATTGCAGGGCATGTCTCTCTTTTTCTGACATGACTTGTTTATTCCCGCTACACAACAAATATTAGGCTATGTCACGACTCCCACCGAAGTCGGTCCCTCTCCTTGTTCGGGCGGTTTTCGGCGGTCGACGTCACCGGTCTTCTAGCCATCGCCGATCCATTTTTTATGTTCCATTTGTTTTGTCTTTGTTTTACACACCTGGTTCCAATTCCATAATTCCATGTTCATTATTTAACCCTCTGTTTTTCCCCATGTTAGGTGTGCGTGATTGTTTGTTGTAGGGTTTTGGTTATGTTTATGGCTGGCATTATTTCACCCGTTTGTTTTTTGGGCGCATTGGATTTGTTATCCTGTTCTCCCGTATTTTATTAAATACGTTGTTTACTCATCTCTGCTTTCCTGCGCCTGACTTTTCACCAGCTACACACACCGGCTTGACAGGCTACCATTTCTCCATCGCTCATTCAATAGCCAAACAAAGTAAACAGACTGTGGCTACAGTATTGCTGTGCGATTGGAGCGGAACATCATTTCCTATTTAATCTCAGAGCCTATAACAAGGCAGGACATTTAAACACAATCTATTGATAAACTACATATTGAACAGGAATTCGTATTTTGTATAGAAGTGTGGGCTGTAGTAGCATTTACTTATACATTGTTTGAAAGGTCAATCAATCTTGCAGAATGCGCAGCTAGTGTTTGGTACTCGCTACACGTGGCATTTTTTTTAAGTCACTGCAAAAGATTAAAACATTCTGCCCACACCTCTACAGAAATCTGATAACATTTGCCATTGCGAATTTTTTGAATCTCCATGTACGCCAGAATTTAGTATGACATTTATGCACGGTTGATAAATGAGGCCCCTGATCCTAAAGCTGGAATCCATCCGTTTGGGATGCTACAACAACAAAGAAGTTACTGCAAACAACTGAACACTGTTTTTTCCCCCTTGGCCATCATTGCCTGGCGACAGAACAGCAGAATATGTACTGCAATGTTTTTACCACACTGCTCGATGCACCGCACCTCTGATTAGTCCACAGAACAAAAACTAGAAGAAATCTGCTGGGGCAGACAATGGCGCTGTTCCCCTAATTCCGATTCCATCTTTAAAGTACTGCTGACTAAATATGTTTTGCAATGACTGAACAACTAGGCTTCGTGATGAAAGTTAACTTGAAGTCATGCTAAACCATCTCCATTGCATTAACAACCATTCAATAACATTGAACCGTTGGATGCATGTATCCCCCCTCTCTCCAACAGCTGTGGAGGACTTGCTGTTAAATTGTCAGTGCTGTGTCACAGTGCTGTGTACAGACAATCTTCCTTCCTTCCCTCTGTTCCAGGAATAGAGACAGTGGATGAGAGGGGCGGTAGGCTTTACAGCAGAGAGAGACAGTCAGAGGTTCTGTTGTAGGAAGTGGAGAACAGAACCCTCTAATTTACCACAGAGCTGAGCTGAATTACCATGCCTTCAGGAAGAAACTGGCAACGTTGGTGCAGTAACCCCCGAGAGAGATGGGTGTGTTCTCTGCAGTAGCTGGTGTGTTGATTAGCCACCCAATATCCCTTAAATGCTGAGGTGGTTAGGCTATATGATGAGCTTTACAATTCTGTGAGGAAACTGTACCCGGCTAGATGCATTTCAATATCTAAAGTACCCCTGTGCTTTTTGGAGCGGGGCCTGACCTATATTTATGACATGGCTACTACTGTGCTGCACATCTCTGCAATGTTCACAAAATATCTGGATCAGGATCCTTCCCATCAGGATGTGCTATTGAATCAATCCTGAATAATTAATTAACCAAGATAAAAACCCTTACAACCCCGAATGTGAGCCTTTATAGAGTTATTGCACTAAGCATTACAAGGTCACACAAACTAAACAACTCTTAAAAACATACCCTCTGTGTTCCTAAAGAACTGACGTCACACTCTTGTCCTTGTGATAAGTGACAGACACTCATCGGTACAACACAAGACATGCAAACAGATAAAATAACCCCTTACTGCACAAAAGGGACTGTGAAGAGAGTGGCGCAGTGGTCTAAGGCACTGCATCTCAGTGCTAGAGGCGTCTCTACAGACCCTGGTTCAATTCCAGGCTGTATCACAACTGGCCGTGATTGGGAGTCCCATAGGGTGGCGCACAATTGGCCCAGCATCGTCCGGGTTAGGGTTTGGCCGGGGTAGGGTGTCATTGTTCTTAACTAGTTAAATAAAAAATGGATTAGACCTAGATAGTGTGTGTATGTAGGCTATGTGTGACGTTTTAAATGTGGATCCTAATAAATACCAAATACTTGAGCAAAACACAGTGATCTGTGTGCTGAACACTGTCACGACCTGCCAGGGTCACCTGCTCTCTTCTCACACACTGAACCCACTCAGAGGGCATTCAAGGACAGCCCTTATGCCTTAATCAATAGGTCTTATGTGAGCCGGGAGACCACAAGTTCTGAAGGTGTAGGCTATCCATAGGACTGACTGACACTGCAGTCTGGGAAACCTGCCTCGCTCAATTTCTTCATCGCTGGCTGAGGCTGGCTGACACAACAGAATGATAGTGGTAATTTGGCATGATTGAGCATGAGCAATGGCATAGGTCCAAAGACAAGTGCACACCCCGCACACGCACGTGCACACACACATACTTCACTTTTTATTAAAAGTACAGAAAGCAACCGACTGACTGATGCAGTTCTGTATTTGAATAGAACTCTCGATTGAAAAGCATAAACGAACAAAGCATGAATTAGCATATGATTGCACTGATGTTCTCTACTGAGATTCAGTGCACTGATGTTCTCGACTGGAGAGGCAGTGTTAGTCAATCACTTTGCAGGTCCATAGTTATTCTACCTGACCAAAAACGGACGGTCCACTATTTTGTTATTATGAATTATTCAACTCAACAATCCCCGTGTGAGGGAGAGAGAGAGAGGAGAGAAAGAGATTTTTTGTTGTTTTGTTTTAACAAGCCTTTATTGTAAATGTAAGAAGTGCACAGAGATTCAGTGCAGCATCCATGGTATAATTGTTTTATTTAATTTTTTTATTTCACCTTTATTTAACCAGGTAGGCCAGTTGAGAACAAGTTCTCATTTACAACTGCGACCTGGCCAAGATAAAGCAAAGCAGTGCAACAAAAACAACAACACAGAGTTACACATGGGATAAACAAGCATATAGTCAATAACACAATAGAACAATCTGTATACAGTGTGTGCAAATGAAGTAAGGAGGTAAGGCAATAAATAGGCCATAGTGGCAAAGTAATTACAATTTAGCAATTAACACTGGAGTGATAGATGTGCAGATGAGGATGTGCAAGTAGAAATACTGGTATGCAAAAGAGCAGAAAAACAAAAACAAATATGGGGATGAGGTAGGTAGTTGGTTGCATGGGCTATTTACAGATGGGCTGTGTACCGCTGCAGCGATCAGTAAGCTGCTCTGACAGCTGATGCTTAAAGTTAGTGAGGGAGATATAAGTCTCCAACTTCAGTGATTTTTGCAATTCGTTCCAGTCATTGGCAGCAGAGAACTGTAAGGAAAGGCGGCCAAAGGGGGTGTTGGCTTTGGGGATGACCAGTGAAATATACCTGCTGGAGCACGTGCTACGGGTGGGTGTTGCTATGGTGACCAGTGAGTTGAGATAAGGCAGAGCTTTACCTAGCAAAGACTTAGAGATGACCTGGAGCCAGTGGGTTTGGTGACGAATATGTAGCGAGGACCAGCCAACGAGAGCATACTGGTCGCAGTGGTGGGTAGTATATGGGGCTTTGGTGACAAAACGGATGACACTGTGATAGACTGCATCCAATTTGCTGAGTAGAGCGTTGGAGGCTATTTTGTAAATGACATCGACGAAGTCAAGGATCGGTAGGATAGTCAGTTTTACGAGGGTATGTTTGGCAGCATAATCAATAAAAGCAAAACAATAAAGCCAAATGCTAAATGTACAGTTAATTGTCATCCCCCTCTCCACTCATCCACAAAACAAAGTGCTCCCTCCACCAATGAACAAAACACATATTCGTCTCAAAGCCCAGAAGATCTTTCAGTGTCAGGATATGACAATATCCAGCGTAATTATTCAGTCATTAGACCTTAGAGAACAATCACCACATCCTGCCCTTGACCAGACTCAACTGTGTGTTTCTTGCCTAGGCCTAAATACACAGCTGTCTTAGCACGAGAGAGAGAGAGAGAGAGAGAGAGAGAGAGAGAGGGAGAGAAACTGAGAGTGTAGAAGGTCACTGCAGCAGTCATTTAGAATAGCCAGAGATAGCTGCCCACGTAGGTGAGTAATACAGCTCAAAGGTAATCATATGGTGTCACTCTCTGTCTGCATATCTCTCAACACCGCCTGCCCAACCCACTACAGTAGGTGGGAATTAAATGTGTCACTGACTGCAGCCCAAGCAGTCCCTAGTGATAACTGTCATAACTGTTTCCTATGCTCTAGTCTGTTACAGCACAGTTACCTGATCTAATTTGGAAGACAGCAAGCCTATGTGCTGAGGTAGCCTGGTCCCAGATCTGTAGCCTATACCTTAGCCAACTCTTCTGGCTATCATTGACATGCCACACCTGTTAGTATAGCCTAGTAGCCTACATGTCTCACTTTTGTTTAATTGATTCTGCAGGTTGTCTGTCTTTTCTTTACATTTATAGGGGCATTGAAAAAGCCCAGCAGAATCCTAGTAAATACTGGCAGCAGTGCCTGGCTTGCAACACTCTGGTAGGACCCCCCTCCCCACAACCTCAAACTCCCATTGAAAGTGCATCTATTCAGTTCAAGTAAGCATAAGATTTCACAGACTCCAAAACTATTTCTACACACTGTTCTCAGCTTAGTGAAGCCAGATGAAGAAGAACAATTACAGTTGTGAATGACACTATTTTTGTGAAAATAGATGAATCGTCTCATCTAAAAACATGCATTTTCTTCACTGTAGATCAAGCTTTCGAGGGTTACTGCACCAACGCTGTCAGTCTCTCCCTGAAGGCATGGTAATTCAGCTCACCTTAGGGAAGCCTGATGAAGTCAAGTTTACAGTTATGATTACTACACTATTGTTGTGAAAATGTATAATTTGTCTAAAAACTAGCATTTTCCTATATCTGGATACTCAGACTATACAGTTGAAGTTTACATACACCTTAGCCAAATACATTTAAACTTAAAATCCCTGTCTTAGGTCAGTTAGGATCAGCACTTTATTTTAAGAATGTGAAATGTCAGAATAATAGTAGAGAGAATGATTTATTTCAGCATTTATTTATTTCATCACATTCCCAGTGGGTCAGAAGTTTACATACACTCAATTAGTATTTGGTAGCATTGCCTTTAAATTGTTTAACTTGGGTTAAACGTTTTGGGTAGCCTTCCACAAGCTTCCCACGATAAGTTGAATTTTGGCCCATTCCTCCTGACAGAGCCGGTGTAACTGAGTCAGGTTTGTTGGCCTCCTTGCTCGCACACGCTTTTTCAGTTCTGCCCACAAATTATCTACGGGATTGAGGTCAGGGCTTTGTGACGTCCACTCCAATACCTTGACTTTGTTGTCCTTAAGTCATTTTGCTACAACTTTGGAAGTATGCTTTGGGTCATTGTCCATTTGGAAGACCGATTTGCGACCAAGCTTTAACTTCCTGACTGATGTCTTGAGATGTTGCTTCAATATATCCACATCATTTTCCTCCCTCATGATGCCATCTATTTTGTGAAGTGCACCAGTCCCTCCTGCAGCAAAGCACCCCCACAATATGATGCTGCCACCCCTGTGCTTCACGGTTGGGATGGTGTTCTTCGGGCTTGCAAGCCTCCCCCTTTTTCCTCCAAACATAATGATGGTCATTATGGCCAAACAGTTCTATTTTTGTTTCATCAGACCAGAGGACATTTCTCCAAAAAGTACGATCTTTGTCCCCATGTGCAGTTGCAAACCGTAGTCTGGATTTTTTATGGCAGTTTTGGAGCAGTGGCTACTTCCTTGCTGAGCGGCCTTTCAGGTTTTGTCAATATAGGACTCGTTTTACTGTGGATATAGATAATTTTGTACTTTATTTTGTTTCCTCCAGCATCTTCACAAGGTCCTTTGCTGTTGTTCTGGGATTGATTTGCACTTTTCGCACCAAAGCACTTTCATCTCTAGGAGACAGAACGCATCTCCTTCCTGAGCGGTACGACGGCTGTGTGGTCCCATGGTGTTAATACTTGCGTACTATTGTTTGTACAGATGAATGTGGTACCTTCAGGCGCTTGGAAATTGCTCCCAAGGATGAACCAGACTTGTGGAGAACTACAACAAAGTTTCTGAGGTCTTGGCTGATTTCTTTTGATTTTCCCATGATGTCAAGCAAAGAGGCACTGAGTTTGAAGGTAGGCCTTGAAATACATCCACAGGTACACCTCCAATTGACTCAAATTATGTCAATTAGCCTATCAGAAGATTCTAAAGCCATGACATAATTTTCTTGAATTTTCCAAGCTGTTTAAAGGCACAGTCAACTTAGTGTATGTAAACTTCTGACCCACTGGAATTGTGATACAGTGAATTATAAGTGAAATAATAATGTCCTAACCGACTTGCCAAAACTATAATTTGTTAACAAGAAATTTGTGGAGTGGTTGAAAAACAAGTTTTAATGACTCCAACCTATGTGTATGTAAACTTCCGACTTCAACTGTACCATACAAGCACATAGACTTTCACACACTTTAAGCTCATCCTCACTTTGGGCTGACTCTGACTAAAAAAATCCACTGAGTGAGAAGTGAACTCATTTAACCCCAGACCAGCATCAATGAACAGCTATGCCTACTCTCACTGTTTTAATCTGCGAATGGGGGTTTACTAAGCTGCCAGACAATTGTGGTGCTCGTCTGCTATTCCCTAGTAGACTGAGGGGCAGGTTGGGCTCTAGGCTATACAAAAGGGACACTCTCTGGGATACGTACTGTACACTATGGTTACAATTCTGTTTCTTTAGCCAACTGCATTGTCAGGAAAAAGAACGGCAACCAGACTAGGCGACATCCTGATAAGATAACAGAGTGTAGCATTTATGCAGACCAAGTTGCATTTATCATCAGAATATATTTTATTCTGCTCTTGCTTGACTTGCAGGATGCGTGGATGGGTTTTAAATGAAGAGGATGCTGCTACAGGATGTGTGTCACTCTTTGCCTCTCTCTCTCTCTCTCTCTCTATCTCTCTGCATCAGCACTTCTGTGTTCTCCATCCATCATGTCCCATCAGCCTCCTCTGCTCACCTCAGATTCTGGCCTGTGTCCAGCCCAGGGATCGACACAAGTGTATTTAATTTTCATGGTTCTCTGAAGGGCTTTTAGTTTTACATCCCACCGGAAACATATGCAAACACTGCTATTCCAAAGCACAGTATACTGTAGCTTACCTACATTACATTGGCAATGCAATGCAAACTTACTTAGCCTGTAACCTATAGCCTGTAGCTCCCAATATTAAATCCGGACCTCAAGGCTTCGCAGCACTGTTACCATATTTCCCTTGAATCAGGTAGCGATTCAGACCTAGAACACCACGTAGGCCTAAGTCGAATCTCTGTCTAGGAGCAGTGGCAACCTGTTATGAGCCTCACCTGTTTAGCTAAAAAAATATATGTATACAGTGCCTTGCAAAAGTATTCATCCCCCTTGGCGTTTTTCCTATTTTGTTGCATCACAACCTGTAATATAAATCGATTTTTATTTGGATTTCATGTAACGAACGTACAGAAAATAATCCAAATTGGTGAAGCGAAATGAAAAAGATTACTTGTTTAAAAAAATAAATATTTATATATATTTTTTTTTTACTGAAAAGTGGTGCGTGTATATGTATCCACCCCCTCTGCTATGAAGCTCCTAAATAAGATCTGGTGCAACCAATTACCTTCAGAAGTCACATAATTAGTTAAAAAATGTCCACCTGTGTGCAATCTAAGTGTCACATGATCAGTCACATGATCTCAGTATATATATACACCTGCTCTGAAAGGCCCCAGAGTCTGCAACACCACTAAGCAAGAGGCACCACCAAGCAAGCGGCACCATGAAGATCAAGGAGCTCTACAAACAGGTCAGGGACAGAGTTGTGGAGAAGTACAGATCAGGGTTGGGTTATAAAAAAATATCTGAAACTTTGAACATCCCACAGAGCACTATTAAATCCATTATTAAAAAATGGAAAGAATATGGTACCACAACAAACCTGCCAAGAGAGGGCCGCCCACCAAAACTCACGGACCAGGCAAGGAGGGCATTAATTAGAGAGGCAACAAAGAGACCAAAGATAACCCTGAAGGAGCTGCAAATCTCCACAGCGGAGATTGGAGTATCTGTCCATAGGACCACTTTAAGCCGTACACTCCACGGAGCTGGGCTTTACGGAAGAGTGGCCAGAAAAAAGCCATTGCTTAAAGAAAAAAATAAGCAAAAAGCATGTGGGAGACTCCCCAAACATATGGAAGAAGGTACTCTGGTCAAATGAGACTAAAATTGAGCTTTTTGGCCACCAAGGAAAATGCTATGTCTGGCGCAAACCCAACACCTCTCATCACCCAGAGAACATCATCCCCACAGTGAAGCTTGGTGGTGGCAGCATCATGCTGAGGGGATGTTTTTGATCGGCAGGGACTGGGACACTGGTCAGAATTGAAGGAATGATGGATGGCGCTAAAAACAAGGAAATTCTTGAGGGAAACCTGTTTGTCTTCCAGAGATTTGAGACTGGGACGGAGGTTCACCTTCCAGCAGGACAATGACCCTGAGCATACTGCTAAAGCAACACGAGTGGTTTAAGGGGAAACATGTTAAATGTCTTGGAATGGCCTAATCAAAGCCCAGACCTCAATCCAATTGAGAATCTGTGGTACAACTTAAAGATTGCTGTACACCAGCAGAACCCATCCAACGTTAAGGAGCTGGAGCAGTTTTGCCTTGAAGAATGGGCAAAAATCCCAGTGGCTAGATGTGCCAAGCTTATAGAGACATACCTTAAGACACTTTTATATGTATATATGTATGTATATGTTTTTTTGTGTGCCTGTTTTGCATGTTATTTTGGCATTAATAAGCTTTTTTTTTGTTAATACAGAGTGTAGGGGTTGGTCATTTTCTCTAGTTGCGCTGTGATTGGCTCAGTGTTCTGTCACTCATGGGGACACTATGTCACCACAAAATCTACAGGGTGAGCTAGAAAGTTCAAGCCCCCTTGGGTGCTGCCATAGATTTGCATTATCAGTGCCCATCCAAGAAGGCTCAAGGTCATTGGCCACAGATAAAATTACGTCAAATCACATTATATCTACAGTAGCTTTAATTGGACTGATCATGTCAACATCATACTTTCAAAATCTTAGCTAGCAAGCTAGACAAGCAGTCATCATCAACAATCTACTGGCAAATCCTTTTCATATGAAGAGAAATTATAGATCAAACGTATCGGTGCTCATCAGCCATTGGACATAAACATTAGGCAACAAGTTGGAAATCGCAAATTGAACAATGAGTGGTTTGGAAGGAATCAGTGGCTAACTGCAAGCGTTGCAAAGAAATCACTATTTTGCTTCTATTTGGTGGAGAGGGTGTGTGGTCCAAGTCTGGGTTTAAGGGTCTCTTTTCCAAGCTTAAAATGATAAACATTCACACGCAACACCATGGGCCAGAAAAGGTTGAATACATTGGCTATGGTGTCAATCAAGCATGACTTCTGCTGCATTCAAAACAACTGGAAACTCAGAACTGGGAAATCTCCAACTTCAGTGTGTTCGAGACAACTGGGAACTCGGAATAAAACGTGCTCTGACTGGGACATACGTTTTGAACGGTCATCCAACTCGGAATTCCAAGTCGGGAACCCGGGCCTCTTTCTTGATCTCCGACCTGAAAATCACTGATGTCATAATTCAACCTTATTGTTTTCAGAGTTCCCAGTTGTCTTGAAAGCACCATAAATCCAGAGAATGCCAGACTTCGATGACAAAGTTTCATGACAAAATTTGCCCACAAGAAGGACCGCAGTGCTATCTTCCTGTTCAAGTGAGCACAGCACAACGGTGAGTCCAAAAATGTAAATAATGTAATATGCCAGGGAGATATGTATACTGTTGTTAAGAAAGTAATACTAAGTGTATGTTGTGTAGTAAGCTGTTAGTAGCCCATGTGCCTCACCCTAATAATTAGGTCCCTTTCCCCTTTATAACTTAGCCTGTGTTCTGACTTGGTGGTGCACATGTAGACTATAGCCTGTTTTAGACAAATGTCATCATTGAATATTGTCAGAGCTTTCATTGTCTGCTTATATGCCCCCTTTATTTATCCTATGGTTTTAACTTGGTGTACAGGGAGAATACTGTAAGAATGGCCCATGTTATGAATTCTGTACCTGTACATTTCAAAAGTGCTTAACAAACAGTTATATTGACTACGTCCATCTTAGCTCGTTCATTAATGTCTTAATCGAAATTACGGATTGCCTCATTCGCTCATTGTTCCCTTATGCCATAGTTTGTACATCTTAATTGTCAGTAGAAACCACATTTGTTTAAGCAAGTTAGCCATATCAGCTATGTTTTTTAAAAAGGCAGTAAAATGAGGCTGAATTAACTGTTTAGCTGCCAGACAAGGCTCCGCTGATAGCCAGGCGTAACGGTGGTAAGGATTCACTCCATAGTGCTGAAAGGAAAGCTCTGCTGTTGGGTCAGCTTTATTTAGGCCCTAACAGTTTATGGGCTCCGTTTGTCACCGTTATAGTGCAGTTAATGTATTGTTTAGTGTTGTGTAGTGGCTTTGCTGGCATGCATCCCCTAAAAAATGATTTATTTTGTCCCACCAAGATTGACATGCTAAAATCGCCACTGGCTAGGCCTAATCAAGAACATTTATCAGTCGATTAACTACCAGGTAGAAAATAAACATAGTAGTACTGCGGACCTCCAGGCTCGGATTTGAGCTCAGGCAGTGCAAAGGAAATAAAGTCCTCTGTGAGGACAGAAAGCAATTTACAAAGCTTCCATGTGACATTATTCACTCTCACTGTGGGGAGACATATTGTAAATGACACCAATTGCACANTCTCTCTCTCTCTCTCTCTCTCTCTCTCTCTCTCTCTGAAATGTAATGGAGCTATTTGGGGGACAGGGACAGACTGTTGGGCTGACACAGTGAAGCTCATTTCCTCCCTCTGTAAAGTGTTATTGCTTTGTAAGTAGCACTAAACTACCTCCCAATAACTGGGGGAATGGGAACACACAATGTCATTAAAAACACTGTACAGGGGGCTAGTTAACACAAAATTGCTAATGAAAGTATTTGATTGAGCACCATCATATCTATACCATAAATGCATTAAGCAAAATGCATACACCAAGCCCTTTAGAATTATTTCCACTGAAAATGGATGTGTGATGAAAGGAAGGAAACTGTTTCTTATTGGAATATTGTGTCAGGGATCCAACACAAAGGGCATTCATTATTCACTGGGACACTTAGGTGCATACAGGCACAACTCCTCAAGTGATGCAGACTTTCACCGGAGACCTGGCCAAAAGATGTCAGCCATTTCAGGAAAGGCCAAGACTTGGTCTGAACTGTAGACTGTCCCAAACCAAAATCAGAATTAATTTCAACTGACTAACCTCACCTACACAATCTATCCTGATCACTAAAGGGCTCTGCTAACAAGGATTATAATCATTTTTTATTATAACAATAGCCAAGGTTACATTGTGGGGTGCCTTCCAAAACCCTTCTAAAGTGAAAATGTGTTGATTACCATACATTGATATATTACATGATTTTGAAAAATTCTAGTTAGAATTTAATGGTGTTATGTATCTGATCTCTGTGCTATAAAAGGGTATTGTAAAATGGTGTTATAAAAGGTTGTAAAAAAAAATTAAGCATTTCCTAAATTGCATCCAATATGGTTCCAAATAAGGCTTAATTGGTGGAGATTTTGTAGACACAAAGAAATGTAGAGAAAATTATGGTGCACGATATTACAACAGGTTGTTTTGTGTTGATAAAATATTTAGTTAAGCTACAATGTTGTGTTTTTCTTCTTCATATCATGGCTGTCACGTCCAGGCCTGAAAAGACAGGCTGGCGTGTTTTGTTTTGTTTTGGTGTAGGGTTTATGTTCTAGGTGTTATATCTATGTTGGGGTAATGGTTCCCAATTAGAGGCAGCTGTGTGTCGTTGTCTCTAATTGGGAACCATATATGTTTGGGGTTTTCGTATAGGTTTTGTGGGTTATTGTTTAGACATCGCTTTGTGAGTATTGGCAGTCTTTGTCATATGTTACGATCTTCGTTACGTTCACCTTTTGTTATTTTGCCCAGTTACGTGTGTTTCGTTCATTAAATAAACATGTATACTGGATGCCTCGCTGCGCCTTGGTCTGTCTATCCCGAAGATCGTGACAATGGCATCACCATCGATGCTTACATCCCACAGATTAGAGGTGATGCAGTTGTCTGTGAGGGATCTCACAGCCTCCGCCTCTTTAAGGGCAGCAGCCTATACACTCACACTGGCACCATGGCAACCAACTTTAGAACAAGATTAGCTGACTAGCCGCTATCAAATTTAGGGAAAGTATAATAACAAATATTGTGTGCTTCAGTAAAAGGGTATTTTGTGTCTACAAACATGATTATATTGTTAGTTATAATGTTAGGCCTACATTGGCAGGTTTGGTAGCCTTGCTAAACGGGCGACAGTGGCTACTGTTGCCAGTCCATTACCTCTCTTGGAAGTGAGCTAACTTGTTACTTTGATGCTAAGTAGGTTGCAACTACAGATCATCACTTACCTCCCCTCCATTTTCTCTGTCGGCGCTCCCGTTCATTTCCATATTGATGGCAATGTCAGGGTTAAAAAACAAAACAAGATGCAAGTTTTGTTTCACATTAAAAAACGTGGAACCAACTTGTCTGCTCGGCGGAGGAAAGTGAGCTCTTGGGTAGCGCGCGCTGTGGAATGGGGGATGGCTCACCCAATCCTCGACGATTTGGATCAACTGCATAAATCCTGCTGTATGTATCCTGTTATTATCCACCCCATAATAATAGCTTGTCTGGGGACCAAAAGTTGCTCTGGCATAGCTACATAGATTGAAAATAGCACATTTGAAGACCAATGTCCAGGGTTGTTGTCTACAAATAAAATGCATTATTTTTTAAACATAGGCCCGGGTGTACATTTATGATCATGCTAGTACATTTAACAATATATTATATCAACGAATTATACAAACAAAGATGTATGTAATATTAATTAGAGCAGGGAACTCAAATTAATTATTACATTATTAATTAATCATATCTACAGGGTAATCTGAATCAGAGGACAGTTGAGTGGATTGTCTTTTTGCAGGTTAGGTTAATGATTTTCACAATGCACTCATTTGTTTTGCTATGTTTGTTATCATAGATGGGCCTACTGCAATTCATGCACAGGGTGCACTCTTGCAGGTCTTTCTTTTAGTGTAGGGTTCAGTGGAAAGTATGCCTCCCTCTGGTCACTTCTGTGTCCAGAAGAGTAAATTATGCAAAGACTGTCTAGAAAACTTAATAGAAGACTGTTTTCAACCATGTTTGTTTTTAAGTATGCATATTAAATATATAAATGTCTGTTTGATCCTATCGTTTTTTTTATTTATTTACAAATCTCGAGTTTGAGGTTCCCTTGTGAGTGGTGGTGACAGTAACCTATTTGCTTTGTTATCTTGAGCCAACGCCAAGCCAAGGAATGATAAGGTGTACATTTAATTTAGCTTCGATGCTGGGAGGGACTCACAGTTTTACAAAAGAACATCACTTATTATATGGATCAGGGTATCAGATTTCATAATTAATCTTTCATCCTATTCACAGTTCTGTCAGTCAGTTGACTCAAGAGAGAAGTGGTGACTCAAGGTAGGCTATGGGAGGCAGTTTTTTGCATTTTTCTGTTCTCTCTCTCTCTCTCTCTCTCTCTCTCTCTCACACACACACACACACACACACACACACTTTTACTCCACTACATTCCTAAATAAAATATGTATTTTTTACTCCCATGCATCCCTGACACAGAATAGTACTCTTTACATTTTGATTGCTCAGGCAGGACAGCAATATGGTCATATTCACACCCTTATCAATATAATGCGTTGTCGTCCTTACTGCCTCTGATCTCGTCTACATTTAGTATGACAATTTAGTACCTTTTCCACCACTGTACTAAACTACATTTAGAACCAGATACTTTTAGACTTTTACTCAAGTAGTATTTTACTGGGTTACTTTCACTATTACTTAAGTCATTTTCTATTAAGGTATCACACACACACGTAGATACACACACATAGATGCAGATGTAGACCAGATAATTTCATAGGAAATAGCTACTAGCTGTCTTTAATGAAATGAATAGTCTCCTGCCCATACAGCGCAAAATAAATTGAATGCCATGTGATCAGTCTTTCGGGTGGGACGTTAAACCGGTGTCCTGACTCTCTGTGTTCACTAAAGATCCCATGGCACTTATCGTAAGAGTAGGTGTGTTAACCCAGGTGTCCTGGCTAAATTCCCAATCTGGCCTTCATACCATCATAGCCACCTAATCATCCCCAGTTTACAATTGTCTCATTCATCCCCCCTCCTCTCCCCTGTAACTATTCCCCAGGTCGTTGCTGTAAATGAGAATGTGTTCTCAGTCAATTTACCTGGTAAAATAAGGGTTAAATAAAATAAAAAAACATCTAAAGAAGTAGCGTTTTGAACAACTGCCATAGCCAATGTAGGTCTTTTTGTTGTTGTTGTTGTTGTTGTGGGATATAGCGTTCCACTGGTGGACGAAGCAAATGGGCTGGGTCAACACGTATCGCCTCCTCTGTTGTCGCACAAGCTAAACGTGCGCTTTAATTGGGTGGCCCTTCAGTCATGACTATGGGCGTGGAACCTGTAAAAAGGGGACCTCGCAGCACTAGACAGTAGTTGCATTTACCGGGCTGATTTATTTTGCGATGGTAAACACTGACGAGCTACTAACGTTGTAAGTTAAATACTGATGATATTTACCCGGACATTATGGACATCAGCATTACAACTCTTGAAGATTCATCGCCTCTGAAAGTCGTATGACAGACACTCGCGCAGGTAACCTGCAGAAAGATCAACGGCACGCGAATCTCCCACATCGGATGAGTCGAGGCCGGGATGAAAGGTTGGTGACATTCCGTCCGAATTGGCAACAGTTTTCTCGTTTATAATTATTTACAGCTTGGACCTAACAGCTATATGGAACGAAAATAAGCAATTGTGGATAGACCGATAAACTGTTCTCGTTTTGCTGTCTCGTCGTGGTTCAACCTTCCTATATACAGTCATTGGGCTCAACGTTGTTTCATTCGGAGCTAGCATCAGTCGGCTAGCTAGCATCATCAGCCAGCTTCCTTGCCTGCTCAAACGAGTAACGTTAGGCTCCAAACAAATTACCACTAATGTATTTACATTTTGAGTGGGTGTTGGTTATGTTTTCTCAACGGGTAGCTACCTAACTAATGTTAGATCACATTGTCAATTATTTCACAAGCCTTTGCTGATGTAAATATTATCAGGCTTCATTTTATTTCAGCCTGGTCTCTAAGACTACACGTAACATGGTAAACGAAAACCATGAACATTCAATTTGTATGATTACACAAGACAGAAGGTTACTTAAGCCAAAAAATGAAAGCAAGGGTGGTTGGACGGGTGGGCCTATAACAAATGTCTAGCATCCCAAAGGTTGGGTGTTCGAATCTCCTCACAGACCACGTTTACATGTGTACAGTATTCTGGATAGTAGCTCATATCCCACTTCTTATTCGGGATCATCTGTTTAAATGCATCTTTGATATTCTGCTCATGAGTGTCCCTGTGCCCATGAATAAACAGAATATTCCTCATTTAAGTTGTGTTAAATATAATAGTAACTGAAATATGGACACTGACCGTAGGACTACAACCTCTCACATGTAATATATTAAGTTATTTTGTCTCATGAACAGTAGTGGAGTAATTTCTTTCAGTGTCTCATGAGAGAATGCGTGTGTAATGTGTTTTATCTTTGACACTGTTATGCAAGCAGACAGTCCACTACATGACCAAAAGTATGTGGACACCTGCTCGTTGAACGTCTCATTCCAAAATCATATTGGAACATTGCTGTGGTGACTTGCTTCCATTCAGCCACGAGCATTAGTGAGGTCAGGCACTGATGTTGGGCGATTAGAGCTGGCTCGTGGTCAGCATTCCAATTCATCCCAAAGGTGTTCGATGGGGTTGAGGTCAGGGCTCTGTCAAGTTCTTCCACACCGATCTCGACGAACCATTTCTGTATGGACCTCACTTTGTGCATGGGGGCATTGTCATGCTTAAACAGGAAAGAGCTTCTCCAAACTGTTGCCACAAAGTTGAAAGCACAGAATCGTCTAGAATGTCATTGTATGCTGCACGTTAAGATTTCCCTTACCATGAAAAACAGCCCCAGACCAGTATGTGTATAGTACCAGTCAAAAGTTTGTACACGTACTTATTCAAGGGCTTTTTTCCCCCTTTTACATTGTAGAATAATAGTGAAGACATCAACTATGAAATAACACACATGGAATTATGTAGCAACCCAAAAAGTGTTAAAC
Source organism: Hucho hucho (assembly GCA_003317085.1). Lineage (NCBI taxonomy): Eukaryota > Metazoa > Chordata > Actinopteri > Salmoniformes > Salmonidae > Hucho > Hucho hucho. The sequence continues at coordinate 92,269 of QNTS01001215.1, read as the reverse complement.
AAATCTAAATATATTTGAGATTCATCAAAGTAGCCACCCTTTGCCTTGATGACCGCTTTGCACACTCTTGGCATTCTCTCAACCAACTTCACCTCAAATGTTTTTCCAACAGTCTCGAAGGAATTACCACATGCTAAGCGCTTGGCTGCTTTTTCTTCACTCTGGGGGTCCAACTCATCCCAAACCATCTCAATTGGGTTGAGGTCAGGTGATTGTGGAGGCCATGTCATCTGATGCAGCACTCCATCACTCTCCTCTTGGTCAAATAGCCCTTACACAGCCTGGAAGTGTGTTGGGTCATTGTCCTGTTGAAAAACAAATGATAGTCCTACTAAGAGCAAACCAGATGAGATGGTGTATCCCTGTGGTAGCCATGCTCGTTAAGTGTGCCTTGAATTCTAAATAAATCAGATGGTGTCACCAGCAAAGCACCATCACACCACCTCCATGCTTCATGGTGGGAACCACACATGCGGAGATCATCCGTTCACCTACTCTGCGTCTCAGAAAGACATGGCGGTTGGAACCAAAAATCTCAAGTTTGGACTGAGACCAAAGGACAGATTTCCACCAGTCTAATGTCCATTGCTCGTGTTTCTTGGCCCAAGCAAGTCTCTTATTGGTGTCCTTCAGTAGTTGTTACTTTGCAGGAATTCAACCATGAAGGCCTGTTTCACGCAGTCTCCTCTGAACAGTTGATGTTGAGATCTGTGTGTTACTTGAACTCTGAAGCATTTATTTGTGCTGCAATTTCTGAGGCTGGTAACTAATGAACTTATCCTCTGCAGCAGAGGTAACTCTGGGCTTTCATTTCGTGTGGCGGTCCCCATGAGAGCCAGTTTCATCATAGTGCTTGATGGTTTTTGCGACTGCACTTGAAGAAACTTTCAAAGTTCTTGAAATGTTCTTGATTGACTGACATTCATGTCTTAAAGTAATAGTTGCTTTTTGCTTATTTGAGCTGTTCTTGCCATAATATCGACTTGGTCTTTTTTTTACCAAAACCAAAATTAGCTTAAGGCACACCTGTTAATTGAAATGCATTCCAGGTGACTACCTCATGAAGCTGGTTGAGAGCTTTGCACACTCTTGGCATTCTAACACTTTTTTTGGTTACTACATGATTTCATAGTTTGTCTTAACTATTATTCTACAATGTAAAAAATAAAGAAACCCATGGCATGTACATTGCATTTGGAAAGTATCAGACCCATTTTACCTTTTCCACATTTTTATGTTACAGCCTCATTCTAAAAACTATTGTTTTCCTCATCAATCTACACACAATACCCCATAATGACAAAGCAAAAACAGGTTTTGAAAATGTTGCAAATGTATAAACATTTACTCAATACTTTTTGAAGCACCTTTGGCAGCGATTACAGCCTCGAGTCTTCGGGTATGACGCTACAGGCTTGGCACACCTGTATTTGGGGAGTTTCTCCTATTTTCTTCTCTGCAGATCCTCTCAAGCACTGTCAGGTTGGATGGGGTGTGTTGCTGCACAGCTATTTTCAGGGTCATTGTCCTGTTGGAAGGTGAACCTTGCCCCAGTCTGAGGTCGTGAGCACTCTGGTGCAGGTTTTCATCAAGGATCTCGCTCTGTTCATCTTTCCCTCGATCCTGACTCGTCTCCTAGTCCCTGCCACTGAAAAACATCCCCACAGCATGATGCTGCCACCACCATGCTTCACCGTAGGGATGGTGCCAGGTTTCCTCCAGATGTGACGCTTGGCATTCAGGCCAAATATTTCAATCTTGGTTTCATCAGACCAGAGAATATTGTTTCATGTTCTCAGAGTCCTTTAGGTGCCTTTTGGCAAACTACATGTAAGCTGTCATGTGCCTTTTACTGAGGAGTGGCTTCCGTCTGGCCACTCTACCATAAAGGCCTGATTTTGGTGCAGTGCTTCAGGTATGGTTGTCCCATCTCCACAGAGGCACTCTAGAGCTCTGTCAGACTGACCATCGGGTTCTTGGTCACCTCCCTGACCATGCCCCTTCTCCCCCGATTGCTCAGTTTGGCTGGGTGGCCAGCTGTAGGAAGAGTCTTGGTTGTTCCAAACTTCTTCCATTTAAGAATGATGGTCACTGTTCTTGGGGACCTTCAATGCTGCAGTTATGTTTTGGTACACTTCCCCAGATCTGTTCCTATGACACAATCCTGTCTCGGAGGTCTACGGACATCTCCTTCGACCTCGTGGTTTGGTTTTTGTTCTGACATGCACTGTCAACTGTGGGGCCTTATATAGGGGGGTGTGTGTGTGTGTGTGTGTGCGCGCGCGTGCGCATGCGTGTCATGTTCAATCAATTGAATTTACCACAGGTGGACTCCACTCAAGTTGTAGAAACAGCTCAAGGATGATCAATTGAAACAGGATGCACCTGAGCTCAATTTTGAATCTCATAGCATAGGGTCTGAATAGTTATGTAAATAAGGTATTTCTGTTTTTTATTTGTAATAAATTAGCAAAAATATAACCTGTTTTCGCTTTGTCATTATGAGGTATTGTGTGTAGATTAAGAAGGAAAGACATGTATTTAATCCATTCTAGAATAAGGCTGCAACGTAACAATGTGGAAAAAGTGTCTGAATACTTTCTCGTGTGTTTCAACCATTCAAAATATGCACCCAAGACAAACTGAAGTCTTATCAGAAACGTGTTGTCGTTTTCACTGATTTTAATTTCCTTAACCGGTGAAACGTTTGATGTTTTGCACAGGACTAATCTTCCCACTGTTTTGGAGTTATTGCCTTTCTCCCTGGTCCCTAAACAAAACAGACAATTTTACTGGTGATAACAAGATTACTAATGCATTCATTCCATTGACTTAAGACCTTATTCTGGTGAGCACTTTATTCAGTCTTCTGGGGCAAGAAGTTATGACAGAAGCTGCATGTATCAAACTATAGTTGACAAACAAATGGCCTACCAAATGTCGGAACTGATAATATGGCATACAACATGTCGGAAATGATACACATAAACGTAAATGAATTATAGTAGGCAAATTATGGACTTCACACAACACCCCATGATATGGGGAAACTGAGCCTGCGCAGACCTTTAAAAACACCAGTGAACGGGATAAGATGTTTACATGCCACAGTATCCGGTCTTTAGTTCAGCATATCCCAGGCGCCTTATACAGGTTTCTCATAACCGGCATACAAGCTTTCTTGAGTTCAAGTAAATACGTACTTGAGTATAATAATGGGATATTGGTGTGTATGTAATCGTGGTCACAGACTACTTTAGACTGTTTGCTAATTAGCAACTTGCAACTACTTTTTTGTTGTTGATACTTTGCAACTAGACCATCCCCTAGCCCTTTTACCCCTAAGTCCAGGTTGTTTATTTAGCCAAATGCTAGCTAGCTCTTTATTTGATGTTCACCTGCTGAATGCTGTAGTTTACATTCATTCAGTAGCTATCTGGCTAGATACAGCTTTTACAACCATTTGTTTTTCAGTGTCATCTTTCCTCTCTGGCATTTAATTTCTCAAACTTTTGCTAGTTATTCCTATGTCAGTATGACTGAGCCAGGAAGCAGATAACAAGATTTGGTTTAGCGCTAGCTATATATTTTGAGAAATAAACCTTGCAAGTCCATGTTAATGCTTTCAGCTTCCACTCCTTTTTAAATCTTTCAACACTCTTTATTTTTGCTTCTGTGTAGGTTGATGTGCACACTGACATCGTTCCGTTGATACCCCTATGCTGAAGAATTGCGTCACCGGGCGTGCTCTGCAGATATTCGGCCCCCATTCTATCTTCACGTTGGGAATAGCCATGGCAATCATCTGGAAACGTCAGTGATTCAACAATTTAAATCGCCATGGAATCGGGTGCCGAGCCCGATGGATTTAAATACCCATCTCTTCCCAATTCACAATGTGAACTCAACATAAATATGTATGAGACTATCAGAGACGGAAACGTCAATAATATGGACACTTCGACGGTCGTGAGAGGTGGGAGCGACCCTAGTGCATATCCTCCATCGAATTATCAGCGGATCGTGCGCCAAAGATTCATCAGGAGAAGTTTGTGGTTCTCAGACTCTGATGAGCAGGCCTTTGAGGTGCCAGAATGTGACAACCGGAGTAAAATCCTCAACGTAAGCCTGCGCACAATATTTGACAGGACACGGGGGGCTCGGTTGGGGCCACATGAGGGCTCCAGTCCCGAGAGTCAAGGGGGGAAGAAAGACAGCGCCATAGAGAGCGCCAGCGCTGATGAGGAGAAGGAGAAAGCTGTGGGTAAATTGAATGTTACATCCACCGATGGCAGTAAAAACACTGTCAGAACTGCTAGCGAAGAGAACGAGGAAGAGGCTGAGATGAAAGCTGTTTCCACGTCCCCTGGGGGACGGTTTCTCAAGTTCGATATCGAGCTCGGGAGAGGGTCCTTCAAGACTGTCTATAAAGGTCTGGATACCGACACCTGGGTGGAAGTTGCCTGGTGTGAACTTCAGGTAAGTTGCTGCACCTTTTTTAACCATAAAGTATCCTGATGCTCAAGCACTTCACTGCATTTCATGTTGTAAATAAGAAGACCTATTCGCTCTGCTCAACTTTTTATTTGATTTTTTTTATAGTAATGTAGGGTTTAATTTGGACAACTGTAAAATGGAAAGTTTCAACACATTTCAGTCTATTTTTCCCTAAAGGCCTGCTATGAAACATCATCACATATTAAGTATCAACATGCCTCTATGTGAGTGAGTCCTCTGGATCTCTCTGGTGTCCTACTCGACTGGTTGGTTTCACTGAGTGATTTTCATTAGAAGGCTGATGCATGGTTCTCACAGTCCTCTCTCTTATGCTGTCAGTGAACGTTCACACTTCATGACAGCATAATGGTGATGTCTACGGGGGAGCTGTCAATCAGCTAGACTACTATAGGGAATGGAAATGGGTTTCCACTCAATTTTAAATGGTTTAAGAGGTCTGTAGGATTGACAAGCATTTGTCACTGCCATTGACCAAGAGAGGCCTTTGTAGGTTACAGTGACTCTGTTCTTAGTCTCTCCTTGTTTCAACAAGACCCTAACTGGTCTAAGTGTGTTACAGACTCTGGAAAATCACCAACTAATTATTTCCGACATCAAGTCTGCAGCACGGATTATCACTACTTCTCTCTCACAGGAAGCATAGTTTTAAATGAACGACAGTCAGTAACCATGACTAGGCTCCTCATGGACCTGGTGTCACTAGTGCAGACACAAACAAACCCATATAACAATACAAATAGGCTATCCAGCACACAGGCACATATGTGATTACAATTTCATATAACACTAAAAGGAAAAACTTCCTGTCACCATATTGGGCTGTATTTAAGCAGTCACAGTATAGGGTAGAGTGCTTGTTAGAGTTTTGTCCCAGCAGTATGCAGATGAGGGGTAAATCCCCTGCTGTGCAACAGGAGGGCTGCTGACAGGAAGCAGCTGAAATGTGCTGATGCATGCTGGCCTTGATGAAGCTCTTTCAGCTGTGTGTGTGAGAATGTTGCTTGCTTGGCCTACCTCATGGGATCATGAAAAGTTATCCCAGAAGTGAGTCTCAGGAGTGCAGCTGTATGTCTCCCTCCTATTCAGAGAAGGGACTTTCAGCATTGTTCAAGCAATGACACGCTTGACCCTGAGAGAGACTGATTCATCTTTTCACTGGGATGATGATGCCATGTAGGTGATCATGGAGTAGAGGAAACCAATATTTCCTCAAACAAGCAAAGTATGACCCATAATTGGACACCGGATGAGGAGAGGATGTGGAACAGTAAATCATTCATTCTATAGCCTACTGTTTTCCCATAGATGTGTGCAAACACTCCCTCTAGTGGACAGTTTGCCATAATAACAACCATCAATCACCATTCAACGTTCCATTTTCCCACTACCATTTTCTTCCTCAGTTCTCTCTATGTAGGCCTATTGTACTGTCGGTTTTAACAGATTGTTCCTCATAAATGGCATTGTTGACAGATGTTGCCCTGCTCAATGGTTTTCATCAGAATGCTGATGCTTTCTGGTTCTTCCCTAGGACTTTTAGCCTAGTTTATTATAAGCATTGATTAGAGCTTGAGTTGCCCCCATTGAGTCACATGTTGGTGCCTTAAGTAATTGATTAGAAATGGTAGTGTTTTCACTGTTATTGACTGATCAGATTGTGGTCTACAAGTGAGTGATTTAGGTGTAACTCCATATGGTAATGTATCTGGTAGTCAAGTGGACTGGCTCATAATATTCCACTGAATTTGACCATATAGCCTTTCTTTTGGGGCTTCAGTCACCTTAGTTTGGATGTTGTTCCTCTGGCCAACACTCTGGCTTTGGTCATCATTATGATTCTGCCATCATGGACATGTCTGACGTTCGTATGATTTAGCTAGGAGATTTGGCATGCATCCTGAAGGACAGCGGTACTGAACTCTTACCCTACGAGGTCCGGAGCCTGCTGGTTTTCTGTTCTACTTGATGATTAATTGCAAACACCTGGTGTCCCAGGTCTAAATCAGTTCCTGATTTAGAGGGGCACAATGAAAAAATGAGGTGGAACTGGCTTCCAGAGTTGAGTTTGAGGGATATAGCACCTAATGTGGGTGGGTGTCTCTGTGTAATCTAATTATGGACAGGCATGTGAGATTGAACATAGATCCACTTAGAATGTGCTGCAATACATTGTACTAGCTAAGTGAGATTCAGCAGCATGAACAGTAATGCTGGGTACTAGGGATGAAAGTTTCCTGATGGCCTATAAAGGGCCTGATTTACAGCTCACTGTCTGAAGGGCCCAGACAAGCCTCCGGAGTTTAATGAGAAAAAGTGCCCTCTACCCTGCCGTCACCCCAACGCCTCATTCACCCTCAACAGCAGTGCATGGTAGGCTCAGCTACTTTGCACGTTAATCAGTGTGCACATTTTTCCCTCAGCCGGGCACGTGGGTGGTGCCAGCCCGGTGTTGTTCAGTGTACTGTGTGGTGCTATGTGAATGATGCTGGAGCGTTTGTTGTTTAGCAGAGAAAGTAGGATAGAAAGAGGGGAACGTCTCAGTGAATTTTGTAAAAAATGTTTGAGATTTTTTTCCCACTGTTTCCCTCCCTCTGTCGGTCATATGGCCCTTCTGCCTGGGAGTTTAATCTGGTCCTGTGCTACCTCTCCCCCTCACTCGCTCTTTCTCTCTGCTACCAGCTTCCTCTTTCTCTTGCTCTCTTCACTCAAGCTTGTCTCTCTTACTCAGTCTCTGCCTCTTCATCACTTTCTCTGTCTGCCTTGGCACCACACAGATGGCAGAGGGACGGATGCTAATCTGTGCCGATATGGGAGAAATTCCATTGTCTCACTCACATGTATGTGTAACTGATAGATGCACGTGCACACACATGCATCCTACATGTTAATGTTTTTAAATGTATGTAAATTGTAAAGTCTGTAATTTTCGTTGTGTCAGACCCCAGTAAGACTAGCTGTCGCCATTGGTGTCCGCTAATGGGGATCCTAATAAAAATAAGAATACAAAATAATAAACACCACCAACGCACACTGGTCCTACTCGGCTACTAATCATCAAGGTCTGTCACTCAAACTCTTGGAAGTTCTTTGGTTCTGACTCACACTAGCTCAGTTCTGTTTTAAGATGGTGTATAATCAGGTCTTGCACACATAGAGTTGAGTGTGCGCTGGTATTTGGCAGGGTGCACGCTGTACTGCAGATAAAATCTGCTGTTGTGCTTCTGAATGCAGTGATTGTGCTGACACCCTGGCAGAGGAATGAAGCTTGCTCTCGCTGAGATACGGACAGTAACTGCACACCCCTCTGTAACCAGTTCTACTGGGCGTTGAGCATACTTTGACCAAAAGTCTGGACTTCCTGTTTTGGATTGAGACCTATTGTAAAAGGCCCAGTGCCTTCAAAGTGTTAAAATATATATATAAATACTTGGTTGGAATAATATTGTGAAAATGATAATGCCCTTTTAGTGTAAGCTGTTTGTGAAGGCGGCGTGAAATGTTTTGGTGGGATGGAGTTTTGGCCTGCCTGGTGACATCACCAGGTGGTACGTTTGTTAATTGACCAAAAAGAAAGAGTTCCAAACCTCTGCCAATAACAGCTAGTTTGTAGTTTTCCACTCAGACCACTCCCAGACATTCCTAGCCAAATTCTTGCTTGAGAAATTGCTCTTTTGCTAATAATTTGTTGTTTTTAACCATTTTTTTTATTTATTTATTGAAAACAAATACAATAAGGTACTTAATGGTTTGTGTAGTGTGTGCACTGCAAGTTATGAAAGCAATTTACAGTTTGGAAAAATAAAACCAAAGTTGTCTAAGTTTGTCATTGGTCACAGCCCATTGGGCAGTGAGAGAGGTACACAATGGCTCTAACAGTGGCTGTGGCCTCCAGCATGTCAGACCTCCTTTGTCACAGAGCCATGGTGAAGTGGGCCAAGCCCGTTTACAGGTGTCCTGTTGGCTAAGGAACATACAGTACCTAAAGCACATACAGGACCAGGCTATGCTCGGGGGTCGCTGTAGCTAGAATGTGTGAACTGTGACCAAGTTACAAAGGCAGTGTGTGAACTGTAGGAAAGGCCTTGACTAGTCCATGACAGAGTTAGTCCTTGTCATACGCCTGTATGTTTGAAATGGTGAAACCCACACTGGCAAAGCCTAGCAGGTGTAAAGAAATGGTAGGCCTAGTCACTGACAGAAGTTTCCTTAGTGGGCCAACCGTATCACAGACCTGGAGTCATTCTCTCTGACAGATGCTGTCGGATCCTGCATTCCAGAGTTTTTATCACAGATGGGATATACATGTACAGTGCCTTTAAAGTATTCAGACCCCTTGACTTTTTCCACATTTTGTTATGTTACAGCCTTATTCTAAAATCGATTAAAAAAATATATAATCCTCAGCAATCTACACACAATACCCCATAATAATGCAGCGAAAGCAGGTTTTTAGAAATGTTATATACACACAATACATTCCTTAAGTATTCAGACCCTTTGCCATGAGACTCAATTAAGCTCATGTGCATCCTGTTTCCATTGATCATCCTTGATGTTTCTACAACTTGATTTGAAGTCCACCTGTGGTATATTCAATTGATTGGACATGATCTGGAAAGGCACAACTGTCTATATACAGTATCTGTCAAGTTTGGACACCTACTCATTCAAAGGTTTTTCTTTATTTTTATTTACTATATTCTACATTGTAGTGAAGACATCACAACCGTATGAAATTATACATATGGAAAAATGTAATAACCAAAAGTGTTAAACAAATCCAAATATATTTTAGATTCTTCAAAGTAGCCACCCTTTGACTTGATGACAGCTTTGCATACTCTTGGCATTCTCTCAACCAGCTTCACCTGGAATGCTTTTTCAACAGTCTTGAAGGAGTTCCCACATATGCTGAGCACTTGTTAGCTGCTTTTCCTTCACTCTGCAGTCCAACTCATCCCGAACCATCTCAATTGGGAAGTCCCACTAAGCGCAAACCAGATGGGATGGTGTATCGCTGCAGAATGCTGTTGTAGCCATGCTGGTTAAGTGTGCCTTGAATTCTAAATAAATGACAGTGTCACCAGCAAAGCACCCCCACACCATCACTCCCCCTCCTCCATCCTTCACGGTAGGAACCACACATGCGGAGATCATCCGTTCACCTACTCTGCATCTCATAAAGACACTGCAGTTATAACCAATAATCTCAAATTTGGACTCATCAGACCGAAGGACAGATTTCCACCGGTCTAATGTCCATTGCTCGTGTTTCTTGGCCCAAGCAAGTATCTTATTATTATTGGTGTCCTTTTAGTAGTAGTTTCTCTGCAGCAATTAGACCATGAAGGCCTGATTCACTCTCTCTGAACAGTTGATGTTGAGATGTATCTTTTACTTGAACTCTGAAGCATTTATTTGGGCTACAATTTCTGAGTCTGGCAACTCTAATGAACTTATCCTCTGCAGCAGAGGTAACTCTGGGTCTTCCTTTCCTGTGGTGGTCCTGAGAGCCAGTTTCATCATAGCACTTGATGGTTTTTGCGACTGCACTTGAACAAACTTGAAATGTTCTTAATGTTTCGTATTGACTGACCTTCAAGTCTTAAAGTAATGATGGACTGTTGTTTCTCTTTGCTTACTGAAGCTGTTCTTGCCATAATATGGACTTGGTCTTTTTCCAAATAGGCATTTCTTCTGTATACAACCCCTACCTTGTCACAACACAACTGATTGGCTCAAATGCATTAAGAAGGAAATAAATTCCACAAATCAACTTTTAACAAGGCACACCTGTTAATTGAAATGCATCCCGGGTGACGACCTCATGAAGCCGATTGAGAGAATTTCCTGCAATGCCAACAAAGAAATCCATATAGCTGAGTGGGATTTTTGTAGTTTTAAAGCAAATGTCCTCATTCTACACATTTTGCCATGGCGCTGAGAAAAAATGTTTCAGTTTTAAAGCTAATATCTTCCGACTCTGCCATGGCTAATGCCGTGTTTTTTTGGCTCAAACGTAATAACAAAATCAATACTGCTGTATTTATTGTTTTTTTTGGGGGGGATTTTCCAATTCTCTCTCTAACTCTCTAGCTTTTATTTTGCTGATTTTGTTAGACATTTTAGCATCTTTGAGAACTGTTTTTAGTGGGGTAGGTTTCAGGGATCGCATTAACGCAGAACTCATAAGAAGCTTTTTAGATCTGCGGCACTAACATTTCTTCTTGTATTTTCTGCTCGGCATCAGACAAATTCAGCTTCAGTTGCACTTCTCCACTCGGATGAGAATTCATGAACAGGCATTCTATCAGTAGTCTTTTCACAGGTAAAATGCAATGTTAACTTCAAGCAAAACATTAGGCAATGTAGCTGGCTACACATTATTTCTATGATAAACATTAGAAATATGATGGCCATGCATCGTTTTTGAAGAAAATACCATGCTTTTTCATTGTAAGCTCATTTACTTGTGTGGCTGCTAGCCAAATAGTGTTGCACTTCTGTTAACCGATGACAATTAAGCTATTTTCTGCCAAAATTAGTTTTCTGTGAAGGAAAACTAACTTCCTTTTTATTGCACGCAGATTCATAAAAATGTATTCCACAAGTTCTTCTTACCCAGAGTCAGATGAACAAGGGCTTAAATGCTAGAATCTTGTATCCCTTTAACCCTCTCCATTGCAAAACCCCTCATTAAACTCCTCACAGATCATTCATCAAACCTCCATTCCACATCATAGGCCTACCTGTTGACCACAGTTTCCCGTAGACCACTCGACTGCCCTACCTCAAGCACATTGAAAACTCAATCAACCCTATAGAAGAGGACTGCGCCACAATATTGTTCAAAGTAAGCCTAACAGGGCCTATTGTTCAAAGTACAGTTGTGTTCAGTGCAATACAGTATGACTGTAAATCCACGCAGGGACAATTTGAGGTATCATTGAGAGCATGAGACAAGGAATGTAATACATTTTCCTCCACACTCACTATTGTGCTGTGTAAGAGTCTCCAACTGTCAGGCCTGGTATGAGGGCAAGGGTTGCTTTGCTTATGGCTACTGCTGCTCAGTAAGTCATTTTACGTAACAGCATACAGTGCCTTCGGAAAGTATTCACACCCCTTGACATGCATACTGTTTGCAATAAGGCACTTAAGTAATCGTGCAAAAAATGTGGTAAAACAATTCACTTTTTGTCCAGTTATGTTTGGGGCAATACAAAACATTACTGAGTACCACTCTCCATATTTTCAAGTGTGGTGGCTGCATCATGTGATGGGTATGCTTGTCATTGGTAAGGACTAAGGAGTTTTTTTAGGATAAAAAGAAATGGTATAGAGCTAAGAACAGGTAAAATCCTGTAGGGAAACCTGGTTCAGTCTGCTTTCCAACAGACGCTGGGAGACATTCACATTTCAGCAGGACAATAACCTAACATACAAGGCCAAATATACACTGGAGTTGCTTACCAAGACAACATTGAATGTTCCTGAGTGGCCTAGCTACAGTTTTGACTTAAATCTGCTTGAATCTATGGAAAGACTTGGATGTCTAGCAATTATCAACAACCAACTTGACAGAGCTTGAAGAATTAAAAAAATAATGTGCAAATATTGTCCAACCCAGATGTGCAAGGCTCAAACTTCTAACGTGTCTTTTCCCAACTACCGGTAGTTTTTATTGGGTGATTCATAAAGGCCATTCAGGGTAATCACCATGAAAAATATTTAGCTGAAACCTCAAATTAATAGCGGGGGTTGGGGCCAACAGAGTTGGGCTGTTCATTAATTGTGTGTGTTAGTGTTGAGTCAAGCCTGTCTCTCTGGCTCTGTGCCGCTTCACTGCAGCGGGCAATAAAATATGAGGGGGAGGGAAAGCGGGCGAGTTAGTCTTCCCGTTTAGCTTAGGGCAGGTCCCTAAAGCCCCAGTAGTGCTCTGACACCCTCAGACCAGGAGGACAGGCAATTGTCCTGAATAATTGCTCCTGTATCTCTTTTTTTCTCTTAAAGGCTTCAGCATCTGAAAGGTCTTGACAGATGTTGACTCTACTGTGAAAACCTTTCCAGACCTCATGGTACTGTAATTTGGATGCAAGTTGGTTTCAAGATGACTGACTTGAAAGTGGTGTCCAAGACACCTGAGTGTCCCTGTCATACTGTCTGTCACTGGTTTGACTGATTTCAGATGGTTCATATTCGCTTTGTAGGCAGAGTATCCTCCTACCTGAGAGGAGAGGTGAGCTGACCCTGAACAGATGGCTTTCTCTTAGCTCCAACTAAGGCCTCATCCATGGGTTTCGTGGTACCTCAGTTATTCCCTGTTAACCAAAACACACTCAGAGATAGTTAACTATAGGATGTCAACACCAGCTGTTCGGCTGGTGGAACATGCTGATGTACGACTGTACACATCCAGATATCTGGCTCCTGTACCCCCACTGTCTGGTGGATTGGCAGTGGCACAGTGGGCTTTGTGTTGCTGGTGTTGTCTTATTAAAGGAACCTAAGCTGTCTGCTGAGCACCATGGGCAGGATCATCTGCCCCTGTCAATCAGTGGTTCAGTCATCTAAAGAACTCAGGTCCACACCCCCATAAGTAGTTAACCCATTGATGTGGGTGCATTACACCATTCCGTTCTAAATAGGCACATATGGCTTGCCCAGTGCGCCAGGGACAAGATGTAGCACCTAGAACCAATGGAATTGTTCAAAAGGGGGTCAACTGTCCACCAGGTGCCCAGCTGCTGCTCAGCAGAAGAGCAGTGGAGAGGGTTTGAGTGGAGCATGCTAATTTGGTTCTCTGAGGCCTGCTGTCCTCTTGTCCACTGGCTCTAATCCTCCCATAGTGGATGGAGAGGAAGCCCCTGTTCTGTACTGACTGACCGCCTGAGGATCTGATCGGCCCTTTTCTCTGATCCTGTCCAAACAACACTGATGGAAACATGGCTCTTCTCCTCTAGGCCACATGACCCCGTTGTCCTCAGCTTTGTGTATTACCAGTCTTTTTTCACACTCTGTTACGCTCCATTGTTCTCGCTGTCTGTCACAGGCACTGTAAGCTGTCAGACCCCTTCTCTTTCTCTCTGACACACACAGATCTAATCAGGCAGAATTTCCGCGTGCGACCCTATCGTTGACGAGCTCATTACATAAGCAGCATTAGTTTCGGGAGGAAGGGGGGGGGGTAAAAGCTTATTATCACCAATGTTCAGCTGTGTGTCAAAGGCAGTATTTTTATTTTTTTCACCAGCCTCCACATTTAGTCTGTGACTGGAAAGAGGCTTATTGGGAGGACTGTGTCATAGTCCAGGCTATACACACATCCGGTAGAGTAGCTGGCATGTCATTGGACTGACAATGGTCAGTGTTTTTAATCAGTATGTAGGCTTGGGTTAGTTTTGTAAATTTGTGTACTGCATCTGTCCATCTTTCCTCATTTTAAAAGGACTGATGTGCACGTTTTGGATATGCACACTCCTCCTCTCCTGGCCTTTTACTGTTGCTGCAGTCAGTCTCACTATCTCACCCCTGAATTTAATAATTCACTGGGCCACCCTAGATGCCAGTGTGTCAATTATAAGGAGCCCTCAGCCCAGCTCCATGGTAACAGGTGACAGGTACGCTGTTGCTGTTGCCGGCCAAAACTTTCTGCAGTGGATGACTGATGGGACAGAATGCAGGAGTGGATGTCTTCTTAATATATTATATGACTGAACAGATACTAATCCCACTGAAATGTTTCATGTATTACCTTTTCAGGATATTAATTGTCAACTTGTTAAATGTGTGTAATGTCTTAATGTAATTGGTTATGTATTTTAAATTCTGTGTTGGACCCCAGGAAAGTGAGCTGACGTTATGGTGTCCGTTAATGGGGATCCTAATAAAAATAGCAGATTTAGTATAGCCTAGCTACTGTGTTCAGAGTGTAGCTGTGGAACTGCATGTTATGTCATTAAACCATTTCCTCTTTTCAAAGCAATCTCTCAATCTCATTATACAAATATTGTATCAAAGGCTAGTTGACTCCCATGTAGCGTTTAGTGAAGTGATCCAGTGTGTTTTATGGCACTATGACCGGGGGGGTGCATAATCACAGATTCAGCTAATCTCTTACCATGGTTAAAGCGGGATCAGGCTGGAGGAAGACGGGGTTAATTGGGGGTTAAGAGCAAACAACGAATGGGGCGAAAGCCCTATGATTAATGGTAAAGGTCATGTAAGGTATTGACGTTGGGATGTAGAATAGGCTTGTGTCCTAATAGTCAAGTAGCAGTGGCCTCCTTCTCCTGAGTGGCGCAGCGGTCTAAGGCACTGCATCTGAGCTAGAGGTGTCACTACAGACCTTGGTTCGATTCCAGGCTGTATCACAACCGTCTGTGATGGGGAGTCCTATAGGGCAGAGCACAATTGGCCCAGCGTTGTTAGGGTTTGGCCGGGGTAGGCTGTCATTGTAAATAAGAATTTGTTCTTAATTGACTTGCCTAGTTGATTTAATATCTGATCCACTGACCTGATGGCACAGATGTTATGCTGGCGTGTGTCTTACCTCAGCTCATTCCCATGTAAAGCATTAGCTACAAAATTCTCAGACAAGTAGATCTTGTTTCAAAAGAGTTGAAGGCACAGATGTTATTCACCGGTCTTGTTATGGCGGCATGACAAGACCGGCGAATAACATCTGTGCCTTCAACTCTTTTGAAACAAGGTCTACTTGTCTGAGAGTTTTGCAGCTAATGCTTTACATGGGAATGCGCTGCAGGCTAGATCATTATTGGTGAATGTTGGAACATATTCAGATGAATTGGGATTTCTGGAGGTCTGTCTCAACTGTGGTGCTATTTATCCTCATTCCTGCCTTTGTTCAGGTTAAAGATTCTTCACATTTCTGCTGTGAAATGAAATGGATCCATCTTGATAAAAGTACTTGTCTTTTTCTATTGCCTTCACAGAGTAATTGGTGTGTGTGTGTGTGTGTGTGTGTGTGTGTGTGTGTGACTGTCTTTTAAGAAGTGCGCACGATTAAAGGCGTGGGGGAGTCCTTTTAATACACAACTGTTTGTCCAGCAGCCCCATGGCAGGATTAATTAAGGTCATTCTGCCACAACAAGCCATCATTCACTGCGTGCGTGTGTGTGTGCACGTTATCTGAACATCGTGTGGATATCTTTCCGATTTTTTATGGATCCTCCAGCGAGACTGCCAAGGCCCACCCCTGACTGAGTCCACCCCCACAGACAGCCCTCTTCCTGGGTTAGTCATGACTTTCAATGGCTGGTTAACCCTGGCTGCCTGCCACTAACCCTGTTAGACCCTGCAATGATGCTTTAGTTTATTCCTTCCTGCCCTCTTCTGCTTTGGTTCAATTGACTTTAAATAAGACTTCATTTATCCAGCTATGTCCTGGGCAAAGCAGTGCAAATTTGATACATTGAGAATTATGTAGGTCAGACATGAATGTTGGCGACGATAAAGGCTGTTAACCTTTAACAAGCAACTTTGCCCCGCTGAGCTCTGTTATTGTACCCTCACTGACCCTGTGGTGGTCTGTAATCAATGGAACGACGTGCTGGAAACCACTGGAAACTACAGACTACTTTCTCCCACCAGTGTTTTTAGTTCCTACTTCAAAACACACGGGCAGGCCTAGTCTTTGTCCAGCTGGACCAGGACAGCTATTGATTGACTTTAACTTGGTCGCTTGACAGAATGATAACTCTGAACAAGAGAAAAACAATACAGAAGGCAAATTTGCTTTTTGTTGTTCAGGTCCTCAAATAAATAAAATAGCTTTTACCATCCATTCAATGGTGGAAAAATCCCTTTGGTGTCGGTAACCTTAGGAAAACTAACGACCGCTGGAAAGATCTGTGGGGTGTTTTTGTGTCCTGTTCTTAAACAGAAAGCCTGGGAGATCACCGGAAGGGTTACGGTTTTCACGAGGACTGTTTCTCATGGATCTTCAGAGCGTCTCTCTTTCCAGCATCCCCTCTGTGTCAGTAGTTCCAGTTTCTCTGATCTTTGTGACTCTGCTGGGTCACTTATAATTGCTTCCTGTCATGCTGCTCAAGCGATACATCAGGTGATCTTTTCATGTTTGCCACTACAATTCTGAACTTTTGTTTGTGAATGGGCCCTATTATGTATCTCAATGTGTAGTGACCCAGCCATGGTTATGTTTTTGTGGTCATAAGACTTCAGTGGTAACTGAACTTTATCCAGTCGGACAATCATCGGAATTGTTAGTTGGCCTGGTTAAGCTGGTGGTGATTTAGTTTTAAGGCATTATGTTAGGGCTCTGGAGTTGTTGTAAGAGTGTTATACTGCTAGTATAACAATGTTTCACCTACTTCTACACTTCTGGGATGCTAGGTGAGATTGTCCTCATTCATGAAACAATCGCACCTACAATCTTGTACGAATAGAGTTATAGCTCTGAGAGGGAGCATGGCCCGATGGGATGGCTCACTCTGGGCTACTCTATACAGCCTGTTCTGGAAGATGGCTACATTAGCTGGGTCTCTCCACACACACGTGTGCGTGAGCTCACATGCATGTACACACACAATGTTTACAGCACAGCTATTTGAAAATGTCAGAATTGAGTTTAATTCATGGATGCATTGGTTACAAAACAATTTCGGGGACTGCTACAGCCCTATTTAGGGTGAACAGTGCCTTGAAAGTATTCACACCCCTTGACTTACTCCACATTTTATTGTGGTAAAGCCTAAATTCAAAATTGATTTAAATGGTTTTTTTTTTCTCTCAACCATTTACACACTAACTCATAATGACAAAGTGAACATGTTTTTTGAAATTTTTGCAAATGTATTCAATTACATAAGTAAATACCTGATATAATCACCTTTGGCAGCGACTACAGCTGTGAGTTTTCTGTGTTAGTCTCTAAGAGCTTTGCACAATATTTGCACATTATTATTTAAATTCTCCAAGCTCTGTCAAGTTGATCATTTTCAAGTTTTGCTATAGTCAATTGTAACTAGGCTACTCGGGAACATTCAATGTCTCTTGGTAAGCAACTCCTGTGTATATTTGGCCTTGTGTTGAAAGGTGAATTTGTCTCCCAGTGTCTTTTGGAAAGCAGACTGAACCACGTTTTCCTCTAGGATTTTGCCTGTGCTTAGCTTTATTGTTTATTTTTTTTCCCCCAAAAAACACTCCCTAGTCCTTGCTGATGACCAGCATACCCATAACATGATGCAGCCACCACCATCCTTAAATATGAAGTGGTACTCTGACGTGTTGGATTTGCCCCAAGCATAACGCTTTGTATTCAGGACCAACTTTTTTCATTTTTTTTTTCAGTTTTACTTTAGTCCCTTAATTCAAACAATAGTTTTATTCTGTACAGGCTTCCTTCTTTTTCACTCTGTCATTTAGGTTAGTATTGTGGAGTAAATGCAATGTTGATCCATCCTCAGTTTTTTCCTATCACAGCTATTAAACTCTGTAAATGTTTTAAAGTCACCATTTGCCTCATGGTGAAGTCCCTGAGTGGTTTCCTTCCTCTCCGGAAACTGAATCGAAAGATGCCTATATCTTTTGTAATGGCTGGGTGGATTGATACACCATCCAAAGTGTAATTAATAACTTCACCATGCTCAAAGAGCTATTTTAATGTTTGCTCTTTTAAGTTATTTTTTTATTTTAATTTTTTTTACCCGTCTACCAATTGGTGCCCCTCTTAGCGAGGCATTGGAAATCCACCCTTGTCTGGTTGAATCGATGTTTTGAAATTCACTGCTTGACTGAGGGACCTTACAGATAATGTGTTGCGTACATAGATGAGGTAGTCATTCAAGGAGGGGGATAGAGTGTAAAGAGATCCTCCTGTGCAGCAGCATTTGGGGACAGCCCCACTCAGCCCATCCCCTGCCTGCTGCCGCCTACCATAGTACAGCTCAGCCTCTGCAGCTGTCAATTATTTATTGGACTTCAGAGTGCAGTGAAAAATCCCCCCCACACACACACTGCACAATTTAAACACTTGCCTCCCAATCCCCTGTTCCCCAAAACACGTGTAAATATTGGACTATAATTTGTGTTCCTGTTTTGTTCATATGCTAAAATATTTATTCTACTGAGCCATATACTTTTGTTTGTATTTCTTGTTGCATTGTTGAAGGAACCTGCAAGTAAGCATTTCTTTGGACGGTGTGTGTATATTGTGTGTATCCCATATATATATGACTAATAATACTTGACACACACTCCCCCTCATTGCGCGTCATATTGCGTCTATTAGGCCTACTAAAATACCCTCTTTTTCTCACTCACACACATCCTCTGTTTAAAATAATCTCCTCACTTTGTTTTACTAGTCTCACGCTCACTCATTGAATTCCTCATCGCTGTTCTCTGAATAATTGAATGGATTTTGATCTCTTGGTTTTATGTTCATCAGATCCTATCGTTAATGGCGTCCGCTTCTCTGTGTGGCGCTGGGTTGGGTGACTACTCTCACTGTGTTCTAAAGGGAAAGGAAAGCAAAGTATCACACTAAGGAACTCATCAGAGCTACTGAGATGGGGAAGAATGGATTGAGAACAGAAAGGGATGGAGAAGATGAGGGGGACCTGAGGTGATAGGAGCAGAAAGGAGTGGTTGATGAAAATGGGGGAGCAGGGGCGTAAATGGAATACAGAGGAGAGTGGGTGGGAGAAAGTGGGAAGATATTGATAGATTTAATGTTTTCTCTCCCCTGCAGTGGGATGTGTCTGCCTGTGTGTACTTGTGTCCCCCAGGGACATCAGATCCTCACCCGGGGGGGGGGGGGTCACAACTAGGATGATACCAATTTTTCAATCAAACTAAACTCTATGGTGTTTTTTTTTTAAACCTACTTTTGTTAAATATAGTGTGCTTTAGCTTGCAAAATAAACATGTGACACTGGGTGACGTAAGCCTTTTTTAAATTACTTTTTTCAACATTAGGACTTTTTTCTCATTCAGTCCGCTTCATGTTTGTTTTCCTTTGCTTCCTTACTTCCTAGTATGACGATACTGGTATCATGACAACACTAGTCACAGCCTTAGTTCATAGAATGTGTGCTTTCAATAGAGCTCTATGGTATCTAAGAGTCTATAGGTTGTCCCTGACCCAGTGGTATCTATCACTTCAACACCATGCACTCTCACAATGACACGCACACTGTGAAAGAGATTTTTATTTAAATAGGCAATTCAGTTAAGAACAAATTCTTATTTACAATGACGGCCTACCAAAAGGCCTCCTGCGGGGACGGGAGCTAGGATAAAAAAAATGTATATAGGACAAAACGCACATCCCGACGAGAAACAACACTACGTAAAGAGAGACCTAAGATGACAACATAGCAACACAACATGGCAGCAGCACAAAACATGGTACAAACCTTATTGGGCACAGACAACAGCACAAAGGGCAAGAAGGTAGAGACAACAATACATCACACAAAGCAACCACAACTGTCAGTATCCATGATTAAGTCTTTGCATGAAGAGATTGAGAACTGTCCAGTTTTAGTGTTTGTTGCAGCTCGTTCCAGTCGCTAGCTGCAGCGAACTGAAAAAAACGAGCTACCCAGGGATGTGTGCTTTGGGGACCATTAACAGAATGTGATTGGCAGAACGGGTGTTGTATGTGGAGGATGAGGGCTGCAGTAGATATCTCAGATAGGGGGAAGTGAGGCCTAAGGGAGTTTTATAATTAAGCATCAACCAGTGGGTCTTGCGACTGGTATAGAGAGATGACCAGTTTACAGAGGAGTATAGAGTGCAGTGATGTGTCCTATAAGGAGCATTGGTGGCAAATCTGATGGTCGAATGGTAAAGAGCATCTAGCCCCTCGAGCACCCTTACCTGCGGATCAATAAATTACGTCTCTGTAATCTAGCATGGGTAGGATTGTAATCTGAATCAGGGTTGGTTTTGCAGCTTGGGTGAAAGAGGAGCGATTACCATAGAGGAAACCAAGTCTAGATTTAACTTTAGCCTGCAGCTTTGATATGTGCTGAGAGATGGACAGTGTACCGTCTAGCCATACTCCCAAGTACTTGTATGAGGTGACTACCTCAAGCTCTAAACCCTCCGAGGTAGTAATCACACCTGTGGGGAGAGGGGCATTCTTCTTACCAAACCAGATTACCTTTGTTTTGGAGGTGTTCACAACAAGGTTAAGGGCAGAGAAAGCTTGTTGGACACTAGGAAAGCTTTGTTGTAGAGCTTTTAACACAGAATCTGGGGAGGGGCCAGCTGAGTATAAGACTATCTGCATATAGTCTTATACTATAAGCTTCCTACTGCCTGAGCTATGTTGTTGATGTAAATTGTGAAGAGCGTGGGGCCTAGGATCGAGCCTTGGGGTACTATCTTTGTGACAGGCAGTGGCTGAGACAGCAGATGTTCTGACTTTATACACTGCACTCTTTGAGATAGGTAGTTAGCAAACCAGGCCAAAGACCCCTCAGACACCTATACTCCTTAGCCGGCCCACAATAATGGCATGGTCTACCGTATATCAAAAGCTTTGGCCAAATCAATAAAAATAGCAGCACAACATTGCTTAGTATCAAGAGCAATGGTTACATCATCGAGGACCTTAAAGGTTGCAGTGACACAGCCATAACATGAGCGGAAACTAGATTGCATACCAGAGAGAATACTATAGACATCAAGAAAGCCAGTCAGTTGATTGACAAGTTTTTCCAACACTTGATAAACGGGGCAAAATAGAAATAGGCCTATAACTGTTAGGATCAGCTTGATCAGCCCTTTTAAAATAAAGGATGCACCGTGGCTACCTTCCAAACAATGGGAACCTCCCCAGAGAGGAGAGACAGGTTAAAAAGGTCAGAGAAAGGCTTGGCGATGATAGGGGCAGCAACCTTTAAAGAAGAAAGGGTCTAAACCATCTGACCCAGATGTTTTTTGGGGGTCAAGTTTAAGGAGCTCCTTTAGCACCTCTGACTCAGTGACCGCCAGCAGGGAGAAACTTTGTAGCTGGTCAGGGGAAGAAGAGGGAGAAGCATTGGCGATAGTCTCATTAGAAGGGGTGGGAGATGAGGAAATGTTGGACGGGCAAGGAGGCATGGCTGAGTCAAATAGGAATCTTGACTTTATGAAGTGGTTAGTAACAACCACATCAACTTTAACTACTTAGGGAGTGGTGGGGCGCTTAAACATTCATCAATATACAAGTGTTGCATAGTCATCAAAAGCTCTGCTTCTTGGCAATATCACAGCGTTGTCAGATTTCAAAAAGGCTTTACGGCGAAAGCACAACATTTGATTGTTTTAGGGTAGCACCTCCAATATTTTACCATTAGCATAAATTCATAAACCATCGCGGTTCACACAACACATTTCACAGTGAAAACAAATCCCTTACCTTTTGAAGAACTTCTGCTGAGGGCTTCCCAAGTGTCCAACGAAGACATCCAATGGTTCTTTTGTTAGAAAAGTCATTTATTATATCCATAAATCTCTGTTTGGTTGGCGCATTATGTTCATGAAATACAGCGTCCATTCGCCCATTGAACCGTGAAGAGAACACATTCAACCTATACCTATACACTTGTCCAAGAACAATCAAACATCATTGATAATGTATCCTTAGGAGCACTTTTGTATATTTACTATAATATTTCAACGGGATTATAAACTGGACGATAGGAAAGGAAAAAAACAGCGCGCGTGAGCCCGTGAATGCGCTTCCTCTTCTGTTTACATCCCATGACTAGTTCGAAATTCTTCTTCTATTACCATCCAGAGCAACTATATCATCACCAAACACTGTCTAGAGACTGTTGACATCCAGTGGAAGCAATAGGTACTGCAATCTTACTCCCATATATGTCTGTTTTCAATAGGGAGGGGTTCAAAATGAGGCAATGTGTCAAAACCACTTTTTCCAGGACAGAAATTCCTCGGGTTTTCGCCTGTTATATCAGTTCTGTTTTACTCACAGACAATATTTTAACACTCTTAGAAACTTCAGAGTGTTTCCTATCCAATAGTACTAATTATGTGCATATCCTGTTTTCTGGGCCTGAGTGGCAGGCATTTTACTTTGGGCACGCCAGAATCTCCAAAACCGTCACCTCGGGAGCCGCTCCCTAAGAAGTTAAGGGACATGGGTATCTGTGAGGTATAGGGTTTATTATCCAGGTATTTAACTGTTTTCCAGAACCTTTCGGGGTTAGACCCACATAGAGGAAACTGCTCCTTAAAGTAACTAACTTTGGCCTTCTGGATAGCCTGAGTGCACTTATTTCTCATTTGCCAGAACGAGAGCCAGTCAGCCTAAGTATGCATGTGTGGAGCCTTTTGCCAAATGCAATTCTTGAGGTGGAGTAACTCTGCAAGATCACAGTCGAACCAGTGGCTGAACCTGTTTTTTTTTTTTTATCCAAATTTTCTTTTGGGGCGTGTTTGTTAACAATACAACTGAAAATATAAAAAAATGAAGGTCCAAGCGTCTTCGACAGAGGGGATCAAGCTGATTCTATACCATTTTACAGAGGGACAACCGAGCGCTGAAGGTGATCCTTGGTAAAGATTGCCACTCCCTCACCTTTTGGAAGATCGGTCTTTCTGAAAAAGGTTATAACCAGATGTCATGAGAATTTTGTTCTTTCTCAGAACTATTATATCAAATCAGACTATAACTGTATCTGTTTCCTGGAGTTTGTAAAGCGCCAGTTATAAGAAACAGAGTCCCGAACTGCAATGATCAGTATTTTATTCAGAGAACGTTCTGTTCTCAAAATGGGAACACAGTCTTTTATATTGTACATACAAATGATCTCAACCCGCTTTAGGTGGCTGTATTTTTCCACAGTACACATACATGGCTTATCACTTCTGCAACATATTTCAAGCTAGACAGTTTCTAACAGTTCCTCCCCTCCCGAGGGTGGAAGGCCTCTTTTCTGTAGTTGGTTTCACAAAGGATTCCTTTGTTCTTCCTAGTCTCTAAAAAAGTTCTAGACACACACATTATTGGATTATTGTCTTAGAACTCTAACACCATTACACACTGTTATACCTTTTCAGGGTGGAATATTCTTGTCACTACATGAACATAACCTTTCTAGTGATAGGAAAATTGTAACATCAGTATTCAAAACACTCTTCCTTAACCACGTCTCTGTAATGACCAACACATCTGGATTGGAGCTGTGAACCCACACTTTTTCAATTGATCCATTTTAGGTTAAGCTTCTCGTGTTAACCTGCAGAAAACCAAGGCTTTTACGAGAGCAGACATCAGTGAAGCAGATATCAGAGCACAAGTCAGAATTGGGGCTAGCAACAGTTATTATTTTTTACCTTTATTTAAATCGGCAAGTCAGTTAAGAACAAATTCTTATTTTCAATGACGGCCCCTGCCTTGTTCAGGGGCAGAACGACAGATTTTTACCTTGTCAGCTCGGGGATTCAATCTTGCAACCTTTTGGTTACTAGTCCAACGCTCTAACCACTAGGCTACCTGCTGCTCCTTTATAACGACTTTGGGCTAGCCAATGTAAGTTCAGAGTCACTCGGCCCAACAGTGCGTGTGTGCTGGAGGTGAGCGAAAGCTCAGGAGAGAGGGGGGAGTGTGGTGGGGGTACCTGTACCAGACAGGGGGAGACAGGCCAGGGCAGATGGTGAACAGATCACCAGGTGGAATCCAAGCAGCAGTGCAGCAGGCAACGGGAGTAGGTGTCACACCCACTTGGGAGAAGCGTTTATTTCTGGAGGCAGATTTCTTGTATAAAATGCCAGTGAATGGTCTCTGAACAGCAGAAGGGGACTTCAAAGGCCTCTGGATTTGGGTGGGGCAGGCTGTGAGACTCTACCACTTGTTGGGCCCAAAGGCCTCGACACTTCTTGCTTCACACCTCAGTGCTAATTGAAGTTGTTTCTGGTCTGTCCTAGCAAGCCTGGCAGCCTTAACTCCGCTTCAGTCCCCGCATAATATATAATTGTAATTAACTTTATTTTTCATTTTACCGTACTGGTCCTCACTGCCCAAAGTAGTCATTGCCCTGGGGTGACCAGCTGGGTCAAACCTGTGTTTCAATTAGTGCGCTGAATATGGCGCTCAGACACACACTAATACCAGACGGACAAACAGACGGAGAGCAAGGGACGCGCTTCATGCACATACTGTAGGCCCACTCTCCCATCCTGCTTATAGGTCCCTCTGGAAATGCTCTGATGTTAATTACCTCTTCATTTCACATGATCTCTGTCCACAATTGGAAGAAGAGTTTTGCAACATTGATTATGAAGAACATTGGAAATTACCAAGGTTCAACCAGGCATATCTTCTCTCATTTTCTTTGATCTCCTGGCCACATGCCTGGATTTGGTGTGACCTCTGTCCCCTTCCTTCCCCTCCCTCAGGACCGTAAGCTGACCAAAGTGGAGCGTCAGCGGTTTAAGGAGGAGGCTGAGATGCTGAAGGGGCTGCAGCACCCCAACATCGTCCGCTTCTACGACTTCTGGGAGTCACCCCTCAAAGGGAAGAAGTGCATCGTCCTGGTGACGGAGCTCATGACCTCCGGCACACTCAAAACGTGAGTGTGCTGTCAGACCTGCTGGAGATGGGAGAGATGATGGTCAACGGAACAGGCTATAACTGGGCTGCATCTATTCATAAACGCAACAAATAACCTTTCTAATGCATTCCCCCAACAACCCAGTCAACGTGTGTTGGAGTATTATTTATCGTTGATAAAATGTCTGTTTGTTTTTATC
This sequence comes from Hucho hucho, assembly GCA_003317085.1. Taxonomy (NCBI): domain Eukaryota; kingdom Metazoa; phylum Chordata; class Actinopteri; order Salmoniformes; family Salmonidae; genus Hucho; species Hucho hucho. Next base: position 66,997 of record QNTS01001215.1, on the reverse strand, counting down.
TCTAGTACTGCAAAAAGAGGCAAGGGGTGATATGCACATTAATAGCTGCTCCAAGTTAGCCCCAAGTTACACATTTCTTTGAGTGGATTATCAATCCCAAGACTGTAGAATGTATGGATGGTGATACTGATGTCCTCCCCTCCTGTAGGTATCTGAAGCGCTTCAAGGTGATGAAGCCCAAGGTCTTAAGGAGCTGGTGTAGACAGATCCTAAAGGGCCTCCACTTCCTCCACACCCGGGACCCTCCTATCATCCACAGGGACCTGAAGTGTGACAACATCTTCATCACGGGCCCCACCGGCTCTGTAAAGATAGGAGACCTGGGCCTGGCCACGCTCAAGAGGGCCTCCTTCGCCAAGAGTGTCATAGGTAGGAGATCCAACTAGCCTTCATCAGTAACACATGGTGTCTCGTCATTTATTAGTCTTTCTCAAATGGACAACAGCCTCCAGATTCTAATAGTTTCCTCCTTTCTAACCTTTGACCCCTGTCCTCCCAGGCACCCCAGAGTTCATGGCCCCAGAGATGTATGAGGAGCACTATGATGAGGCAGTGGACGTCTATGCCTTTGGGATGTGTATGCTGGAGATGGCCACCTCCGAGTACCCCTACTCGGAGTGCCAGAACGCTGCACAGATCTATCGAAAAGTCACCAGCGTGAGTCCACATTTTAACATGTACACCAATTCAGCTTGTATAGTGGTAACACTCTCACAACTAGGGTAGACACAAAAATTGTGGCACTGTGACTACTATGAATGGCAGGCACATACAATGCCTTCAAAATTATTCAGATCCCTTGGTTTTCACATTTTATTGTTACAAAGTAGTATTAAAATGTATTTAATTTTCATTTTTTGTTAACAATATATATAAAATACCGTTAATGTTAGTGTAATATTTTTTTACTTGTAAAAAAATACTAAAATATAGTTGTTGAACAAGTGTTCAGCCTCTGTTTAGGCAAGCCTAATTTAGTTCAGTTAAATGTGGCTTAACAAAACACAAGTTACATGGACTCACTCTGTGTGAAGTAATAGAAGTTGACCTCAGGGCCTAAAATGACCCCCCCCCCCCCCACCTGCCAAATTTTGGCATTGGCGGGCGAGATGTCTATTTCACCAGCCACTGCCTGGCTGGGCTGTGCGCACGTGAAGAGCTAAGTGAAATATTATTTTTTTAGAAGCGCTGTGCACAGGTAGGTCTAATTTTACTTGAAATGAAAGTATTTTGTTTCTTGGCCATTTACATACTTTTGTTCAAAAGCTAGGTTGTTTTTCTATGTTTTAGTTTCAACTGCTAGGGAAGAGAAGACCGCTTCTACTACTAGTCAGACTCAGGGTTGCCAGGTCCTGCTAAAATTGAGTCCAATGATGACTCAAAATCTGCCCAAAAGGCCTGAACTAGCCCAATTTTCCCCAGCAAGTTGCCATATTTATACAATAACCTTTTGCATAATGTTATCGAGACAATCAAGGAATAGAGTAGGAACTTGCAACGACATTAGAAGCAAAATTTGTTTTCCCTCAAAATAAGAATTATTGAGAGCTGTAATAAAATAATTTGAATACGTCGCAAGGGAAAATTCTGGCGAGTTGAGTTTAATAAGGGCAAATTATATTTCCTATCAATGGATGTCGACTAAACTTGTTATGATTGCTATGATTTAAGCAATAAGGCACAAGAAGTTTATGGTGTATATGGCCAGTATACCACGGCTAAGGGCTCTTCTTAAGCATGATTCAAGACGGAGAGCCTGGATAAATTCGTTGGCCATATACCACAAACCCCCGTGGTGCCTTATTGCTATTATTACCAATGCATTTTTTTTTTTGTCATACCCGTGGTATATGGTCTGATATACCACAGCTTTAACTATAGATAAAGCCGACAGAAGAGTTTGATGAAAGTTGGACAGAAGATCTCAATCTCTGAGCAAGGAACACTTGGATGAACATAAACTAATGTTAGGCATGTTCTATTATGTGCCAGATGTTAAGACTACAAACCGTTATAAATGGCCCATTTGCGAGATTGACTCGTTTTAAATAGGCATAGGCTACAGAGTAAAATCTGGGTTTATGATTGTAATTCAACTTTGCCATGGTTTGCTCAGATAAAGACAGGTAGCCTATATCCCCTGATAGGCCTACATCTAATTTCAGATAGTCTACAGTAGCCTAGACGTAAACTGAACGATTTAGCAGCTTGCTTAGTTCAAACTGATTCATTTATTTAACATGAATAGCGAGGCGATTTTGAGGTAAGAAGTGGTTGTTTCCAATGGCCTGCTGGAATAGGATACTGAGGTTGTGGTCATAATTTAAATAAGAGAATTAAATATGAATAATTATGTATATATCAGAGGTGGTTGGTGGCACCTTAATTGGGGAGAACAGGCTCATGGTAATGTCTGGAGCGGAATTAATGGAATGGTATCAAACACATGGTTTCCAGGTGTTTGATGTCATTCCATTTGCTCCGTTCCAGCCATTGATATTAGCCGTCCTCCTCTCAGCAGCCTCCTGTGGTGTTTGTATATACTGAACAACAGTCAGTGTTTGTTAATTTATTTAACTTAAAAAAAATGCCTAATCTGACTACTATTACCGTCCATCTAAGCGTTCTAACACAACTGATCGGCAATTGCGATAGAGCTTTGACTTCCAATTTAATTATCTAAACATATCAGATACGTCATCAGAGCGCGCAACAGAACATTGTACTGTCTACACTCGGTTTGTTGATATTTTAAGAAATTAATTAAATCGATTTTTAATTGGAACTAAAGTTTTGTTGCTAAGGATTCCATGACGTGGTTAGCTTTTACGGCTGGGACTGCAAGTTTCTTCAATTTTTTTGCGTGGTTTCCGCGAGTGCTAGCTGGCTGTACTACAGACACCTGTCGTCATCGTGGGAAAGACTCATTGTTATCTTTTCGTAAAACAATTGGTTGCAGTAAAGAGCCAACCTGGATACTAAGGAGATCCTGAAGGAAATCTATGAGTACCAACAGCTTTACGCTATGGAGGAACAACATACTCCATCATGGAAAGATCAGACTACCTCACAAAATAACTTTAACCCCCCAAAAATTTAACTATTAATCTACAGACCTGGACAATTTACTTACCATTGACGTAGAGGCTAGTGCTCTGGCTGGAATTCATGCAACACTGGAAAAGTTGTGTGAGGAGGTAGCAGGGCTGAGGGGGAGTTTGGAGTTTAGCCAGAGTGAAATTCTCACGCTCCAAGGAGAAAACAAGGCACTCGCAGCCAGTTAAAAATCCACGATTCCAACATGGATTGTCTACTCAGGAAAACAGGGTGACGGAGTCGCTACTAGACATACAAAGTTGTGGCATGCATGAAAATCTATTTTTTTCTGGGATTACTGAGGACGCATCCAATAATCCATAGGGCGCGATCAGAGAATTCATGCAATCCGCCTTGAAACTTCCTATAGAGACTGTAAACAAGGTGGCTTTCCAACGAGTACACAGACTTGGAGCTCGGAGCGACAAGACCAAGGGTCCCCGACCGATCATCGCACTACCAACAAAAGGAGCTGATCGAAAGCAGGGGAAGGGAGCATAAAGGGACCAAATTCGGTCTCGATGACCAATTTCCAAGGGAGATAAACAAACTAAGAGACTGTATCCGGTACAAAGGGAGAAGGGTAAGGGTGCCTTTCTCATTGTGGACAAACTCTTTATAGATGGACAGCTATTCCGAGAGAGCTCCATAACACCATGACTGTACTAAATTCTACAGGGACTTGAGGTTACGAAAAAAATTAAGTATGGGAACTGTAAAAATATCTGAACACTATGAAGTGGATATGAACACACAAGTGGATATGAACAAACAATAGTACGCAAGTATAAACACCATGGGACCACGCAGCCGTCATACCGCTCAGGAAGTAGACTCGTTCTGTCTCCTAGAGATGAACGTACTTTGGTGCGAAAGGTGCAAACCAATCCCAGAACAACAGCAAAGGACCTTGTGAAGATGCTGGAGGAAACGGGTACAAAATTATATATATATATATATATATATCTCCACAGTAAATCGAGTCCTATATCGACATAACCTGAAAGGCCGCTCACCAAGGAAGAAGCCACTGCTCCAAAACCGTCATAAAAAAGCCAGACTACGGTTTGCAACTGCACATGGGGACAAAGATCATACTATTTAGAGAAATGTCCTCTGGTCTGATTAACCAAAAATAGAACTGCTTGGCCATAATGACCATCATTATGTTTGAAAGAAAAAGGGGGAGGCTTGCAAGCTGAAGAACACCATCCCAACCGTGAAGCACGGGGGTGGCAACATCATGTTGTGGGGGTGCTTTGCTGCAGGAGGGACTGGTGCACTTCACAAAATAGATGGCATCATGAGGTGGGGAAATTGTGGATATATTGAAGCAACAGCTCCGTCCTTAAGCAAAATTGCTCAAGGACAACAAAGCCAAGGTATTGGAATAGCCATCACAAAGCCCTGACCTCAATCCTATAGAAAATTTGTGGGCTGAACTGAAAAAGCGCATGCGAGCAAGGATGCCTACAAACCTGACTCAGTTACACCAGCTCGGTCAGGAGGAATGGGCCAAAATTCCCCCAACTTGTTGTGGGAAGCTTGTGGAAGGCTACCCGAAATGTTTGACCCAAGTTAACAATTTTAAAGGCAATGCTACCAAATACTAATTGAGTGTATGTAAACGTCTGACCCACTGGGAATGTGATGAAAGAAATAAAAGCTGAAAAATCTTTCTCTACTATTATTCTGACATTTTTACTAGGATTAAATTGTCAGGAATTGTGAAAAACTGAGTTTAAATGTATTTGGCTAAGGTGTATGTAAACTTCCGATAATGACTTTTGATAATGGTGTTTTCCCACTAATGGAACATTTGCGCTTATAGCCTACTGCTGTGTGTGCATTGCTGTGCTTATAATGTGAAGAAATAGCCTAGTAGTTTATCAACATTGTAAGCTAAACATTCTGATCTGTTGCATCAGCCTCAATGCGTAATTTATTTTTTTGATGCATGAGGTTGAAATAATTTGGCATCTATCGCATCCCACAACTGTCCCAGACTATGTTTGGAATATTTATTTCTCGCACAGTATAGAATAAGTCAACTTTTGTACGATGGAGGATATTAGAATGACTGGCTAGTGTTTTTATTGTTCTTTAGGCCTACTCATCTTGTTGGCTGACAAAGTAAATGTGGACAGTTCTTCCAATATCTTCAATTTGCGCCTCGGAAAGGATGCGCGCAGTTGCTTCCCCGTTGTGTTAGTCTTCACGTGTAGCCTGTGAGAAAGACCCGGTCACGTGAGTGAGGTTCTTCAAAACACGCAGGGAGAAGAGAATTAAAATTATTATATGCAGCCCAAGGACACAACGGCCACTGGCCGCAAAAGGCAGGGATTTGTTTTAGGGGGCATTAGTCCACACAAAGGGGATGCCGCCGGGAAATTCAACGCATTATCAAGTGCTTGTCAAATTGTGAATGAGAGACTGATGAAGTGTGTACAGCCTGTACAAGAAACAAAGCAGGGCTCCGGCGTTTCATGCAACTTGTTTTCAAACCATCATTAGTCACATGTATCTTTTAGAATGTATTAAAATTCAAAACATATAGGCCAACGTTTGTGCGCACTCCCTCAAATACTTTGGAAGGCTGGTCATGGCTCACATCAACACCATCATGCCGGAAACCCTAGACCCACTCCAATTCGCATTACCGCCCCGAACGATCCACAGATGATGCAATCTCAATCGCAGTCCACACTGCCCTTTCCCACCTGGACAAAAGGAACACTTATGTGAGAGTGCTATTCATTGACTACTTCTCAGCGTTCAACACCATAGTGCCCACAAAGCTCATCACCAAGCTAAGGACCCTGGTACTAAACACCTCCCTCTGCAACTGGATCCTGGACTTCCTTACGGACCGCCCCCAGGTGGTAAGGGTAGGCAACAACACATCTGCCACGCTGAGCCACAACACCCGGGCCCCTCAGGGGTGCATGCTTAGTCCCCTCCTGTACTCCCTGTTTATCCCACGACTGTGTGGCCAAGCACGACTCCCACACCATTAAGTTTGCTGACGACCCAAACGTGGTAGGCCTGATCACCGATAATGATGCGACAGCCTATAGGGAGGTCAGAGACCTGGCAGTGTAGTGCCAGGACAACAACCTCTCTCAATGTGAACAAGACAAAGTAGCTTATCGTGGACTACAGGAAAAGGAGGGCCGAATACACCTCCATTCACATCGACAGGACTGTAGTGAAGCGGGTCGTGAGTTTCATGTTCCTTGGTGTCCACATCACCAACAAACTATCATGGTCCAAACACACCAAGACAGTTGTGAAGAGGGCACGACAACACTTTTTCCCCCTCAGGAGACTGAAAAGATTTGGCATGGGTCCCCAGATCCTCAAAGTTCTACAGCTTCACCATTGATGGCATACTGACCGGTTGCATCACCGTCTGGTATGGCAACTGCTCGGCATCTGACCGTAAGGCGCTACAGAGGGTAGTGCGTACGGCCCAGTACATCACTGGGGCCAAGCTTCCTGACATCCAGGACCTATATACTAGGCGGACTAAAAGGCTCCTTAACAGCTTCTACCCCCAAGCCATAAGACTGCTGAACAACTAATCAAATGGCCACCCGGACTATTTGCATTGACCCCTCCGGCTTTGTTTATTTCACTGCTTCTACTTGCTGTTTATTATCTATTTTACAAATGACCTCGACTAACCTGTACCCTTGCACATTGACGCGGTACCCCCTGGTTTATAGCCTTGTTATTGTTATGTACATTTCCTGTGTTTTTTTTTATTTTTTTACTTTAGTTTATTTAGTACGTTTTAACTCTATTTCTTGAACTGCATTGTTGGTTAAGTAGGAAAGTATCCATACATTTTTTTCTGCTTTGTATTCATACTATTTAAAAAGTCTAAATCTAAAGGTCTGCATCATTGGGCTTGTAGGCTGTGTGGAAGCCAGGAGATGCTAAATGTGTTTGTTAATTAACGGTCAATTACCTAAATTCCATGACTGCCGCAGCCCTATCTAGAACCCCCACCAGTTCTTCACAGATCCAGCCTTCAGGGTGTATTCCACTCCAAGCCAGTTAGGAAGAGGGCTTCACAGTGAAGTATGCAGCAAACTGTTTTTAGATCCGGGGTGTGTGTGTGTTTTGGAGTCATGATATAGTTGATGAAGGGTATTGATTTTGCACTCTTTAAACTTGGCAGGCATTGCTGGAATGGAGTGACTCACCTTATCCTGGTTCCAGATCTGTGCTTTAGCCGACTCTTCTGACTAGCCTTATCAATGATAATCAGAGGACTTGGCTCTAAAGCACATGCCTATGCTAAAGATAGTCAGAGCAGTTGGCTAAGGCATATGCAGTGCATTCAGAAAGTATTCAGACCCCTTCCCTTTTTCCACATTTTGTTATGTTACAGCCTTCTAAAACGTATTAAATATTTTTTCCTCATCAGTCTACACATAATGACAAAGCAAAAATAGTTTTTTTAGAAAATGTTGCAAATGTATTGAATATATCAAACAGACTTACGTAAATAAGTTAAGTATTCAGACCCTTTGCTATGAGACTTGAAATTGAGCTCAGGTGCATCCTGTTTCCATTGTTCATCTTTGAGATGTTTCTACAACTTGATTGGAGTCCATCTGTGATAAATTCAATTGATTTGGAAATGCTCACACCTGTCTATATAAGATCCCACAGTTGACAGTGCATGTCAGAGCAAAAACCAAGCCATGAGGTCGAAGGAATTCTCCTTAGAGCTCCGAGACAGAATTGTGTCGAGGCAAAGATCTGGGGAAGAATTGAAGGTCCCCAATAACACAGTGGCCTGCATCATTCTTAAATGGAAGAAGTTTGGAACTACCAAGACTCTTCCTAGAGCTGGCCGCCCAGCCAAACTGAGAAATCTGGGGAGGAGGGCCTTGGTCAGGGAGGTGACCAAGAACCCAATGGTCACTCTGACAGAGCTCAGTTCCTCTGAGGAGACAGGAGAAACTTCCAGAAGGACAACCAGCTCTGCAGCATCTACCAATCAGGCCTTTATGGTAGTGTCCAGGTGGAAGCCACTCATAAAAGGCACATGACAGCCTGCTTATGACATTTTGCCAAAAGGCACCTAAAGGACTTTTGGCAAACTGTCATAAGGCACCGAAAGGGTTCTCTGGTCTGATGTAACCAAGATTAAACTCTGACCTGAATGCCAAGCGTCATGTCTGGAGGAAACCTGGCACTATTCCTACGGTGAAGCGTGGTGGCAGCATCATTCTGTGGGGATGTTTTTCAGGGACTGGGAGACTAGTCAGGATCGAAGGAAAGATGAACGGAGCAAAGTACAGAGCGATGCTTGATGAAAACCTTGAGCGCTCAGGACCTGACTGAGGCGAAGCTTCACCTTCCAACAGGACAACAACCCTAAGCACACAGCCAAGACAACGCAGGATTGACTTCGGAACAAGTCGCTGAATGTCCATGAGTGGCCCAGCCAGAGCCCGGACTTAAACCTGATCGAACATCTCTGGAGAGACCTGAAAATAGCTGTGCAGCGACGCTCCCCATCCAACCTGACTGAGCTTGAGAGGATCGCCAAGCTTGTAGCGTCATACCCAAGAAGACTCTAGGCTGTAATCGCTGTCGAAGGTGCTTCAACAAAGTTCTGAGTAAAGGGTCTGAATACTTATGCAAATGTGACATTTCTGTATTATTATTGTTATTATTTTTATGCATTTGCAAATATTTCTAAAAACCAGTTTTTGCTTTGTCATTATGGTGTATTGTGTGTAGATTGATGAGGGGAAAATAACAATTTAATCCATTCTAGAATAAGTCTGTAACGTAACAAAATGTGGAAAAAGTGAAGGTCTGAATACTTTCTGAATGCACTGTACATATCTGGGACCAGGCTACCAAGTTACCAGGCTATATCCACCTGCTATTAAACACACAACCCCCTTATTCTTGCAGCAGCAGTGTTGTTTCACTGAGTCTTCTTTACTCTATGCATATCAGTGCCCTGGAGAGACCAGGGAAGGTTATTTATAGCTCCTTTATCAAAGGGAAACCTCCATATGCTATAAACCAGACTACATGCAGTACATATTAGCATCTGTATGAATGTGCCAGTTCCTGAAAAGCCTATTTATTTTTGTCCACATAGTTACGGAAAGGGTCTTGATTAAATCATTAATGAGCTGACAAGTGATCTAGACAACACCTGAAATGTGATGTAGGTTTTTATGGAGTCGTTTTGCTCGTGTCTCCATATCAAGAAAATCCCAAAGTCAGAATGCCATAACTTAAAATGAGGTGTGCAAACTAAGACCACATTTGGAAACAAGATAACCTTTGATCATATTATCATGCTGTTCTGGTGACTGTATATGTGGCCATCTCGCTCTGTGTTTTCACCCTTTATTTCCCCCACCTTACTTACCCACTGAGTCTGGCCGTCCCTCTGAATGAGTTGTTTTCCTTTCACTGTTCTCAGGGAGTGAAGCCTGCCAGCTTCAACAAGGTTGTGGATCCTGAAATCAAGGAGATTATTGGCGAGTGCATCTGCCAAAAGAAAGAGGAGCGGTGAGTGACTGTACCCTCCTCTCGGCCACAGGGCCGCCAAGGTGCCCTGCCGTCCCTCTGCACCTCGCCTCACCTGCCCACGTCCTATCACCACAGCGATGATAGTCGGGGCTCTCGACAACATTGCAATCTACCCTCCCGATCTGTAGGGTGTCCTCTGCTAAGTTGAATAATAATTGGTTTGATACGGAGGAGAAAATATCCCTTAGAACCCCGTCTGTGGCAGGTTTTCATACTGAGGTTATTGTGTGCTGTGCTCTCTGTCCTTGTCCTGGCAGCTAATAAACTGAGGGTACTCTTAGATAAGGGCTTATCCTGTTCTTATGGCTGTGTACAGACGGGAACACTGAAAACATTGGTACCCAGCAGAGTCTGTTTTTCAGCTCCTGCATGACATAACTATAGTCACTTTATACTTTCAGACTTTGACTTTTTATCTCATTAATTTACATTTAATTTTGGCCTAATCTCTGAAATGACAACAGAAGGTCAGTTGGAGCCATGCTATGTTATCACTGTGGTGAAGGGTTGTTTTTCTTGTTTCTTTCTCCCAGGTACTCTATAAAGGACCTGCTGAACCATGCCTTCTTTGCGGAGGACACAGGGGTGCGGGTGGAGCTGGCTGAGGAGGATGATGGGAAGAAGGCCGCAATCGCCCTGAAACTGTGGGTGGAAGACCCCAAGAAGCTGAAGGGGAAGTACAAGGAGAGTGGAGCAATTGAGTTCACCTTTGAACTGGAGAAAGAGACCCCAGAAGGCGTGGCCCAAGAGATGGTAAGATGGATGATTGAAGACATGGGTGGATTATAGCGTTAGACTGGTTGAACAGACATTCCAATCCAAGGTAGAGTATGACCTGCAGAATAATATATTTTAGAATTTCTGATTCTTTGATCCTCATCACAATATTTCTCAAGTCAGTGTGTTTGTCATTATTCATCAAATATAACCATGTTGGGTTACTTGTCGTGTAGGGCAGCAGAGGTCTGTGTTGGGTTACTTGTCGTGTAGGGCAGCAGAGGTCTGTGTTGGGTCCAGGCAGACAGTGTGCCAACAGTGCTCCGATCTCATCAGGGAATGTGCCCTCATGCAGATTGGCAGTGATACGATTTGTACTTCCAGGAGTCCAGTGATTGCCTTTTTCTTTTTTTCTTTCTGTTTGCATGGTTTTTTTCCAACAAACATCCACCATCAGATAAGACCTGGTCATGCCTTGTGATAAAACACTGGGTCAGAGAGGCAGCATATTTCTCTCTCTCTCTGTACTTAAGTAACCCAGCAATAAGATTAGAGTGCTCAAGCCCTTGGTGTGGTTTTATATTTCTGATGGACCTAGCCACTTTTCTCCTGTAGATTGTTCTCAGACCCCACATCTAACTTATTTCAGACTTTGTCCAAGCTGTTTAAGTGAAAGCAGGTATGGGCTTTATACCAGGTTGAGGAGCACTGGGCTTAAACACTACCTCTGTAGTGAAACTAGAAATCTTCTCACTGGATGCTTGCAGATGGCGAAGAGGGTTATAGAGTGCAAAAGTAGAGTAGTGGATTCGGCTGTTTCAGTCACACCCGTCGCTGACAAGTGTATACAATCAAGCACACAGCCATGCAAACAAGACAAACATTGGCATTAGAATGACTTTACTGACGAGCTCAGTGTCTTTTCAACGTGGCACCGTCATAAGTTGTGTTGCTTTCAACCCCATTTTGGAATGAGATGTTTGACAAGCAGGTGACCACATACTTTTGGCCATGTTGTGTACCTCTGGTGTTAATTGTAGAAAAGCAAGAACCTTTGTCTTTATTTTGACCTGGATTAACTCCATCTGTTTGTCCTCTTATGTTGTGTACCGACTGTTCAAAATGGCCATGAGCAGACTTCTCTTCATTTGTATTCTTCTTTATATCTCATTGTGATGGTCACCAGAGATGTGCCTGGTTTGAATCTCTCTTCTCGTGCCTCAGCATCACTGTCTATTCCATCAAGTCAGGAAGAACATCCACTAACCATTGTCATTGTTTGACCATGTCTGGGTGACCTGCATTTTATGGTTGTCTGTGTTTGTATTAGTGAGCTCATGTGTTTCTCTATGGGGTTTTTAAGCTGTGAATAGATTCTATAGCGTTTATTTTACCCTGTAGGCTATTTGTGTGTGTGGGACAGGCTTGGGTTTGTGTGTGTTCAGTGTGTTAAGCTTTCCTTTTGTCAACGGGCCAGGCTGTCGTGAGTGTTTATTTCTGTTGTGAATGGGTCTGGCTGCAGTGCTTAGTGTTACTGAGAATCAGGGCCATCGATTATTTTGTCAGACAGCAAGCTGACCTGCTTTCCTCCCTCTATCCTGACATCTCCCCATGCTGGGGGAATTTTAGTCGAGCTGTAACGACCGTTTTGGAGGAGCGGGAGAATGCGACCCACAGTATGTTGAGGATGCACTGTCTGCATCCTCCATCTCCAATCACCCCTTGTCACACTACGATGACTAATTTCTCTACAGACGGGCACCATGGGAGATGTAGTTTCTTCATCGATGGGGCTCTTGTCTCCAGTCATGCACTCTGCTACTCAGAGCTTCTTTGGTTTCTTATTCAGGACATGGTTTATGGCAGGTTTTATTCAGTTTTGTGTTGATTAAATGACTACATCTTAAATGACTGTGAACACAAAATGATTGTGTTGTTAAAGATATGGGACTCGTACTCAAAGAAATAAATACATTTGCCAGCCTGTGCCAAAACAGAAAGCTTTTTGAAACATTTTATGGCAGGTTCAGGCCATGATTCCTATTAATGAGTCCTTTAATTCCAAACCTCCTTTAAAAAAAGAACTCTTTCGTCCATGGTCTAAATAGAGGGTCGGCATCAGGCGGCCCGCGGGCCCCCACAAGGTTTTTAGTAAATTATAACAGCTAAAACCCCAAAAACTGAGAATCTGTTCCCAAGTATCCCAATAAATAAACATTACATGCTGTATGCGTAATGTGAGTTGAATGCTGTAAACAACACAGAATAAAACAAAGGTCCCATGATGGTAGTGACTGCCCGTTACTACCTATTTACTATTTATTCACATTACTTTAAAATATTTCAGTTGTGTATATTACATTTGTTTTATTTATTTCTTTCCAAGTCATTATCTCATCTCTATAGAGCTGTTGTCTGACAAAATCCCTATTTTGTAGTTCTTCAAAGTAAATAAGATACACGTTTATGACTGCTGAATGCTAATCAATCACTTAGATCATGTATTTTCACGTAGAGAGCAGTTGCTTCGGGAGTTCTATTTCGTTTGCACGTTCTTCTGTCTTTTACGTAGGAGGCGTAAAAGAAACCCAGACTGGACAAGTAGGCGCGCAATGGATTATGGTCTTTGTAGTTAATTACCACATTTTCCTACTACATCGCACAGTTTGTGCTTGATTGAATTTATCTCTAGAGAAACTGTGTATTGAGCGCACAGAAGAAAAAAAAAGAATGATGTTAGTCAATTAGTTGTTCAAAAAATGAAAAATAACTGACATTTCGGTTAATTGCTCAGTACTACTGTTTTGGATTGTGGTCAATTTGCAGTGTAGAAATTATTATAATTATGTTCCAGCCCCCAGAATATTTGCTCCAGTAAAAATCGGCCCGTGACTGACTGGTTACCTACCCCCTGGTTTAAATGCACCTGTCCTGTATCCTGTCGTATTCCACACAAAGGCAGACTATTCTGTCTGAACCCAGCTGCTGACAGTATATTTGTATATTTTTCCCCCTTCCTCAAAATAGATCCTCCATCTCTTCCCCTTCCTGCTCCCTCCTCCCATCTCTCTCCTGTTTTCTCTCCTCTTCCTCTAACACATTGACTCTAAAAATACTCTTCTTCCTACACTCCTCCTCTCCCCAATAGGTGGAATCCGGGTTCTTCCATGAGAGTGATGCTAAGGTTGTGGGGAAGTCTATCCGAGACCGTGTAGCGCTGATCAAATGGAGGCGAGAGCGGTCCGTATTGGCAGGACCCCCAGTGGACATAGAGGCAGGACTCGGGGCCCAGTCAGCCCCAGCCCAGGGGGCCTCTGCTGGGACTACACAGGCAGCACAGCACCCTCTGCTGGAGCCTGAGGAGGCAGAGGCAGACCAGCACGCCAGACTGTGTAACCTTCCGGCCAGCGCCACCTCTGTCACATGTGAGACACCACTGACACACACATCATGCGGAATGACATGCAATGAGTGAAACCCCACAAGACTTACACCTCCCCCTGTCACATACACATACACTTGACACCGTGCTCTTTGTGTCACGTGGTGGAATTGGTCTTTGACAGTATAGTTTCTATTATACGGTGGTTTGTGCTTGTTTATTTGTGTCTGCGTAACCTCTCTCTTGCTCAGTCTCCTTTGTGTGTAAAGACTAACCCCCAATCTTTGTATGTCTGTAGCAGACAGTACGTTTGACAGCGGCCTGGGCTCTGCTGTGTACTCTGACTCCCACAGCAGCCAACACAATGTCCTCTACCAGTCCCTAGTGGAGCCCATCACCATTGCAACGCAGCAGGTCTGTACCACACACACACTCGCACCCAGGGCACGTGCACTATACACAGGGTCATTATCATAAATGTACCCCTCTAATACACACACTTACACACAGGACATACCATACATGCACTCTACACACACTGAGCATGTGCACATAAAATACATCCTAATTTGCATAGTAATACCCATCACATGCATATGTATGTGGCATATGCTCACACACATTTGGATCCTCATTTTATTACAAATGTAATAATATAGGCACATTTATGTTTATGCCCAACCTAAAGAGTCACTGCAGCTCATTTGCTCTGAATTCTCCAATGAATCTCCACCCTATTCAATTTTCATGTTTTTATTGTTTATGTGTTGAATTTCTTCAATCCGTTTTTGATTGTGGATTGTGTTTTGAGTAACGTGTTTTGCCTGTGGGTCCCTGTATGGGTTCAGCGTCACCGCAGTGGTCTGTATTTGGCTTCAGCACGCCCCCGCTCCTGTGAAAGGGGCAAGGGGTGGAAAGGAGCCCTGGGGCCAGAGCTCCGAGTGGGGGTAGGAGCAGGAGCAAGGAGAGGGAGTGCCTCTGTCATTGACACTCTAAAGGGCAACAACGTCACTTTTCATATGCTCCTGCAACCTCTGACCTCTGGGCCCTGCAGCCCACAGAGAGCTGCCAGTCCCGCCCCCACATCACCAGACAACAAAACGGAGAGCAGCCCCTCTGAGTTCCGTTCCGAGGCAGAGGACGGCTTCCCTTCTCCGAGTGCTTTGCCTGCCCCCCTCCTCCTGGCCCTCCCTGACCTCACACACTCTGAGGCCCGACGTCATAGTGACTCTTCTGTGGAATCCCAGACATTGGAAGCCACCAATGCGAGCAGGGTTAAATCTGTGTCAGGTGGGCGGAGGCATTCGGACTTCAGCACCCTGCTGAGTCTAAACTCTGCCCATCATCACCACCACCAAGGCACACCCAGAAAGCACCTCTGCCAGGCCTGCTTCTCTCTGCTGCTGCTGAAGTCACAAGAGGGGGGGCACAAGCAGCAGCACATCGCCTTTCCCTTTCCACCACAACCCTGTGGGGTAGTGACAACTGCAGGGTCAGGAGGGGTGAAAGGTCAAAGTCACGTAGGAAGTGACTGCTCTGACCTCTTCTTACTACAACAGAGCCTGATGAATATCATCAGCCGTAAAACCACCCTATCCAACCAGGGACAACCCTCCCTCCTCCACCTGCCTGCAGCCCAGCAGCCTGCCCAGAGCTATGGGGATGGGAGTCTGAACTTACCCCAGAGGGGCAGCTTCAGTGGTGGCCACACTGCACCTCTGGCCAGGCCCACACAGGACCGCAGGGCCAGCTACTGCGCTGGGGAGCACCGAGCCACCGGGCCCCCGGGAGTGGTAGGTCACAC
Source organism: Hucho hucho (assembly GCA_003317085.1). NCBI lineage: Eukaryota > Metazoa > Chordata > Actinopteri > Salmoniformes > Salmonidae > Hucho > Hucho hucho. Next base: position 51,422 of record QNTS01001215.1, on the reverse strand, counting down.
AGGGAGACTAGGGCTGCATCTCACAATAGTCTAAAGTGGCTTTCGCTCAGTGTCTTTCATTCATCTGCACTGAACAGACAACAAAGGATAGGTGAAAGTAATATGGTCGACGCCAACAATGAATTTGCGTTCATCTGTCCAATTCCTTGATGTCAGTGCAGATGTGGTAAAGCAAGTGAGTAGAGGACATTACTTTAGACTATTGAGAGACCCTCAGCTCAACCTGTAGAGCTGATTGCTGTAGACTTCACTCCCTGCTTAGACCTGTAGAAGGGGCTCTGTTTTAGTGCTGTCATGGGACTGGACCTTGCTCTCTCTTCTGCTCAGCTTCAAAGTACCATAGAAGTCCATGGTTCTACTGGTGCGCTTTGGCACAAGCTGGTTCTCTGGAGGACCATAGATACTGCTGACTCACTAACTCTCTAACCCGCTGCCAACTTGAGCTGGCCTGTTAATGTCTTCTCTTTCTGCTTTACTGACTGAATGCCAGAATGCAAAACCCATCCTTCTATAACCCGCTCATAGCAACTTACCCATGGAAGGTCCTCAGTGAATAAACAGATGGCTGCTGCAAACCAAGGGAATGAATGCTGCGGTGTCCCCTCTAACCTCCCATATCCCCTCTCCCCTACCTCCTTATTGTAGTGCACACCTGCTGCCTCTTCTGTTAACCCTGCCATTGTCTGGGTGTTTTAAAAAACTTTATTTTAATCCTTCAGCCACTCATTGACATCCTGTGTATTTGTTTTGGCTCATATTGGTTTTTCTCTTGCAGTGAATGTCTATCTATATTGTTCCAAGTTTGTAGATTCAGATATTTAGATGTGTTCATTCAGAAATATTTTAAATCACTGTCAAATACAATAACTTTTAACGAGAGCCTAAAAGCGCCCCCAATGTCCTTTTAACACGTGTCTCTCTCTCCTCTCAGTCCAGTGCTGTGCACACCTTGCTCCAGAACCATGCGTCTCTCCAGGGCCAGCCTGCCTCCGCCCCGGCCCTGCACACCCACCTGAAATACCTCCAGCCTGGCCACAGCTACCCCACCGCTCCCCAGGTCATTCAACAGACACCCACCACAGCCAGCTTCTCATCTGCAGCTTTACAGCACACCCCATCCTCAGCAAGTTGCTCGGCATCAAACATTCCTCTGCAACAGAATCATACCGGACAGAGCTACCCAGCTCCACCTCAGCAACAGAATCATACCGGGCAGAGCTACCCAGCTCCACCTCAGCAACAGAATCATACCGGACAGAGCTACCCAGCTCCACCTCAGCAACAGAATCATACCGGACAGAGCTACCCAGCTCCACCTCAGCAACAGACGGCAACAGCAGCAAGTTATACAACTGCAAATGTACCACTTCAACAGCCTGCAGCAAGCTTTTCAGCGATAACCATGCCCCCGCAGCAGCCACACACCGCAGCAAGCTACACAGCAGCAACAATGCCAATCCAGCGGACACCAACTCCACAGAGTTATGTTGCTCCCGCTATGCAACAGCTGACTCAAACTGCAGCGAGCTACGCAGCTCCAACTCTGCAACAAAACCCAACACCAGCTAGCTTCTCAGCAGCAGTAGCCTTGTCTGTCCAACAGACTGTATTGGCAGCTACCATAGCAGCAGCAACAATGCCCTCACAACCAGCTGCGCAGAACTACTCCGCTCCAGTGGGGCATGTCCAACAGACTGCACCCACACAGAGTTATGCATCTGTAGCCCCAACTGTGGTCCACACAGTACCTATACCCAGTCTCCCTACTTGGGCCCCCAGTGTAGCAACACAACCTCTAGCTTCTGTTGTGCCTCCCCCAGTCCAGCCTTGCCCAGCCCCACACAGCCTCTCAGACAAAGCCATGCCTCCCATTCTGCAGCCTGGCCAGTCTAGTCCCTTGCATCACAGCCAACAGACAGTGCAGGTCCCCATTCAGCAGCAACACAGCCAGCAAATGGCACAGACCGCTGTCCAACAGGTTAGTCCCATGCAGCACAGCCAACAGACTGTGCAGGTCTCCCTACCCCAACACAGCCAGCCAATGGTCAAGTCTACTGTCCAACAGGCTCCAGTTGTCCAGCGCTACCAGTCACCTGCCCATACTGTTCAGCAAGGTTCAACCCTCCAGAGTTACCCCACTTCTGTACCCCTGATGGGGCAACAGAACTCTGCTTCTCAGAGCTACCCACCCTCAGCCCCACACATACAACAGGCTGCTTCACAGAGCTACCCACCCACAGCCACACAGGCTGCAACCGTGCAAGGCTACACATCACTCCAACCCAGTGTGATGGGTCAGGCCTATCCATCTGCTCAGGCTCCACAGCAGGCCACAGCCCCACAGACCTACCCAGTGGCCCCCATAGTGCAACAGACTGGGACTACTGCTTCTACTGCACAGCACAGCCAGGCCCAGGTGGCCCCACTACCCCCAGGCCAGCAGGTGAGTTCAATATGAAGTTGAAGGAGTCTTCAGTAACTTAGCAAGTTGCCCAATTTCAACCTGAGCTGTTCTCTTCATGGAGTGCTTAAGGCTAGGGATCGATATGTAGTTGGGCAAAAGTAATTACCACTCCCCGGCCAAAGCTAACCTGGTGGAGAGTAACTGCCCAGTACAGTGCTCCCCTTTTGAGTAAAGTTTGTTCTCTGACCCTGTGTTTTCATTTCTCATAGTACCAACTCTATCTCCACAACCCAGCTTTCCTGAACCAGGTAGATCTCCCTTCGCCTCAATACACACTGTCAAAATCACCTAAATTACACTGTCAGAGGGAGAGAAAACAAATGCACTGTATGTCCTTTGTGTCAGATGAACAATGTTTAGTTATGACAATACTGTTGTTGGCTTGCCTGTCTATGTTGCTCCTGGGATGAGGACGTTGGGGTTGTTTAGGTGCTCCTGGGATGAGGATGTTTGGTCAATCACAGAGCAAGTAGTTGGCGTTTCATCTGAGCATGGCCAAACGGAGACATAATGGAAACTATAATGAAAACAATAATAGTGTTTTTATCCGCTGCATCTGCCATCTCCTCAGTCCCTCGGGCCTGTTCTGTGTCTGTGGAGTGTGCTGCAGTAACAGCCACATATGCTGGCTGACTCCAGGCACAAGGACAGGATGGGGAAATGTGAGCCTGAGCCTGTTTCTGATTCGGGTCAATAGCAGGAAAAGCAGATATCCAATTGAGAGATGTAACCGGAGACTGACCCCTCACCCCACTTCTTGCTCTCTCGCTTTTGCTCTCTCGCTCTTGTTCTCTTGCTCTCTCGCTCGCTCTCTTGCACTCTGTCTGTAGAATCTCCCTGGGAGTCAAAGCCTTCCTCAGCACCACCAATCATTATCTAGTCTGCCTGCCCAGGCACTGCCTCCTCAGCAGCCATTGGCTCAGGCCTCTGTCCCTCTGCAGTTGCAGCCACTGCAGATGTCCACTTCTCTGCCACCAACACACCTTTCACAGGTAACCCCTCCCTTTCACTTTCACTGCTACCAGGGATGGATTGTCCTTAACTCACTCTTTTTTTTGGTACCGTACTGTAAGTAGCCAACTCTATGTATGTAGATGTGCTAATTACATTTGGCCACTAAAGTACAGTACCAGTCAAAAGTTTGGACATCTACTAATTTAAGGGTTGCGATGGTTTGGACCATGAAGGAAAAGCAGCCAACAAGTCCTCAGCATATGTGGGAACTCCTTCAAGACTGTTGGAAAAGCATTCCAGGTGAAGCTGGTTGAGAGAATGCCAAGAGTGCCTTGACAGCTTTGCACAAAGGGTGGCTACTTTGAAGAATCTAAAATATATTTAGATTTAACACTTTTTTTGGTTACTACATGATTCCATATGTTAATTCATAGTTTGATTATTCTACAATGTAGAAAATAGTGAAAATAAAGAAACTGTTAGGTGAAGAATGAGAAGGTGTCCAAACTTTTGACTGGTACTGTATATATTTTCTAACTGTTGACCTCAAGCTGAGAGGACTGGTTCTTAGTTGAGTATAGCTTGGGGTATCTCTTGCTTTGTCTGATGGCATCCTATACCTCATAGTGCAGTGCTTTTGTCAGAATATTTGTCAGTGCACTATATTGGGAATATGATATTTTTTTGCCTTTTGCTTGCCTGATCGGTTTGCAGTATGGAACATAACTGGAAACCCCATTGGGTTCCATACTCCAGACCCTGGTTTCTGATTGCTTTCATATTCTACCCTTTTCTTCTCCTCCCAGTTTCCCTCACCGTATCCCAACATCCAAGTGGTGACACCTCTCGCTGGATGTGACTCCTACCCTCACCCCTGCCCTGTTCCCCAGTCCTACCCCTCCTCCACTGCCCCATCTCTGCCCCCTCTCTACCTCTCCCCAGGCCAGCCTGCCACTCTGCCCCCCTCTGTCTCGCCCCTTGCCCCCCTGCATATAGGGAACGCTCTGGTGCCACCCACCTCTGTGTCCTTGATACCCTCACCCACAACCCTGCTGGCCATGGCAGCACCCACGTTGCCGCAGCACCTGCAGATGTACCCTGCTGTTTTGCAACAGAGTGTTATGACACACACACACCTCCCCACTCACACACACCCTGTTCACTCACACCCTGCCTCACTGCCTGGACAACAGAACACACAACTGCAGAATACACACCACATGAACCCAGACCCTGCTGCCCTACCCCTACCTGTTCAACACAACACACACCCCACATACTCATACCCTGCCGCTGCACCTGAGCTTGCTCTGCACAGCTCTCAACCGTTAAGACAGGTAAATATACAGTGCCTTCAGAAAGTATTCATACCCCTTAATTTATGCCACATTTTGTTGTTACAGCCGGAATTTAAAATTGATGAAATAGATGTTTTTTCTCAAAGGGATATTCAATGTCTTTTTTTTTTTAATTTGTGTCCATCTACCAATAGGTGCTCTTCTTTGCGAGGCATTGGTCTTTTGTGGTTGAATATGTGTTTTTAAATTCACTGCTCGACTGTGGGACCTTACAATTATCTGTATGTGTTTGGGTACAGAGATGAGGAAGTCATTCAAAAATCATGTTAAACACTATTATTGCACTTAGAGTGAGTCCATGCAACGTATTATGACTTAAGCACGTTTTTAATGCTGAACTTATTTAGGCTTGCCATAACAAAGGGATTGAATACTTAGAATCAACATTTTTAGCTTTTAATTTTATTTAACTTGTAAAAATGTCTAAAAACTATTGACATTATGGGATATTTTTATGTGTAGGCCAGTGAAAACAAATCTCAATTTAATAAATTTTATATACTGGCTGTAACAACAAAATGTGGAAAAAGTCAAGGAGTGTGAATGCTTTGAAGGCACCGTAAGAGTGCTGGAATTGAACCAAGGTTTTTGTGGTTAACGGAAACCGTATCTGTGTTTTTCCATAGCTAGCTATTCTTTTTGTGTATATTTTTGTAGACATGATAATGTGACAGCGTGTTCATGTGGCGTCCTGCCCTACTATAATATATTTTGTGTGTTCCTCCCTACCTCCGCAGGTCAAGCAGCAGACCCAGCTTCCAGATCCAGTCCCCCCTTCCCAGCCTACCCATCCTGCAGCTTTCTCCTCTCCCACACATAGTGGGCCGGACAGGGGCACAGTCACTGCCGCAGCCCAGCTTGACCAGAACCTCAGCCAAACCCTGTCTCAGCGTCAGGCACAACGCAAAGACCAGAACCAACCCCAGGCTCCAGCGTCACAGCCACCAGGCTCCCAGACAGCAGGACCTGGGCCTGCCAGCACCAGCTTTACACAGCAGAACCAGACCAGTGCCAGCACAGGGACCACGGTCACCTCGGCACAGCCTCTAACAGAGTCCAATCTGGAGGTATGGAGGACTGACCTGACCTATACGTCCCCACCCTAAGCCCTCAAATCCTCCCCCCCCCCCATCAGTCCTTCAAATCTCCCCTCTCTCAGCCCCTCCGACCCTCCCTCTACCTGTTTCTCAAACAACATCACCAATATCCCTGCACGCCAAATATCCTACCCAACCATACATTGGTTAAATTGTGCCTTTTGGTCGCATATGCTCCTAAATATTTAGCTGTGCAACCTGGAATTTTTATTTGGGAGCACCAGTGCGCCTAGAAAAAAAAATCACCCAGATAATAGTTGTTGTAATGATTAGGCTTCGTGGTGCCACTGTTTCAGAGTACCCTAAAGAAAAAGTGCAGATTCGTGACCGTTGTGGTTCCACGATTACTGCCAATAAAACGGCTTAGTTGTAGCCCAAACCGTTCAAAAGTTGTACCAATATTATCACGCGTATACCATGACGTAGGCCATTCTAAAACTACTCGCGAGCCATTAACCATTTGTTTACACCTTATTCAGTCACGTTATCTCATTAGCTAACTAGCATACAACCTGGTAACTTTACCAGTGTATCTAAACATTTGGGGGCACAGAAAGTATAGTTTATTTTATTTTCAGGAGATCAATGCTAATAGGAAATGGTGCTTTTTACACGTTGTAGAAACCTAATATTCCACAACTCTCCCTCATCTCTGTTTATGACCTAGCTAGTAATGACACACTCAATGTTCCCACCCTCTGTTCACAGCGTGAACAGCCCTTCATCCTGTTGTACTCACTTTGTTTGATTTGTCTGCAGGATCCTGGTGCAGAGAAGCAGGCGCCAGGGGCCAGCTACACCTACGACAGGTATGATGGCTATTTGGTGGTGTGGTAGGAGACTTGTTCAGTAATGCCGATTACCCTCATCCTGAGAGAAGAGGATGATCTAACAACTGTGTGGGGCATCAGTGGTAGTTGCTTAGCAACGGGCATCCCATAGACCTCACTTATGGTTTTGGCGAGTGTTGCCCAGGCTTGTTGTGGTGCAGGATGTGGTGGCTGATGAATGAAATTAACAGAGGGATTGAGTGTTGTGTACCGCAGGGAATGCAGCCTGGTTTTCTGGGCATGTGTTCTGAGCTGTTCTGTTGTCCAGCACTAAAGTATAAAGGCCTACCGATTTTGACAACTGGGAAATCTGGATACTGTTTCTGCTCCCTAATTTAATTGTTATAAAGAACGGTGTGTAACAAGACCCTTGTATCGTTTTATTATAAACAATTTCCCTTGAAGCAGAAAACGTGTGAGCTTTCCCTTAATCCACCACCTGGTTTAGTTTTGATTTTGATATGCCTAAATCGTTAACTTTTGGTACACAGCTGACCCTTAAAGTGCACATCGGAGAAGTGTGCACACTGTTCAATACTCTGGTTTAGTGCAGGATTTTAGGACGGTCTCAACCCATTGCATTTGACTTATTGTATGAGTTGGTTGACTTTTCTAAAACATGGTCTCCCGCTCTTCTGTAACCCAGTGTGAACTCCGATGCCACCTCAGGGAAGGAGATGAGCGACGGTAATGAGGGGACACACGGGTCAGGGAAGGGCGAAGGGAAGGTCCGGAAACCCCACCGCCGCTCCACACGCACCCGCTCACGCCAAGAGAAGATCAATAAACCCAAACTCAGCATGCTCAACGTGAGTACAGCACACACATACAGTCTAAGCTCAGTCTGCACACCGCACATCCATGTCTGATCTCTGTTCCTCCCTGGTCCAGGTGTGTAATACAGGGGATAAGATGGTGGAGTGTCAGCTGGAGACCCACAACCACAAGATGGTCACCTTCAAGTTTGACCTGGATGGAGACGCACCTGAGGAGATCGCCACTTACATGGTACGGTTAGTGGAAACGCTTGCAATGGCACGTACAGTGCATTCTGAAAGTATTCAGTCCCCTTCCCTTTTTCCAGATTTTGTTACGTTACAGCCTTATTCTAAAATTGATTAAATAAAAAATTCCCCTCATCAATCTACACACAATACCCCATAATGACAAAGCAAAAACAGGTTTAACTTTTTTACATAAGTATTCAGACCCTTTGCGATGAATCGAAATTGAGCTCAGGTGCAACCTATTTCAATTGATCATCCTTGAGATGTTTCTACAACTTGGGAGTCCACCTAAGGTAGATTCTGTTGATTGGACATGATTTGGAAAGGCACACAACTGTCTATATAAGGCCCCACAGTTGACCGTGCATGTCAGAGCAAAAACCAAGCCATGAGGTCGAAGGAAATGTCCGTAGAGCTCCGGGACAGGATTGTGTAGAGGAACAGTACTGGGGAAGGGTACCAAAACAACTTAACTGTAGTATTGAAGGTCCCCAAGAACACAGTGGCCTCCATCATTCTTCAATGGAAGAAGTTTGGAACCACCAAAACTCTTCCTGGAGCTGGCCGCCCGGCCACACTTAGCAATCGGGGAACAAGGGCCTTGGTCAGGGAGGTGACCAAGAACCTGATGGTCATTCTGACAGAGCTCACAAGTTCCTCTGTGGAGATGGTTGCCCTTCTTGAAGGTTCTCCCATCTCTGCAGCACTCCACTAATCAGGCCTTTATGGTAGAGTGGCCAGACGAAAGACACTCCTCACTAAGGCACATGACACTCCACTTGGAGTTTGCCAAAAGGCACCTAAAGGACTCTGAGAACATGAGAAACAAGATTCTCTGGTCTTTGGCCTTAATGCCAAGCGTCCCGTCTGGAGGAAACCTGGCACCATCCCTACGGTGAAGCATGGTGGTGGCAGCATCATGTTGTGGGGATGTTTTTCAGCGGCAGGGACTGGAAAACTAGTCAGAATCGAGGGAAAGATGAACGGAGCAAAGTACAGAGATCCTTGATGAAGTCCTGAGCGCTCTCGAGCAGGTTCACCTTCCAACATGACAATGACACTAAGCACACAGCCAAGACAACGCAGGAGTGGCTTCGGGACAAGTCTCAATGTCCTTGAGTGGCCCAGCCAGAGCTCCGACATAAACCTGTTCGAACCTGTTCAAACATTTTCAGGTCTCTGGAGAGACCTGAAAATAGATGTGCAGCAATGCTCCCCATCCAGCTTGAGAGGATCCGCAGAGAAGAATGGGAGAAACTCCCCAAATACAGGTGTGCCAAGATTGTAGCGTCATACCCAAGAAGACTCGAGGCTGTAATCGCTGCCAAAGGTGCTTCAACAAAGTACTGAGTAAAGGGTCTGAATACTTAAGTACCAGTCAAAAGTTTGGACACCTACTCATTTAAGGGTTTTTCTTTTAATTTTACTATTTTCTACATTGTAGAATAATAATGAAACGATGATGGCGTAGCAGTCAGACGTCTTTTTGTCCTCGTCGTGTCCAGTGTATATATATTTTTATATCTTTTCTTCGCATATCATTTTATATATTTTTTTCTAAAACTTAACTTCAAAACACTCCTGCAACACGCCTCACCCAATGTGGTACGGAACAGTTTTTTTTTTTTTTTCAAGTATTATCCACCTCGAATCCGGAATAGTATTTTAGCTAACCATTGCTAACCTTTATCTCGAAAGCTCTCACCGTTCGTATAATGCGACTCAAACCAGAGCATTCCGGTCCTATTTTCTCTCCATATCCCCGGATTCCTACCCGCAAGCTCTGGACATTTTCACCTGGATTTTGCAGCTAGCTGCTATCCGAGTGTCTATTAGCTAACGTTGGTCCCGGAGCAATGCACCAATTAGCCTGAAGCTAGCCTGCGCTTGGCCCATCTCCCGGCTGGCTGAAGAGTCCCATCAGCCACTCCTGGGCTACAACACCTATCCAGACCCGTTTTTACTGTCGTTGTGGAGCCTCACCGGGCCTTCACGACTGGACTACCGACGTTATCTGCCCGAGGGGGTTATTCAACTGGCCCTCCGCCGCGACGTCACCTGAACGCCCATCCGCTAACTGCGGCCTGATAATCATTAGCTGTCTAGAGCATATCGGCTGCTAGCTAATCAGGTCCATCGGACAATTTCTTGGGCCACTATTACCTATTTTTGCCAATTGGCCTGGTCCCCTTCACCACACGGAACCCCACTAACCCATCACGACTGGTCTACCGACGGAAACGTACGAGGAGGCTATAAACAGACTTCCTCAGTCTTTTTTAGCCGGCCTGCTAGCCGTTGCTAGCTTGCTATCCCCGGCTAGCTGTCTGAACCGCTGTGTCCCCAACCAGCCTCACTACTAACTGAACCCTTATGATCACTCGGCTAAGCATGCCTCTCAATGTCAATATGCCTTGTCCATTGCTGTTCTGGTTAGTGTTTGTCTTATTTCACTGTAGAGCCTCTAGCCCTGCTCAATATACCTTAACCAACCCTTCAGTTCCACCACCCACACATGCGATGACATCACCCGGTTTAAATGTTTCTAGAGACAATATCTCTTTCATCACCACTCTACCTAGGTTTACCTCCACTGTATTTACGTCCTACCATACCTTTGTCTGTACATTATGCCTTTAATCTATTTTATCGCCCCATGAAACCTGTTCTTTTTACTCTCTGTTCAGAACGTCCTAGACGACCAGTCATTATAGCCTTTGGCTGTACCCTTATCCTACTCCTCCTCTGGTGATATAGAGGTTAATCCAGGCCCTGCAGTGCCTAGCTCTACTCCTATTCCCCAGGCGCTCTCATTTGTTGACTTCTGCAACCGTAAAAGCCTTGGTTTCATGCATGTTAACATTAGAAGCCTTCTCCCTACGTTTGTTTTATTCACTGCCCTAGCACACTCTGCCAACCCGGATGTCCTAGCCGTGTCTGAATCCTGGCTCAGGAAGACCACCAATAACGCTGAAATTTCCATCCCTAACTACAACATTTTCAGACAAGATAGAACGGCCAAAGGGGGCGGTGTTGCAATCTACTGCAGAGATTTCTGTGTTACTATCCAGGTCTGTACCCAAACAATTTGAACTTTTACTTTTAAAAATCCACCTTTCTAGAAAGTCTCTCACTGTTGCAGCTTGCTATAGCCGTAAACACGGGCACCCTCATAGATGTCATCCTAACTAACTTGCCCTCCAAATACACCCCTGCTGTTTTCAACCAAGATCTCAGCGATCACTGCCTCATTGCCTGCATCCGTAATGGGTTTGCGGTCAAACGATCTCCCCTCATTACTGTTCAACGTTCCCTAAAACACTTCAGCGAGCAGGCCTTTCTAATCGACCTGGCCTGGGTATCCTGGAAGGATCCCGTCAGTAGAGGATGCCTGGTTATTCTTTAGAATTGCCTTCCTCACCATCTTAAATAAGCATGCCCCATTCAAGAAATTAAGAACCAGGAACAGATACAGCCCTTGGTTCTCTCCAGACCTGACAGCCCTTGACCAGCACAAAAACATCCTGTGGCGTTCTGCATTAGCATCGAACAGCCCCCATGATATGCAACTTTTCAGGGAAGTCAGGAACCAATATACACTGGCAGTTAGGAAAGCCAAGGCTAGCTTTTTCAAGCAGAAATTTGCTTCCTGTAACACAAACTCAAAAAAGTTCTGGGACACTAAAGTCTATGGAGAATAAGAGCACCTCCTCCCAGCTGCCCACTGCACTGAGGATAGGAAACGCTGTCACCACCGATAAACCCACAATAATTGAGAATTTCAATAAGCACTTTTCTATGGCTGGCCATGCTTTCCACCTGGCTACCCCTACCCCGGGCAACAGCCCTGCACCCCCCTCAGTAACTTGCCAAAGGCTCCCCCATTTCTCCTTCTCCCAAATCCAGTTAGCTGATGTTCTGAAAGAGCTGCAAAATCTGGACCCCTACAAATCAGCCGGGCTAGACAATCTGGACCCTTTCTTTCTAAAATTATCTGCCGAAATTGTTGCAACCCCTATTGCTAGCCTGTTCAACCTCTCTTTCGTGTCGTCTGAGATTCCCAAAGACTGGAAAGCAGCTGCGGGCATCCCCCTCTTCAAAGGGGGAGACACTCTTGACCCAAACTGCTACAGACCTATATCTATCCTACCCTGTCTTTCTAAGGTCTTTGAAAGTTAACAAACAGATTACCGACCATTTCGAATCCCACCGTACCTTCTCCGCTATGCAATCTGGTTTCAGAGCTGGTCATGGGTGCACCTCAGCCACTCTCAAGGTCCTAAACGATATCATAACTGCCATCGATAAGAGACATTACTGTGCAGCCGTATTCATTGATCTGGCCAAGGCTTTCGACTCTGTCAATCACCACATCCTTATCGACAGACTCGACAATCTTGGTTTCTCAAATGATTGCCTCGCATGGTTCACCAACTACTTCTCAGATAGAGTTCAGTGTGTCAAATCAGAGGGCCTGTTGTCCAGGCCTCTGGCAGTCTCTATGGGGGTGCCACAGGGTTAAATTCTTGGGCCGACTCTCTTCTCTGTATACATCAATGATGTCGCTCTTGCTGCAGGTGAGTCTCTGATCCACCTCTACGCAGACGACACCATTCTGTATACTTCTGGCCCCTCTTTGGACACTGTTAACTACCCTCCAGACGAGCTTCAATGCCATACAACTCTCCTTCCGTGGCCTCCAACTGCTCTTAAACTCAAGTAAAACTAAATTCATGCTCTTCAACCGATCGCTGCCCGCACCTGTCCGCCTGTCCAGCATCACTACTCTGGACGGTTCTGTCTTAGATTATGTGGACAACTACAAATATCTAGGTGTCTGGTTAGACTGTAAACTCTCCTTCCAGACTCACATTAAGCATCTCCAATCTAAAATTAAATCTAGAATTGGCTTCCTATTTCGCAACAAAGCATCCTTCACTCATGCTGCCAAACACCCTCGTAAAACTGACCATCCTACCGATCCTCGACTTCGGTGATGTCATTTACAAAATAGCCTCCAATACTCTACTCAACAAATTGGATGCAGTCTATCACAGTGCCAGACGTTTTGTTACCAAAGCCCCATATACCACCCACTACTGCGACCTGTACACTCTCGTTGGCTGGCCCTCGCTTCACACTCGTCGCCATACCCACTGGCTCCAGGTCATCTACAAGTCCCTGCTAGGTAAAGTCCCGCCATATCTCAGCAGGTATATCTCACTGGTCACCCCCAAAGCCAATTCGTCCTTTGGCCGACTCTCCTTCCAGTTCTCTGCTGTCAATGACTTGAACGAACTACAAAAATCTCTGAAACTGGAGACACTTATCGCCCTCACCAGCTTTAAGCACCAGCTGTCAGAGCAGCTCACAGACCCCTGCACCTGTATATAGCCCATCTGTAAATAGCCCAACTAACTACCTCATCCCCTACTGTATTTATTTATTTATTTATCTTGTTCCTTTGCACCCCAGTTTTTCTACATTGCACATTCATCTACTGTACATCTACCATTCCAGTGTTTAAATGCTATATTGTAATTACTTTGCCACCAAGGGCTATTTTTTGCCTTACCTTCCTTATCCTACCTCATTTGCACTCTTTGTATATAGATTTGTTTTTTTTCTACTGTATTATTGACTGTATGTTTGTTTTACTCCATGTGTAACTCTGTTGTTGTATGTGTCAAACTGCTTTGCTTTATCTTGGCCAGGTCGCAGTTGTAAATGAGAACTTGTTCTCAACTTGCCTACCTAAATAAAGGGTGAAATAAAAAATAAATAAATAAAAATTGTAGTAAACAAACGTGTTAAACAAATCAAAATATACTTTAGATTCTTCAAAGTAGCCACCCTTTGCCTTGATGACAGCTTTGCACACTCTTGGCATTCTCTCAACCAGCTTCACCTGGAATGCTTTTCCAACAGTCTTGAAGGAGTTCCCACATATGCTGAGCACTTGTTGGTTGCTTTTCCATCACTCTGTGGTCCAACTCATCTCAATTGGGTTGAGGTCGGATGATTGTGGAGGCCATGTCATCTGATGCATTAATCCATCACTCTCCTTCTTGGTCAAATAGACCTTACACAAATTAAGATATATTTTGATTTGTTTAATACTTTTTGGGGGTTACTACATGATTTCATATGTGTTATTTCATAGTGTTGATGTCTTCACTATTCTACAATGTAGAAAATAATAATATTTTTAAACCTTTGACTGGTACCGTATTTAAATGTGAAATTTGTTTTGTTTTTAATACATTTGCAAATATTTCTAAACCTGTTTTTGTCATTATGGAGTAATTGTGTGTAGGTTAAGGGGGAAACGATTTAATAAATGTTATAATAAGGCTATAAGGTAACAACATTTGGGAAAAATCAAGGGGTCTGAATACTTTCCGAATGCACTGTAAGCCATGAGAATTGTGGTGAATTGTGAAGACTTTGTTCCTTACATACAGTTCTACAGACTTTTGAAACACACAAGCACAGATCCACTGACTGACACCCCCACACACAAGCTTGTGTAGTCCTGAATATCCTTATGAACACCCACTTGTGTTGTGGGGCTGCTGCACGTACAGATACACAGTAGCTCCAAACATTTTCACCACGCCCTAGAGAAAGGGTTTCCTCGTTCAGCCGGCTTCCTAAACTGTGTGTGTGCTCTGCCTGCTAGCTCTTAGTGAGGGAGATGCTCTTTCATGTCTCAAGGCACTGAAACTCCCTATGATGCTGTTATTTTCCACTGCATTGCAGCAAAACTCTCTCCTCTCTCAAACTCCTGCCCTGTGGATTCATATTTTATTGCACATGATTTTTGTGTTTCTTTCCCCCAACATCCTATATAGGTTTACAAAACGTATGCCTCTGGCCCAGTTTTGGAAAGGCATGTTTCAAACACGTTTTAGTGACTTATTAAATTCACATAGGCCTAGTCCAATATTTATCAAAGGAAAGTCTTATCAACTTTTAAGGTGATCTAATACTGACGGATGGTCTCTCTCTGTCCCTCAGGTGGAGAATGACTTCATCCTGCTCCTGGAGAAGGAGATGTTTATAGAGCAGCTGAAGGACATTGTGGACAAGGCTGAGGATATGCTGAGTGAAGACACTGAGGGGGAGAGGAGCTCTGACCACGCGGGCAGTCCTCAACAGAGCCACGGAGCAGTCATACTGGGGGGAGAGGTGAGGGGGGGTGTAAGGGTGCAGGATGGGGGAGAGTTGGTGGGGATTTGGGGGTAACAGAGTTGGGGGGTTGTGTGGCAGTTGGCATCCTCAAAACACTCTCAAGATGACTGTGAGCAGGGCAAACC
The DNA here is from genome assembly GCA_003317085.1 of Hucho hucho. Taxonomy (NCBI): domain Eukaryota; kingdom Metazoa; phylum Chordata; class Actinopteri; order Salmoniformes; family Salmonidae; genus Hucho; species Hucho hucho. The sequence goes on along the minus strand of QNTS01001215.1, from coordinate 36,393 downwards.
ACTACCAACAAACCACTACCAAGAGAGAATCATTGTTGCTGATGGGAAGCTTTTAGCTAACCTAACTTGTCATCCGGGGGCCAACATGGTGACATTGTTGAGAGAGTCCGTTCAAGCTTCATTGTCTAGAAGTTATACTCTTTAGCGCCAGCCATTTATAATGATTCTTTCCCTTTCTAGGGTTCAAAGACTGCTACACCTAATTCACCACAGCTTGTTTACCAGCAGAACGGTAAGGCTTCCCTACCTCCTGGCCACATTGTGTGCAAGCTTTTGCTCAAGCCCAGCTGTAACAGATCGATTCAGAAAATCAACTAATCATGGTTTTCAAATGAGTTTTAATGATGTATGTTAGAGATAAGCTGGAACAAATGCTTGCACTCGTTGAGGTCTTCCAGGACCACTAATCTTCTAGTTTCTCAATCCACTTCAGATGCATTACATAGCATATTACAGCCTCTCTCTGTGAACCTCCAGACACAGCAGATTAGAATGTTCCGGGGAGGTTATTGTGGTCAGGATTGGAGATGAAGAGGAGGAGAAGAGGGTGACTGGTTGTTTCATAGGGACTGCAATCTCTCTTCAGCTCTCAATTGCTCTTCTTTCACATCTCTGTCCTATTGTCCCTCAGTCCTATCTTTTCATGTCTCCCCCAATCAATCTCTCTATACCCCCCGTTCTCTTCCTCTAAACATCATTTGGTAGTTGATATGAATTTGTGACTCTCTTTCTTCTGTATTTGCAGTTCATCTGAATTTTAGTGCATGTGTCTCTTTCTAGCTCTATTCTGTTGTTGCTAGTAGATCTGGATTTATGAGTGTGTCTGTCTCTGTATTTGGCAGTCCTCCACACTGGGAAGCGCTGGTTCATTATCTGCCCCGTGGCCGAGACGCCCACGCCAGACAGGGAGAAGACCTCATCAGACGCCTCTACAGCCAAGGGTACGCCTGCGTGTGCGCACACACACACACGAGTGGGTGAATAAAGATGCATATTAGTGTGTGAAGGAGCTAATGAGTGTGTGTTGTATGTGCTGTGTAGGGGTCAGTTATGTAATGTCAGTGTTGCAGTGGCTTTGGGCTGTGGTGAAGGGCAGGCTTTGTGCTCCAACTGACAGAGCTCTGATGGGGGAAGACAAGTGATGATGTAATACCCTCACACACCCACAGGACATCTATATCCTTGACTCCACTCTTTAATTTCATCTCTCTCTCTTTAACGCCTTCTCTTCACTCTCTTCCCTGCTCTCTCTGCTACAGAGGCTCCTGATACGTCATTGTCTAGGTCCAGCTGCAGTACTACTCCTGTTCCTGCCCTGACCACCACAGCCCCTACTCCAGCCCCTACTCCAGCCCCTACTCCAGCCCCTACTCCAGCCCCTACTGCCCTCCCTGCACCTCAGAGCTCTGCTCAGACTCAGGACCCCAATGTGGGCAAGGCCAGAATGCAGCAGCCCCAGGCCTCTGGAACCAAACCCACCGCCAATACTACCACTGCTGCCGTGGGCCGCCATGAGCCCTGCGTCTCCATGGTAACAGACATCCCATGCTGCCCCATTGTTCCACCCGTGTCTCTGGATGTGAATGGAGTGGGACATAAAGGGGCGAGCGGCACTTCTTCCTGTCTACCCAATCAGGGGGCCAGCCTGTCAGGAGACCCGCCCCCTCCTCTGGCCTCCCACCAACCTGTGGTCTTGCAGCAGCCCTACGCCACACCCAGCATGGTGGGTGGAGGAGGTGGCGCCACAACACCATCACAGCCCCAGAGTCCCGCCCACCAGGCCTTCCAGCAGCAGGATGGACCTGGTGGATCTGGGAGTGGAGGTGGTGGGGGCCTGGGTGAGTCTGACGGAGAGGGCCCCCCCAGGGTGGAATTTGTGGACCGCACTATCAAGACTCTTGATGAGAAGCTGAGGAACCTGCTGTACCAGGAGTACGCCCCATCTGCTCCCTCCAGCACTGCCTCAGACCTCCAGGGCTTCAGCACAGAGGGGGTCCGCTCTCCCCCTGTCTCTGACAGCCAGACCACCACAGAGGAGGTGCTCCCCAGGAAGGGAGAGCTGCTGGTAAAGATGCACCATGTGTGTGCCCGTATTCCGAGTGGGGCAGCCGCAGTGTTTGATCTGATGTCTGTGTGAATCCCTGGTGTGATATTGACTGTAATCACTGGCAATTATAACTCCTCCCCTTTAGTGAGACTGGTACTGCGTTTAGCAGAGGAAGTAGAGGTCAGGGTTTCTGGCCAGATAATGCATTATACTTTGCACCCATGGCAGTTTGATCTCTGATGCGGGTTGTGTGGGTGGGATGGCCGTTTATATATTTAGACACGGCAGGGGTCAGAGAAGGACAATGGCTAGACAAACACCCTGTAACCCTCATATACTATTGACCATATAGTTTCCCCCCCCCTTTTTTTTCCGCTCTCAGCCTCAGATCCCTGAGCGTACAGATAGTTTGGATACCCTGAGTGACTCTGCAGGTAAATAACATCCCAAAACACACTTTTTCTATGAAATGATATTATCCTATGTATTGTGTATCTATTTCTGACTATTTAGGGTAGACCCCAAAGTGATTAAATTGTTTTAATGTTTCAATATTTTGTCAAGCCTGCAAAGAAGTGCTGAACGTTGACATTATGGGCAGTTCCAGTTCCTATGGCTCCAAGAGCCGTTTTCAGGTAACTTTCATCTCACTTTACCATAGTTTCTCTTTTCAGAATGTTTAGCTATCTTGATTTCTATTTTATTAGATTTCATTATTCTTCTGACGTATGTAATATTTTTCTCAAGATTTAGATCTAGTAAACAGCTTATTCAATACAATATTACATGTTTAAATAGTTCAATTTGATCATGGTCTTTTCTCCCCCTCCAGATCGTCCCCACTCCTCCAGACGTCATCCGTCGTTTAGAGAAGGGCAGAAGTCGCAGCACCTGCAGCTCCACGGCTCCCTCTAGTGGCTCGGGGGGCTCTCATGCTGCAGCTGAGGGGAACGGACGGCGAGACCAGGGGTGTATGGCCGTGGGCAGGTTCTCAGTGATAACCACCGAAGAGAGGCTGGAAAACGCCCCCAAACCTCACTGTAGCCACCGCTACTCAGCCCCCCCAGACTTCTACCAGGACACTCCCACCTCCAGCCCCAACGCCACCCTCAGCCTGCTCCCTCGTGCCCACACTGCTGACGCTGCCACGAACTACTCGTTCCACTTCGACTCTGACTCAGGGGAGGAGGACACCAGTAGTTTAGCCCCTCCCCCTGCCCACCACAAGCCTCCAGCCCACGCACTCTCGGAACACAGCGGAAGTGACCTCGTGAAGAGGGCGGTGGCCTTCCTGCGCCGCACAGGCCGCAGCAGCAGTGTGCAGAGCTCTGATTCGCCGAGTCGGCAACCCGCAGTAGCGAACGGCCATGCCCTCTCGCCGCCTGGACCCGGCCACGCATCGTACATCAGCAGTGACAACGACTCGGAGTTTGAGGATGCGGACATGAGGAAGGAGCTGCAGAGGCTGAGGGAAAAGTATGTGTACACACACACACATATATATATGAATATGAATTCAACATGCACAGGGTCAATGTTAACCCATTTGAAATATAGCAAACTATCAACCACTGTAACCTTCATAGCCCTGGATAGGTTTGTAGCCCATTAAACACTGCAGAAAGGTTTAACTGCTATTTAGTGACCTTTTAAAATTGTATGAGTCAATATAAACAACAGTTCTCTCCAACTGGGGGAGGAAATGAAATACATGTAGATTTTCTTTTGCGCTCTCTCTCCTCCCCAGACACATGAAGGAGATCTCAGAGCTGCAGGCGTTCCAGAGGAATGAGATCGAGCGTCTGTATAAAGAGGTGGGGAAAGCCCTGCCGCCTGGTGTAGGCCTGCTGCACGCTGCACCCCCTAGTGGCCGCAGACGTAGGGCCAGCAAACACAAGCTGAAGGCGGGCAAGCTGCTCAACCCAACGGTGCAGCAGCTGAAAAACAACCTGAACGCCGCCACCGCTGGTGAGAGGAAAGGTGTGTGGATGTGTCAGACAGTGGTGAGAAGAGGGGGGAGAGAGGTGTGATTGATAGAGGGGGATGAGAATAGGTGTGAGTGAGGAGTGAAAAATGTGAGCGAGAGGAGAGCGAGAGAAAGGTGCGTTTGTTAGCAGTCTTGAGGCAGATTTGGGAGGATTAGAAATGCGGTAATAATAAAGAAAAATGTATCCCCAATTCACCATAAAGCTGGCTCTGTGGGTTATCCAGTATTTCTCTCTGAAGGTGAGAGTGCACCGGGCTTGTCTGGCTATCCAGCTAAGAGCTCCATCGCGTCTGACGGCTCTGCCTGCTCCAGTGGCAGCAGCAGTAGTACCAGCAGCACTCTGCCCAGCACAGCCCCAGAACCCGTCCAGACCCAGCAGCCCTGTTCTCTCAAGGGCTCCCTCTCCTCTGACAGCATCTATGGTGGCGGCATGGCCACACACGCTGGCCCAGGGCAAGGTACCTACACACACATACAGGACAAGGTATACACACTGTGGCATAGCGCACACATTTTGCGCATATCCATACCTAAGAATGCATTCCACACACACACACACACACACAGGATTCACACAATATACCAAAAGAAAACATGCCCAAACACGTGTCACTCACTGAGATGTGGACACATACTCAAACACACTCATTTGTACTGAGGAACAACTGAACAAGAAGACCAACACAAGACCATCAGCTTAATCCGCTTTAGTATTCTAAACTCTAGTCTTCAGACTTCTCATAAGGAGACATGGTAATTGTTGCATTGAAAATAGTCATGATTTATCAGTCTTTCTTTCAAAGCAAATGTTTTTAGGCAAATAAGGTGAGAGTTGCATCACACATGTTTCCCATGCCAAAATACTGCCACAATACTGCATACAGCTTCCATTGAGGTGTCAATGGAAGCTGTATTCAAGCACTGGTCCCAGATCAGTTTAACACTCCTCATGGTAAAGGTCCGGATAGATTGGGGAAAGGTAACCTGATCTTAGGCCAGTGCATAGTGACAACTTGTCCCTGTAGTGAATGTGCAGGCTGTCTCCTGTTGCTGGTTTAGCCCGTGTGGCTGTACCCTGTACTGGTACTGCTGCTGTTAGTGGTGGGGGTTTCTCATCCCAAGTCTCTGTGCACTTTTACAGAAGTGTCTCTCTTTGTTTCTTCTCTTCTTCCCTCTTATATTAATTTTTACAGGATGGACGGTATACCACCAAACATCAGAGAGAGTGACCTATAAATCTAGTAGCAAACCACGTGCTAGATTCCTCAGTGGACCTGTGTCTCTGTCCATCTGTTTGTATTTGTTATTTTCTACTTTTCCTCACACATCCCATCCCTCTCTCCTCTCTTTATTTCACTTCTTTATCTTTTCTCTTGACCAGAATGGTTTTCTTTGTATGTTTTTAGATAGTGGACCCTCTTCACTACTCCCTATTCCCAACACATGCATATGTCGGCCATTTTGCTTCCCCAACACAAGCGTATGTCTGCCGTTTTGTCTTCATGGCTTTCTCCCCTCAGCCCTTTTGGGTTTGGGTTTAGACCTTTTTGGGTTTAGACCTTCCTCCATACAAACGCTTTGTGCACTGCTTTAAACAGACTCCAAAAGCATCCCAGCTAACAACAAATATTCCCACGACTTTAGAGAATGTTTCCTTAAGAGTCTCATTAGGAAATTTAAATTTTAATAAGAATGTTTCCAACCGACCATTCCCTTAATGTCAAATAGAACATACCCCAGAACGTGGTTATATTCTAGACGTGTTTCATTGGAGCGTGACACAAACATACACAGAACATACATACACAGAACATGGTTTCCATGTTCTCAGAATTTAAAATAGTAATGTTCTGGATATGTTAAATTAGTATGTTCCAAGAATATTCCTGTGTCCAGTTTTTGTGAGTTAGGAGAATTATTTTGTATTTATTTTTTATTTGACCTTTATTTAAATAGGCAAGTCAGTTAATGATGACGGCCTAGGAACAGTGGGTTAACTGCCTTGTTCAGGGGCAGAACAGATTTTTACCTTGGCAGCTCTGGGATTTGACCTTGCAACCATCAACCACTAGGCTACCTGCCGCCCAAATGGCAACCATGTTCTGTGTATGTTTTGATGTGACGTTGAAGGAATATTCTCCTAACCCACAAAGAACTGGACACAGGAATGTTCTTGCAACATTCTCATGAAACCTGTCTAGGACATTATTGGCAACCATGGGGGCGGCAGGTAGCCTAGTGGTTAGAGCGTTGGACTTGTAACCGGAGGGTTGCAAGTTTGAATCTCTGAGCTGACAAGGTAAAAATCTGTCGTTCTGCCCCTGAACAAGGCAGTTAACCCAGTTAACCCGCCGAAGACGTGGATGTCGATTAAGGCAGCCCCCTGCACCTCTCTGATTCAGAGGGGTTGGGTTAAATGCGGAAGACACATTTCAGTTGAAGGCATTTGGTTGTACAACTGACTAATAATGGTGACTTTGACTTTGTTCTGTGTATGTTTGGTGGAACGTTGGAATGTTCTCATAACCCTCTGAAAACTGGACACATGAATGTTCTTGCAACCTCTTCATGAAACACACCTAGAACATTGTTGTATATTCTAAGAACATTGTAACCACGTTCTAGATAAGTTATCCTTGACATTAAGGGGATGTAACTTTAACACCAAAACATGCTAAAAAGGTTCTCAGAAGGATTTTGCTAACATAGATCAAATGTTCCTTTAACTAATGAAAAACTGGACACTCAAACTTTAGGGGAACATTACGGGTTATATTACAAAAACAATCTCTCTCCCTAGAATTGTTAGCTGGGATACTGTATTGTCATAGAGCTAGTCTTCTCCAAACATGGACGACGCTAGGTCTGAAACCTGAGTGAGAGTGTATCCTATGTGTGTGTTTTCATTTACTCACTTCCTTAATTGTATGTCTCGAATTGAGGCGCATCGGCCCACAACCTTTCTGTATACCAAGAGAAAAGCAAGCCCTTCCTCTGATAGCCAGCCAGGTTCCAGAGAGGCTTGCGTTGGTCGAGGTCCCTCTCTCTCATATTTGGACTGGGAGGACGGTGCAGGCAGGCGGGGGGCAGGGCACTGAAGGAGACTGGCTCCTGCAAAAGGGCTGTATCATCAATATTATCTACTTTCTCCTCTTCTCCCGCTTTACCTGCATGTCTTGATAAGTGCTGACTCTAATGTGCTCCGGCTATAGTCTCTGTGTGCTTTTTTTTTTGGTTCCTTTATGTTATGTTTCACAAGCATTGTTGTACTTACTGGTAGTTGAACTGTTTAGAAATTAGCTCCAGGGGACTTGTTACTCCAGGGGACTTGTTACTCCAGTAATTACAGTATTGATGGTTCAGTGATTCGGCTCTCCGCTCATCTAAAGTGTGTGTGTGTGTGTGAATGGCATAGCTTTACTACCAACACTGCATTGTACAGTTGGATTTTCCATTTATAACCTTTCAACATACCATGTAATAACTGAAATAATACAAGCCCGGAGCCTAAAACATTGACTTTTTCGAAGTAAGTTTAAAGAAAAGTTTGAGACATGACAATAGGACAGGACAAGGTTACTAGGAGCATATAATGTGAAGGTCTGAGGTACAGTGTTGACCTGCCCCACCTTACTGTGGACCAGTCTTCTCCAAACCCCCTCTACTCTACCATCATACCCAGGGCCTAGACTTCTCTTTCTGTTCCTTTTATTTTATTTCCGTTAACGTTTTGGATGACCGCACAATTGAATAGGACCTAGTCTTTCCCCCACTCCCATTATGTCTCACTGATTTTTAAACCCCCTTCTCCTCTCCACTCCTTCTCTCCCTAACCGATTTGATAGCTGTGTGTGGCTTTGAAGCAGCTTGTCCACAGACCTGTGGTGTTTAGTGTGTCCCGGCCTAACTGTTTCTGTCTCTGTGTTGTTTTACCTTCTTATAGGGTCCACACTGAAACGACTATGTCTAGGCAAAGAGCGCAGTAGTAGTAACTATCTCATTTACTTCTTTCTGTCTTCTTCACTCTCTTTTTTTCTGTTTGCATGAGCACCCATTTATATTCACGTGTTGAGTTTGGCACTGGAAAAAAAACATGCCAGATGTTGTTGAAAATGTTAGGCACTGTTGCACAAGGAGTGTCACCTTCATAAATTGATTGGAATCATATCTTTTGGTAGTGCATGACGGTGTTTGGCCTAAATGTCAGTGCTCAATAATGTGACTCTTGTGGTTGTTTGTATCAGCGTTAATGGTTTCTGCTTGTCTTACTGTGGTGTATCGGTTGGGTGGGTGGGTGGTTGGGGTTCAACCATGCTGTAATCCTTTGGCTGCTAGGTTTGAGGGAAAAACATTACATTTGCTGACCAGTAAAATGAGATCACATTTTAACTTTCTCCAGAAATCGATTACCAATCAAAGGGACATTTTTAAGGCACACTGATAAACCCAATTGTAGTTGGCCTATTTGATATTTGAGTAAATATACAGGCTCTATCCAGGCTGAAAGTAGTTAAAGTGCCATAATGGACAACTGTAAAAGGCCTAACAGCAGCCAATTGATTCCATCGGTAGGGTCTAACTGGGCAGAGTTTACAAATCTTTCTGTTCTAGGGTCTTCTCACGGCGCCAGTGCAACTCAGACAGCGTCTGATCAGCAACAACCACCAGCTGTTCCCACCCCTTCGTCATCTCCTCAACCAATGGCGGCGCTAGCTCAGGCCCAGACAAACAACAGCAACAACAAGAAGCCAGGCACCTTCACGGACGACCTGCACAAGCTGGTAGATGATTGGACGAAGGAGACGCTGGCAGCCAATCAGCCACGGCCCTCTCTGAACCAGATCAAACAGCAGAGACGCAGGCAGGACCTGGAGGGCCGAGCCACGCCCATGGGAGGAGCCACACAGGAGGTAAATGGCATAAAAAAACAAAGTCTGAAGACTATCACCAGTGTGGGAGTTGCAGCCTACTTGCTCTCTTTCAGATTTTCATGCGAAAAGCAGTTGACAAAAGTCCATGTACACAATTTTAAACATCCCATTTTGTTCTTTCAGGTTAGATGTGCCATCCTTCCAAACAAGTTCCAGCTGCCTCTGTCCTGCCCGCTGACAGCTGTAGGCCTAGCCATGCCCACTGACCTGGGCTCCAACCCCTCTGCCATGCTCCAGCCCGGGTACCTGGTACCAGCAGGTCCTTATGGAGGGGTTGTGCCCGGCCCCTTATACCCCCAGCAGTGGTCTGGTATGCCCAGTCCTGTGGGGATGATGGGGGCAGCGGGAGGAATGCCCTACTCCACCATGGCCAACCCAGGGTTGCAGGCGTACCCCCTTACCCTGCACAGCCCTGAGAACAGCCCCAACACCAGGACTACCTAATGTGACAAACAGCACTTTCCTGCACCCAGCAAACCCCCACCCCATCGCACCTGATGCTCAACAGACTGTCCCCAACGTTCCCCTCAATCCCATCACCCTCACATCAGGACTGTCTAACTAACAGGTCTTACCTAATTCTGTGCTGATAACCTAAGTCCACTCTGTCCCCCCTGGTTCTCACTCCAGGGTTACAATTGTAATGAAATCAGTCGAATCACTTTTAATTGGGTGACGGGCCGGAAAATAGAATAAAGTAGTGCCCACACATTTAGATGCACCAACAAATGGCTTATGGGTCATTCCACCTCAAAAAGCACAAGAGGATTTCGACAACCACCATCTCCGTTTGTGCTAAAATTGTTTCTGTAGTTAGAAACATAAGATTAGCATTCCTGAAACAATTTTTTGTATAATTTGATAAAGTATCATTTGATCTTTGAGAAATTAAACTAATTGATTACACACATTGGTCATTTTAATTTATAGGATTAATATAATCTTCAAAAATATAATACCTAACATCTGATTTGGACCATAATTCTTCCTAACAATGAGTAAGACATAAAATTATAAAATTAGGCCACCCACGGACACCACACACCAATCCCACCCCAACAACCAGTATAGCCTATCAGTTCTTTGTCTGACAAGTAGTATGGAGCTGCGGCTTGGATTATTGCTTCTTCATCCTATGTAACGTATTCCCTGTGAATCAATTATTTATTTTTTTCCCCTGCAGAGAAATGTGCTTTTTGACGTTGCCTGCATTATTTACAATAAAGTAGTGTGAAAGTACCAGGTTTTGCCCTCTAGTTTCAACTGTTCCTGTTACTGCCACGTCCTTTTATCAATTTCACTGATATTTAGTGTTTATTAAATGGAAATTTTCTTTGCAACTTTGGGTAGAAAACCAATAGCTTTTGCTCAAGGGAATATGTTACATAGGATGAAGAAGCAATGGGATTGGTGTGGAGGGTCCGTGGGTGGCGTTTTACCATTTTTATTGGATTCCTTGTCTTACTCAATTGTAGGAAGAAGTTTGACCCAAATCGTAACTTTGGTACTATATGTATTGAATATTATGTGACTCCTGTAAATTAAAAGGGCCAATTTGGGTGTAATCAATTAGCTTAGTTTCTCAAATTTCAACAATGTTGCAGGAATGCCAATCTTATCTGTTTCTAACTACAGAAACTATTTCAGAACAATCTGAGATGGTGTCATGGCTTGCTGAAATGACATAGAACGACTCTTATGTGTTGGAGTACACATAAGAGTGTGTCTGAGGACTGGCCCCTACTTGACTGCACTACTCAACCCCTCCAGTGTTCCTATATGCAGGATAGTCCTGCTCCACTCTGCTCTGATTATGTGGTCTGATGCTTTATCAAAGAGCAACATGCATGTAAATAACCTGTGAGCTTGTAAATCTCCAGTGTGCAGGTAGATGTAGTTTATACAACACCTGAAGTTTTCCTGTGTGTGCATGCGCACAGTATAAATGTCCTTTGTGTGTGTCAGAGTACCTACTGCTTTGGTCTTGACTAAACTCAGTCATACATATAATATTAGCGGTCACCAATGTGACGTTTTCACCAAATCCATCATAACCAATAAGCAGTCATGTTTTCAGATTGCTTTTTATCGTTTACTAATGTTTTGTCAACCTTAATACACTACATTAGAAATCAAAATACAAGGGTTTAGGATGACAGGATACCTGTATTTAAGGTGAAGTTCTCTGGAGGAGTGTAGTGCCTTGAATATTGCTTTTTCTGTGAAATGAAGAATGTCCAAATCCAACAGATTTTATTTCATGGTGGCTTGAGTGCCACTTAATTTTTTTTATGCATTGCAGACACTTTTTTGGTTTACATTTGAATGCCCTTGTAGCACTGCACTATTAACACAGTATATGCTTTTATTTAAGTAATAAAATCATGTTTTTAATCTTTGTTTACTCCACCCCTGTGAAATGTAGAATGCCATAGACGTGAAATGGACAGTTGCCTTGCGAGAACAGGTCGTTGATGTAGCTACAGTTAATATGAGAATGAAAGTCAAAACCCACTTATTGGGCAGTGGTTAGTGTCATAGGCATAGAGTTAGAATTCCTAGAAATAACATTTCAATTCAAGTCAACGTTTCCCAATGGATGGACCAATTGAATTCTCATTCTATATTTGTAGTTCTGTTTTTAGAGGGGAGCCAGTAGTGTCCAGCTCAGAATGTAGCAGAGGCAGGTTTGCAGAGTGAGACTTAAAGTGCAATTTCACCCATCCACCTAGCTTTCGTAGTGGCCTTGCCACAAGCCTTATCCAGGAACCTGCAACGGGAGCTAGTTTCTGTTGCCTTTTTAGTTGAACGTAAGTTACAAATCACAAAGAAAACACTAACGGCATTTACAACTGCAAAATATATTCTGTCGGGCCAAGAACATGGCTCTCCTATTATTAAGCACATCATGCGATTTTAATTAGTGCAATTACCAGTTATTTACTCATAAGGTATTGTTTTGTGTTTCTTGAGCTTGATGTCGACGCTGCTAGTGTGTCTGTGGTGGATCCATTAAGTAGGAAAGGAGGAGTTAGGGTATGTATCTCGTGGTACTTGATAACACGACACACAAGATGATACGCATCCCTCCAGTAATAAATACCTTTTTCAGAGGGTAAGTTTTCTCAATGAGATGTTCATGTGAAGCAGTGTTATTATATTGCCTTGTTGAAATTATTAAATTATGTATCATTTCCCAGGTGGTTATTGATACCCTGGCTTTCTTTTCTTTATGGTTTTGAGTGTTTGATGCCTCTGTTCAGAATGAAACATGCTAAATGCAGATGGATACTTGATTGGGGAGAATTGCACATGGCATGACCTGTGTTCTAACCATAGCCTGTATGAAATAGGTTCCAACCTGTAAAAATATGATCATGTGTGCCATTTAGCAGACGCTTTTATCCAAACCGACTTAGTCATGTGTGCATACATTTTTACGTGTGGGTGGTCCGGGAAATCGAACCCACAATCCTGGCATTGCAAGCACCATGCTCTACCAACTGATCAATATGTATCCCAACATACCTGTACATAATGGGATTAACCTCCCCCTTATCCTACTGACCACTGAAAGAGCAGTTCAGTTCAGAACAGTTCAAAAATGTTCCATACAGCAAGATTATTATTATTATTATACCACCAGCTAGAAATCTCACAACCACCACACCAGTTAAAGGTTGCAGCACTCCAGTCCTGCCAAGCTGTGAATTGTACAGTTTTCCTGTAATTAGTATTTGTACATTTTTCTTTGTCTGTTTTGAGATTTCACATCAGTAATGTTATTCCATCAATTCGGTTTGAATTGGACTTTTATAGGATATTATGCAGAATCTTCTGCTTTGGTGAAATACTTCTAGTAGTAAGAGATTTCTGTTCTCTGTTACTCGTTGTATCTGACAGTAATGCTACACATCCCTGTCTGTTATGCTTAGTGAGCAGAAAACCTCTGGAATATTCACTGGGAGGCAACATTCAGATCCATAGACATGGATTGTATAGAGCCGATAGGATTATCTGAGGAATAGCGCACTGTGCCTCTTCTGATCATTGCATTTCTATCAGTTCCGAGCAACATTGCCTCCTGTTGAATATGCACCCCTGGTGGAAGGTTTGCAATAAAGCTCTGCGTGGGATTTGCTTCTGCCTGCTGTGCATTTCCCACTATATTACCTTACCAACCCGGTCAGCCCCACTCTAATCACAAAGACTGTACATGTTTAAAGAGAGAAATAAACATTATTTTGTGGTTGATGATGTCCTCTTTTATTCCTCAATCTATTAAATCTAACTGACGGTTTTTATTGAGTAAAGATTTAATCATATTACTGAACAGATGTGATAAATTATTGGGTTCCCTTACCCTCAACACTTTATTGGGGAAAGTGCACTATATTATGCGCATTGCTTATTTTCACAGGTTCTGGGTGGTGATTTGTCCATCTGAAGCGCCAGTAGTTTCCATCTGCATTGTATAAATCATTCCACTTCAAATCCTTGACCAATGAACAAATATATAAATGCAACAAAGAACTGGGACATTTTTAGCTTCCAGGAATTGTGTACAGATCCTTGCAACATGGGGCCATGCTGAAACATGAGGTGATGGTGGCGGATGAATGGCATGACAATGGGCCTTAGGATCTCGTCACGGTATCTCTGTGCATTCAAATTGCCATCGATAAAATGCAATGTGTTCTTTGACTGTAGCTTATGCCTGCTCATACCATAACCCCACGGGCACCATGGGTTCACAACGTTGACATCAGCAAACCGCTCGCCCACATGCCGCCATACACGCTGTCTGCCATGGAAGTACCAGTGACTCGGTCAATAAGGAAGTGGTCAGATTACGCGAATGCTATGCTACAGGACTGTTTTGCTAGCACAGACTGGAAAATGTTCAGGGCTCTGATGTTCGTCAGATGTGGCAGGGCTTGAAAAATATTACGGACTACAAAAGGAAACCCAGCCACGAGCTACCCAGTGGCGCGAGCCTTCCAGATTAGCTAAATGCCTTTTATGCTCGCTTTGAGGAAAGCAACACTGAAGCGTTTCACGAGAGCACCAGCTGTTCCAGATGACTGTTTGATCACGCTCTACGTTGGTAGCCATGAAGTGCTTTGAAAGGTTGGTCATGGCTCACATCAACACCATCATGCCGGAAACCCTAGACCAGGGGTGGGCAATTCCAGTCATGCCTGATTCGTGTCACAGTTTTGCCCCAGCCCCAGCTAACACACCTGACTCCAGTAATCACATAATCATGATCTTCAGTTTGGAATGCAATTTGATTAATCAGCTGTGTTTGCTAGGGATGGAGAAGTGTGACACCAATCAGGCCCTCGAGGACTGGAGTTACCTAACCCTGCCCTAGACCCACTCCAATTCGCATATCGCCCCAACAGATCCACAGATGACGCCATCTTAATCGCACTCCACAATACCCTTACTCACCTGGACAAAAGGAACACCTATGTGAGAATGCTGTTCATTGACTACAGCTCAGCGTTCAACACCATAGTGCCCACAAAGCTCATCACAAAGCTCATCACAAAGCTAAGAACCCTGGGACTAAACACCTCCCTCTGCAACTAGATCCTAGACTTCCTGATGGGCCGCCCCCATGTGGTAAGGGTAGGCAACAACACATCTGCCACGCTGATCCTCAACACTGGGGCCCCTCCGGGGTGCATGATTAGTCCCCTCCTGTACTCCCTGTTTATTCCATGACTGTTTATCCCACTCCAACACCATCATTACTTTTGCTGACGACACAACAGTGGTAGGCCTTATCACCGACCATGATGAGACAGCCTATAGGGAGGAGGTCAGAGACAACAACCTCTCTCTCAATGTGAGCAAGACAAAGGAACTGATCATGGACTATAGAAAAAGGAGGGCCAAACAGGCCCCCATTAACATCAACGGGCTGAAGTGGAGCGGTTCGAGAGTTAAGTCCGGGTGTCTGGTCTCAGACGATCCCACAGGTGAAGAAGCGGAATGTGGAGGTCCTGGGCTGGTGTGGTTACATGTGGTCGGTCTGATGTTGTGAGGCCGGTTGCACATACTGCCAAATTCTCTAAAATTATGCTGGAGGCAGCTTATGGTAGAGAAATTAACATTAAATGCTCTGGCAACAGTTCTGGTGAACATTCCTGCAGTCAGCATGCCAATTTCATGCTCCCTCAACTTGAGGCATCTGTGGCATTGTGTTGTGTGACAAAACTGCACATTTTAGAGTGGCCTTTTATTGTCCACAGGGCAAGGTGCACTTCTGTAATGATCATGCTGTTTAATCAGCTTCTTGATATCCACACCTGGATGGACTATCTTGGCAAAGGAGAAATGCTCACGAACAGGGATGTAAACAAATTTGTGCACAACATTTGAGAGAAATAAGCTTTTTGTGCACATGGAAACATTCTGGGATCTTTTGTTTCAGCTCATGAAATATGGGACCAATACTCTACATGTTGCCTTTATATTTTTTATTTATTTTATTTGCACCAAAGAAAAGAAGTTATAGACAATACAGATGTAAAAAACAAATATTATTTTAAAAAAGAAACCGTGTGCAGATGTGGGCCCAAGGGCTTCCAACCACATCTGCACAAAAACCACACCACAAAAACAAATACAACACATCAGTATATTTCAAGGCCTAATTATCTTTCCTCCAGAAATTAGTCTGTTCAAATTGATCTCCAATTAAAATTCCGCCCACCTCCACTTTTTGATAGTCTGCCATTTTTTATTTGTATTAGCACCATTATAAAATTACATTTTGGCCTACATTACTACTGTATAAATGTCAAATTACAGTAATCACAATAGATGATTGGCATTAAGCCTATAATAAACAGACATAGCCTATAGTGAACAATGAAAATCTACATTTGACTGTTGAACTATATATATAAATTGTCTTCCTTTGCCAGGCTATATGAAATGTGTGCATACTGATCAAATAATCAATTTCAAATCAACCGTGCACATGTAACTCTGATCTGTCGTTTTCATATTCAAATTTATGGCGGAAACCCTCCATATATGATTTACGTTTCTACATTGGCAGATTCGCAAGTGACAAAAAGAAAAAACATAATGATCTTAGAAGTTTTCATAAAATGTAATGCAGCGTATTTTATCCGTATGTTTTTCGTCTTTGGACATTCTTTATAGTGCATATTTATCCAGATGTATATTAAAAGGTGTGAAACTGATAGTTAGATTCGCCACACAGAAAAATAACAACAAAAGGAACCAAATTACATTTAACGATGAAAATGTGACGCCACTTCCCTAGGTTTCCATTGGTTTCAAAAGTACACCTTCCTCAAACACCAAAGAATGGTACACATCGAAATTAGGGCCTTATTTCGACAAATACACAATAGAACAAATAATTTTCTATTTGACGAAAGTGCCCACACGCGCCTATGCCGTACAGCAGTGGCTGCCCCTTTTGTTCGCTTGAGTTCCTGAATTATTCCTAACACAATGAAATTACTAGGATATTGTATTGTCGTGTAAACCATTTACCCCACATTTATTGTGATAAGATAGTGTTTTATATGATTAATAAATCGATACGCAATCGTCCCATTTACCGAGCTGGAGTGAGAGATTTTGCAGCACGCAAGCTGGAGGAGCCCTGAGTAGTAAGTGTTTATTAATTCAGAGCTACATTGGCTATGTATTCGTGGTATCTAGAGAGAAATAGGCTTACATTTGTAAGGTGTTTTATGATTTTTTTAAAACACAATGTATTTGTGCTTTGATTTATGTTACAATTAGCTTTTCAATAGTCTCTTATCCTATCTAGGTAGCGAGACAAGACCCATGATTCTGAGTGCTACATTATCATAATTATGATATATTTATCTTTCCCTGTTAGTAAATGTAATTCCCCTAGAACCAGATTGATGGCTAAGGAAATGGTTTTGCTTTAGTTACATTAATAGGTTGCAATCAGGTAACACATGGTGTTATTTTGTAGTGGCTTGGATGATCAGGGTGAGGTCTAAACATTGTGGAGGGAAATATTGTATCAAGCTGATACATCGTTTGAGCTGTTGCATTGTATCACCTCGGATTGTTGTTAACTGTAAGGATGGTTACAGTGTTTCTCAGGCTTCTATAGATACAAATGTATCATTTTTCTGCCAACTAGGAAAAATAGTTGCAGTCTAGTGGATATAGCTATCTGGTTGCATTTGCAAGCTATAGTAGTTGCTACACATTTCCTTGGATCTTTGAGCACGTGAATAGAATAACATAAGATACGCTATCCAAATGAATACAGGGGCTAAACATTCGATCGATCAAGAGTAAAAGAGTCATTCATATGATTTATTATCTTATACATTGATTAGCTTGCCAGAGTTTTACATGGTACTTCTGGTGAATATCTTTATTCAATTACAGTGGAGGCTATCGGCAGGTGTTTACAAGTCTGCTTTATGATTTATATAAAGCATCTAGTCAAATCAACCTTTAATTTATCTGTTATCTGTAATCCAACATTCCAAACGTGTAACTTATTTCGGCTGTCAAATCGATCCTTTTATTGGCTTTTTCTTCAGTTTAAGATTTTAATCAATCTTTTATTCGAAAACATTGTTACTTCTACCGGTAAGTAAACAGTATTGCAAGTAAAATTTAATTTGCATTGATTTAAGCTAGCAAGAAAAATTGTCAGATGCACCTGTCGTTGCCATGGTAAAGTTGACAGGTATCCAGCCACGTGCCTGCTGTTTGCAGGGGTTTGTTTCCTTGAAATCAGCAAGACAACATGGAATAGTTTTTAGGATTCCAAAGGGCTAAAGGCAATGGACACAACACTTTGTTGTTTTCAACATAGACAATGGACACAATAATAATATAACATAATACCCACTGGCATGTCTGTGTTTCAATGATGTTGGAGTGATGTTACACCCCCCCCCCGTCTCAGATGTAAGCTGAACAGCTCCTGTCCCAGCAGTGGCCATCGGCACAATGGGGCTGGACTTTGACGTGAAGACTTTCTGCCACAACCTCCGAGCCACCAAGCCCCCTTACGAGTGCCCAGTGGAGACCTGTCGCAAGGTCTACAAGAGCTACAGCGGCATCGAGTACCACCTCTACCATTACGACCATGACAACCCTACGCCTGCACAGGGCATGCCCCAGAAGAAGAGGAAGGGGCGCCCCCCTCGCATGTCCCTGGTGGGGGACGGGGAGGGAGGGCTGGGAAAGGGAGGTGGGCCAGGGCAGGGAGGGAACACCCCTGGGAGCCCTAATCAGTCAGAGCACTCCCACTCCCCAGGCAGGGAGACGATGACCTACGCCCAGGCCCAGCGCATGGTGGAGCTGGAGATCCATGGACACATCCACCGCATCAGCATCTTTGAGAACATTGATGTGGTATCGGAGGACGACAGCGGGGCCGAGGACCCTCCATCCTCGGGCGGAGGTGGGGGAGGGGCGTGTAATGGGGGCGACAGTGGGGGAGGAGGGAGTGAGGTGGGGGGCAAGGACAGGCCAGACACCCCTGCTGCTAACGGGGGGAAGGCCACACCCAAGTCCGGGAAGCACAAGAGTAAAGAGAAGAAGAAGGAGGGATCGTCACACCACCACAGCGCTTCCTCTGGCCCGGTGGTCAAGCTGCCTGAGGTGGTGTACAGAGAGCTTGACCAGGAGAGGCCCGATGCACCCACACGACACTCATCCTATTACAGGTCAGTCACAGTACCGCACGACCCTCATCCTAATACAGGTCAGTCACAGTACCGCACGACCCTCATCCTAATACAGGTCAGTCACAGTACCGCACGACCCTCATCCTAATACAGGTCAGTCACAGTACCGCACGACCCTCATCCTAATACAGGTCAGTCACAGTACCGCACGACCC
>QNTS01001215.1:0-16132 GCA_003317085.1 Hucho hucho | reverse complement strand
CACTGCAGGATTTGAGTCCCTGGCGGCGTAGTGTGTTACTGATGGTAGGCTTTGTTACTTTGGTCCCAGCTCTCTGCAGGTCATTCACTAGGTCCCCCCGTGTGGTTCTGGGATTTTTGCTCACCGTTCTTGTGATCATTTTGACCCCATGGGGTGAGATCTTGCGTGGAGCCCCAGATCGAGGAAGATTATCAGTGGTCTTGTATGTCTTCCATTTCCTAATAATTGCTCCCACAGTTGATTTCTTCAAACCAAGCTGCTTACCTATTGCAGATTCAGTCTTCCCAACCTGGTGCAGGTCTACAATTTTGTTTCTGGTGTCCTTTGACAGCTCTTTGGTCTTGGCCATAGTGGAGTTTGGAGTGTGACTGTTTGAGGTTGTGGACAGGTGTCTTTTATACTGATAACAAGTTCAAACAGGTGCCATTAATACAGGTAACGAGTGGAGGACAGAGGAGCCTCTTAAAGAAGAAGTTACAGGTCTGTGAGAGCCAGAAATCTTGCTTGTTTGTATGTGACCAAATACTTATTTTCCACCATAATTTGCAAATAAATTCATTAAAAATCCTACAATGTGATTTTCTGGATTTTTTTCTTCATTTTGTCTGTCATAGTTGAAGTGTACCTATGATGAAAATTACAGGCCTCTCTCATCTTTTTAAGTGAGAGAACTTGCACAATTGGTGGCTGACTAAATACTTTTTTTCCCCACTGTATTATCATATTATAGTCAGTCACAGTACCCTGCCTCAGCTGATGCTATTGAAGGTCTGAATTTCCATATTCTCTCATTCCATTCCTCTCTGCTCTCTCCCCACACTTTCCTCTCCCTCAGGTACATAGATAAGTCGGTGGAGGAGTTGGATGAGGAGGTGGAGTATGACATTGATGAGGAGGACTATATCTGGCTGGACATCATGAATGACAAGCGGCGTAGTGACGGGGTGACGCCCATCCCCCAGGAGGTGTTTGAGTACCTCATGGACCGGCTGGAGAAGGAGTCCTACTTCGAGAGCCACAACAAGGTGACACACTAGATACACACACTCTCTCTCTCTCCCCTCTCTCTGGGCCTGGCTCTGAGTGACAGATTTTGTCATTCCATCTTTTTTCCACCTTCTTTCCAGACATTATGTTGACTTGCTTTATCTGTCACCTTCTGTTGGGTGTGTGGTGTACTGTATTGAGTGAGCAGTAGGATGTAAAATGGCATTAGCTGTCTGAGTCTGTTCCCATAAATAGTTATTCCTTTACTTTCCCTCTTGTCCATTTTATGCTCCACGTTTCCCCTCCTCTCTCAGACAGACCCCAGCGCCCTGATCGACGAGGACGCTGTCTGCTGCATCTGTAACGACGGCGAGTGTCAGAACAGCAACGTGATCCTGTTCTGTGACATGTGTAACCTGGCCGTGCACCAGGAGTGTTACGGCGTGCCCTACATCCCTGAGGGCCAGTGGCTGTGTCGCCGCTGCCTCCAGTCCCCCAGCCGCGCCGTTGACTGTGCCCTCTGCCCCAACAAGGGTGGGGCCTTTAAACAGACGGACGATGCACGCTGGGCCCACGTGGTGTGTGCCCTCTGGATCCCAGAGGTGAGAGTGTGTGTGTATGTGAGGGTAGGTGTGTGTGTGTGTGTGTGTGTGTGAGGTTAGGAGTGTGTGTGTGTGAGGGTTAGGAGTGTGTGTGTGTGTGTGAGGGTAGGAGTGTGTGTGTGTGTGTGTTTGGGTAGGAGTGTGTGTGCATGCTGTGCTTGAATGTATCGACAAAGTTTTGATGCTGTGCATGTCTGTGTCTAGTCTGTCCTGTTGACAGTCCTGTTGCAATGAATGTGGCTGGTCTTCTCATCCCTTTCTCCCTCTCCTTCTCTCTCCCCAGGTGTGTTTTGCCAACACTGTCTTCCTGGAGCCCATCGACAGCATCGAGCACATCCCTCCGGCGCGCTGGAAGCTCACCTGCTACATCTGCAAGCAGCGCGGCTCAGGGGCCTGCATTCAGTGCCACAAGGCCAACTGCTATACAGCCTTCCACGTGACCTGTGCCCAGCAGGCCGGCCTCTACATGAAGATGGAGCCCGTCAGGGAGACCGGCGCCAATGGCACCTCATTCAGCGTCCGCAAGACCGCCTACTGCGACATCCACACCCCGCCCGGCTTAGCACGCCCCCTCGGAGGGGTGGGAGGGGCTAGCATGGGCTCCTCCCACAGTGAAGGCGAGCTGGAAGAGGACGATGAGCCCAGTATAGGTCACGATGACGACACCAAGGGCTGGAGCTCAGAGCGGGCCAAGAGGGCCAAGGCCAAGTCCAGACTGAAGATGAAGAGAGCCAGGAAGATACTGGCTGAGAAGAGGAACGCTGCACCCGTGGTGTCTGTGCCCTGTATACCCCCACACAGGTACTCACTCACTTACTCACACATACTCACTGCAGACACAAAGGCATACAGATTCAGACCTCACATACTCTCCCAGTCTCTTCAGTCCTACCATCTCCCCTGTGTGTTCCTCCCCAGGCTCAGTAAGATCACCAGTAACCTGACAGTGCCCAGGAAGAGCCAGTTTATGCAGCGACTGCACAGTTACTGGACCCTGAAGAGGCAGAGCCGGAATGGTGTCCCTCTGCTGCGCCGGCTCCAGACCCACCTGCAGTCACAGCGCAATACGGAGCAGCTACAGCCGCAGCCGCAGGCTCCACAGTCGCAGGCGCCACAGTCGCAGGTTCCCACGGTAACCACCACACAGTCTCTGTCTGGTGTTGTTATCACAGCGGTAGGGAGAATACTACTAGAAGCTCTGCATGTGTTTGAACTGAAGTGTGCCGGCTTTTCAGAGAGAGAAGGAAAGAGGGAGTGTGTGCTCTGTTTATGTAAATGCTAAGGTTGCATTGTCTCAGGCGATTGCTTCGTTTGATTCTGCTGTGATGTAGTGGGTGTGGTGCTGCGTCCTGATTTAACTATGTAGGCTTACTGGTGTGTAACACTGCCAAACTAACCAGTTTGTGTGTGTTTATTTTGTGTGTGTGTGTGTCTTTGTGTGTGTTATATTGCCAATCTAACGTTTGTGTGTGTGTGTGTTGGGGCCCCAGAGGGACAGTGAGGAGAATAACTTGGCTCTGAAGGAGCAGCTGAAAGCATGGCAGAGACTGAGACATGACCTGGAGAGAGCCAGACTACTGGTGGAGCTCATCCGCAAGAGAGAGAAACTCAAGAGAGAGACGGTGAGACACACACACACTCCTCACATCCTTACTTCATGCACACCTTTGTATATTGGCACATGAACACACACTTGACATCTGGCAGTTTGCACAGTGAGCAGGTGTGCTTACACGTATTGATCTGTCTGTGTGTGTGTTCAGATCAAGGTGCAGCAGATGGCGCTAGAGATGCAGCTGACTCCCTTCCTGGTCCTGCTGAGGAACACACTGGAACAGCTACAGGACAGAGACACCAGCAACTTCTTCACTGAGCCTGTCCCCCTGGCCGAGGTAACTCACACACACACACTCTGACACCCCTTTGTGTTATCTCACACATACTGTGGCTGGTGGGCTTTAACCCCTCTCTCTCTCCTCAGGTGCCAGACTACCTGGACCACATCGAGAGGCCCATGGACTTCCAGACCATGTGGAACCTACTAGAGGCTCACCGCTACCTCAGCTTTGAAGCCTTTGAGGCAGACTTCGGCCTCATCGTCAACAATTGCCTCAAATACAATGCCAAGGACACAGTGTTCTACCGCGCTGCTCTGCGCCTCCGGGAGATGGGTGGGGCCGTGATCAGGACTGCCCGCAGACAGGCAGAGCGAATTGGCTTGGACTATGACACAGGTATGCACCTCCCTCGAGAGCCCAGCCCGGACAGCCAACGTGACAGAGAGAGAGACCGAGAGAGGGAGAGAGAGAGGGACAGGGACCAGGAACGAGAGAGGGACAGAGACGGAGACAGGCCGCTGTCTTCCAATGAGGATGGTGAGTGGCTTAGAGTCCTGTATTATCACCAAATGTTCTACTCCCGCCTCCCCCCTTCTCCTTTTCTTACAGTTGTACTCTTCCACTTAAGTTATTATGTTGCTGTATAGCCATGTGGGATTCTGTAGTTGTTAAATTTCTCTCTGTCCCTTAGACCTGCTCTTACCAGAGAACCGGCAGCGGCTGCCATTGGAGGAGCAGCTATGTTTCCTCCAGGCGCGCTTTGATGAGGTCAGCTCAGGGAAGCACAGCATTGGTCGGTCGCGACGTGCCAAAGCCCTGAGGAAGGAGATGACGGTCATCAAGAGGAAACTTGCCCACCAGAGAGAGGGAGGCTTGGGCATGGGGGTCAGGGACTCAGGGGGCGGGGGGGACAGAGGACCATCCCTTCCCCATCACCCCTCATCCACGGGACGCCACGACGAGGGGGAAGAGAGCAGCAGTCAGGAGATCAGTGGCAAGGGTGAGACTGAGGTGATATCTAAACTAAGCTCAGTGTACACGCTCCAGTATTCATTTACAAATTGATCTCGCATAAGCCATACTTTTCATGTCTAACTCTCATTATGTTAGATTTATGAAATAACATTTTCAGTCTCCCTGCTTCTCCCTCATCCTTTCTCTCTGTAGATTTAAGTGCATCGTCCTCGGCTCTAGCTCCAGAGGTGGGACGTCGTACCTCTGTCCTCTTCTCCAAAAAGAACCCCAAAATGGCCGGACCCCCCAAGAGGCCGGGCCGTCCCCCTAAGAACAGAGACGCGGGACACGGAGGGGCAGGGGTGAGCCCCAGTCCAATAGGTCCCCCTCAGCTGGCCCTCTTGTCTCCCCCTCGGCAGAGGAAGAGACCCCACAGCAGCTCCAGCTCCGAGAGTGACAGTGATATCGACAACCTCCTCCCAAGTAAGACACACACACACAATCAAACCAATCACATACACAGTCACACTAGGCCTGTAACAACATTGTTACATTGTCATCACTCTTATCTTTTAACGGTTAGGACTCTCTAAGGTCAGTCTAGTAACTGTAATGGTTATGACGGTATCTCCTAGGCCTGCCCACTAACGGTTTTGGCGGGGCCAACCAGCCGGTGACGGAGAGTTTTCGGGTGTACAGGAACGAGAGGAGCCTTCCTCGATCTAGCTCTGACTCTGAATCCACCACCAGTAGCAGCAGCAGTGCCGCCTCTGACAGAACCAGGTCATTATAGACACACACTGTGGTATTTATACACAGGCACATAGTCAAACACAGCTGCACTGTCTATGATGCACACATTTGGTTTAGGATGAATGAATGACTCTCTTTTTGTGTTTCTGTCTCTCCCCCTCTTTCTCTCTCTCTCAGTACCACTCCATCTAAGCAGGGCCGGGGGAAGCAGTCGTTCTCTCGTTCAGCCTTCCAGGAGGACAGCAGTGAGGAGACATCAGGGACAGAGAACGACTCCTACTCTGTGGGAGGGTCACGCAGCGTTTCACACTGTGAGTGGCACACATACACACACATTCAGTTGAAGTTGGAAGTTTACATACACCTTAGCCAAATACATTTAAACTCAGTTTTTCACAATTCCTTACATTTAATCCTCGGAAAAATTCCCTGTCTTAGGTCAGTTAGATCACCATTCTGAAATGTCAGAATAATAGTTGAGAGAATGATTTATTTCAGCTTTTATTTCTTTCATCACATTCCCAATGGGTCAGAAGTTTACATACACTCAATTAGTATTTGGTAGCATTGTCTTTAAATTGTTTAACTTGGGTCAAACTTTTTGGGTAGCCTTCCACAAGCTTCCCACAATAAGTTTTGGTCCATTCCTCCTGACAGAGCTGGTGTAACTGAGTCAGGTTTGTAGGCCTCCTTGCTTGCATATGCTTTTTCAGTTCTGGCCACAAATTTTCTATAGGATTGAGGTCAGGGCTTTGTGATGGCCACTCCAATACCTTGACTTTGTTGTCCTTAAGTCATTTTGCTACAACTTTGGAAGTATGCTTGGGGTCATTGTCCATTTGGAAGACCAATTTGCGACCAAGCTTTAACTTCCTGACTGATGTCTTGAGATGTTGCTTCAATATATCCACATAATTTTCCTCCCTCATGATGCCATCTATTTTGTGAAGTGCACCAGTCCCTCCTGCAGCAAAGCACCCCCACAGCATGATGCTGCCACCCCCGTGCTTCACGGTTGGGATGGTGTTCTCCGGCTTGCAAGCATCCCACTTTTTCCTCCAAACATAATGATGGTCATTATGGCCAAACAGTTCTATTTTTGTTTCATCGGATCAGAGGACATTTCGACAAAAAGTACGATCTTTGTCCCCATGTGCAGTTGCAAACCGTAGTCTGGCTTTTTTATGGCGGTTTTGGAGCAGTGGCTTCTTCCTTGCTGAGCGGGCTTTCAGGTTTTGTCAATATAGGACTTACTGTGGATATAGATACTTTTGTACCTGATTCCTCCAGCATCTTCACAAGGTCTTTTGCTGTTTGTTGTTCTGGGATTTATTTGCACTTTTCGCACCAAAGCACGTTCATCTCTAGGAGACAGAACGTATCTCCTTCCTGAGCGGTATGACGGCTGCGTGGTCCCATGGTGTTTATACTGTACTAATGTTTGTACAGATAAACGTGGTACCTTCAGGCGTTTGGAAATTTCTCCCAAGGATGAACCAACTTGTGGAGGTCTACAATTTTTTTCTGAGGTCTTGGCTGATTTCTTTTGATTTTCCAATGATGTCAAGCAAAGAGGCACTGAGTTTGAAGGTAGGCCTTGAAATACATCCACAGGTACACCTCCAATTGACTCAAATGATGTCAATTAGCCTATCAGAAGCTTCTAAAGCCATGACATCATTTTCTGGAATTTTCCAAGCTGTTTAAAGGCACAGTCAACTTAGTGTATGTCAACTTCTGACCCACGGGAATTGTGATACAGTGAATTATAAGTGAAATAATCTGTCTGTAATCTGTCTTGTGTCATGCACAAAGTAGATGTCCTAACCGACTTGCCATAGTTTGTTAACAAGAAATTTGTGGAGTGGTTGAAAACGGGTTTTAATGACTCCAACCTAAGTGTATGTAAACTTCTGACTTCAACTGTACATGCATAGGCATGCATGCACTTATCTGTCTTTGGCAAGCTCATCTATCGCGCCACCTATACCTCTCATTTTCCCAAATTGTGTGTTTAGGAGGTATACACAGTGCCTTCGGAAAATATTCAGACCCCTTGACTTTTTCCACATTTTGTTAGGTTACAGCCTTATTATAAAATTTATAAATGTTTTTTTTCCCCTAATCAATCTACACACAATAACCCATAATGACAAAGCAAAAACAGGAATTGAAAACTGAAATATCACATTTACGTAAGTATTCAGACCCTTTACTCAGTACTTTATTGAAGCACTTTTGGCAGCGATTACAGCCTCCAGTCTTGGGTATGATGCTACAAGCTTGGCACACCTGTATTTGGGGAGTTTCTCCCTCTTCTCTGTAGATCCTCTCAAGCTCTGTCAGGTTGGATACTGCACAGCTATTTTCTGGTTTCTCCAGAGATGTTCGATTGGGTTCAAGTCTGGGCTTTGGCTGGGCCATTCAAGGAGAGTCAGAGACTTGTCCTGCATTGCCTTGGCTGTGTGCTTAGGATCATTGTCTTGTTGGAAGGTGAACCTTCGCTCCAGTCTGAGGTCCTGAGCGCTTTGGGGCAGCATGATGCTGCCACCACCATGCTTCACCGTAGGGATGGTGCCAGGTTTCCTCCAGAAGTGATGCTTGGCATTCAGGCCAAAGAGTTCAATCTTGGTTTCATCACACCAGAGAATATTGTCTCTCATGGTTTCTTAAGAGTTCTTAAGGTGCCTTTTGGCAAACTCAAAGCGGGCTGTCATGTGCCTTTTACTGAGGAGTGGCTTCCGTCTGCCCACTCTACCATAAAGGGAGGACTGGTGGAGTGCTGCAGAGATGGTTGTCCTTCTGGAAGTTTCTCCCATCTCTTCAGAGGAACTGAGCTCTGTCAGAGTGACCATTGGGTTCTTGGTCACCTCCCTGATCAAGGGCCTTCTCTCCCGATTGCTCAGTCATAATGGGGTATTGTGTGTAGATTTTCTAATAAGGCTAATGTAACAAAATGTGGAAAAAGTCAAGTGGTCTGGATAGTTTCCAAACACACTGTATGTGTGTCATTCTGATGTATTGTGTGTTTCTCTCAGTAGGGTGGGGCCGGGGCCGATCAGGTTGTAGGACGCCATCAGATGACTACTCTTCCCTTGATGCTCTGGACCTGGTGTGGGCCAAGTGTAGAGGCTATCCTTCATACCCTGCTTTGGTAATCCAGCCATGGATGGACACACACACACACATTAGGATAAACTATGGTTGAAATTTCCATTCGGCCACAAGTTGCTAGTATCTCATACCAACCCATACCATAAAACTCTGGTATTTACTTGTCCTGTTCCCTCTCTCTAACCCTTCCACTCCCCCTGTAGATCATAGATCCTAAAATGCCCAGTGAGGGGGTATTTCACAGAGGGGTTCCTATCCCCGTGCCCCCTCTGGACGTCCTGAAGCTGGGGGAGCAGATGACCCAAGAGGCCCGGGAACACCTCTTCCTGGTACTCTTTTTCGACAACAAGAGAACCTGGTCAGTACACTGTCTGTCTCTCTGTCAGTCCTCTGTGTTTGTCTTTCTCTGCCCCTCGCTCTCCCCCCGCTCTCTCTTCTTTCCTCCCGCTCTCTCTCTCTCTCTCCTCTCTGTCTTTGTTCTCACTAATTTTCCTATTTCTCCCCTTCTCTCTTACATGTGAACCTCTATCCCTCTCTCACACTAGTTTAGAAATGTTGTTTTGAAGGCTTCTCCTTCTATATCCCAGTGGAGGCAGCAGAGAACCCTGAATCAGAGTGTAGCAGCAACTCATTCTGTAGTCAACAATGCGCAGCTCAGCTGCATTAAATCATTTCAAAAGGCTGTCTGCACGTAGTACAAGAGCAAAGGATGTTTCTTTTTTTTCATCTCTCGCTATCAGAAGTGGGTCAGGAGTGATTGAAGAGGATGCTTTGAGAGAGAACAAAGCGAGAGAAAATACACTTTGTTTTAGGTCACAACACACGAAAAAACTCACAGCAGTTAGGGCTGCACTGTGGGTGTGGGTGGATAATAATTGCCTGTTTCTAACCCTGTGTTTCTGTGTGTGTTGCTGATCCTGTGTCTCTGTGTGTTTCTGACTGTGTGTGTGTGTGTGTGTGTGTGTGTGTGTGTGTGTGTGTGTGTGTGTGTGTGTGTGTGTCTGAAGGCAGTGGCTGCCACGTTCTAAGCTGGTTCCTCTGGGGGTGGACCGGGAGCTGGACAAGGAGAAGATGCTGGAGGGAAGGAAGTCCAACATCAGGAAGTCAGTGCAGGTGGCCTACCACCGTGCCATGCAGCATCGCAACAAGGTCCAGGGAGACCCCAGCAGCGACACCAGCGACAGCGACTGAGCACTCACTATGCCCAACACACACATAGATACACACACACGTCTTTGCTGGCCTCCCCAGGTATTGATAGGGTATTGGTTTCAGATCTGTGGGTTTTTATCTACCCTGTGGCCTTGGAGAGCCTAGCACCCAGCACACAGGACAACAAGCCAGTAATACCTATTGGAAAGCACATGCAACACAATCTTTCCAACACACACACACAGACACACGCACACACAGTGGTATTTTATCTGAGATGTAAAATATGTATTTAAGAGAATTGAAACAAAAAGGGTATTAAGAAAAAATTATATTCCCAGAATCATGATTGGGAATTGTCCTTGTATATGGTTGATATGAGTGTTTACCAGCGACTGAAGAACATGGTCTGCAGAAGGTTGCATCACACACACACACACACACACACACACACACACACACACACACACACACACACACACACACACACACACACACATATATATATATATATATATATATATATATATATATATATATATATATGCATATGCACACACCCACATCCACACACCCTATGGTGTGCACTTATGGTTCCACAGTACCACTGGTCCAACACCCCCTCTAAGCAACTCCCTCTGCCCGCCCCCTCGGATCCCTGTGTCTAATCAAGGCTTAGTGGAGCATGGGGTCGGACGGCATGGCCAATCGACTGTAAGCAAAGCAGCTTCCTCTGTTATTTATTCCGTCTCCCAAGGACCTCCAGTCTTCTTCTCTACTAGTCTGACGGACCGTCTCCACAACATTGCATTGTGCAGTCGTTTCCTCTACTCTTCCGTATGTGTTTATTTTGTCTCTTTAGTTTACGTCTCTTTTTGTTCTTGTCTGTTTGTACTATTCTGGCCGCTGGTGAATAATGAAGACTAATGTAAATGTGATGAGAAACACGGCAGCCTCACTGTCTGTTCTAGTCTCGGGCCAATGGCTTTAGAAGTTTTTATATATACAGATTACATAAAATAGAAGTTTAATAAAATAATTGAGTTTTGTACAACTTGGTCCTGGTCAGCTCTCTTTTGCCTGTTTGTGCATGTGTGTGTACATGTGTGTGTACAACATTGCTGCCTTTCCCTGTTGAATTCAAAGGTTTTCTCATTCAAAATATTTTTGCAGATATGATATCTAATCACATTGAATTACATGAGTACATACAGCTGGGCCTGGACTTGTTGCGCAACCTTCATTAGCCAGTTGTAGGGAGGAAGTTATGTGGAATACCCCGTGTGTTCTAAGGAAGCCCTGTTCTGCCTTTCAACCAGGATGAATCATGAGTGCATTTAGTTACCACCGTAACTGGGAGAAAAGGCTCAATATCAGTATAACTTTATATATTTCGCATATATCTGACATTTTATCAGATATAAGGAGTAGACATGCTCCAGATACGCATGTCCCTAATTTCATATGGAGCTAGGATGTTCTCCGTGATGGGACAGTTTCTACATGCATCCACTCCGGACCTCAGAAATCTCCTAGCTACCATATCAATCCAGGTATATACAGTTGGAGTCATTAAAACTCGTTTTTCAACCACTCCACAAATTTCTTGTTAACAAACTATAGTTTTGGCAAGTCGGTTAGAACATCTACTTTGTGCATGACACAAATAATTTTTCCAACAATTGTTTCCAGACAGATTATTTCACTTATAATTCACTGTATCACAATTCCAGTGGGTCAGAAGTTTGCATACAGAAGTTGACTGTGCCTTTAAACAGCTTGGAAAATTCCATAAAATTATGTCATGGCTTTAGAAGCTTCTGGTTGGCTAACTGACATCATTTGAGTCAATTGGAGGTGTACCTTCATACTCAGTGCCTCTTTGCTTGACATCATGGGAAAATCAAAAGAAATCAGCCAAGACCTCAGAAAAAGGATTGTAGACCTCCACAAGTCTGGTTCATCCTTGGGAGCAATTTGCAAACACCTGAAGGTACCACGTTCATCTGTACA
Source organism: Hucho hucho (assembly GCA_003317085.1). NCBI lineage: Eukaryota > Metazoa > Chordata > Actinopteri > Salmoniformes > Salmonidae > Hucho > Hucho hucho. The sequence goes on along the minus strand of QNTS01001215.1, from coordinate 4,719 downwards.
AACAATAGTACGCAAGTATAAACACCATGGGACCACACAGCCATCATACCGCTCAGGAAGGAGACGTGTTCTGTCTCCTAGAGATGAACGTACTTTGGTGCGAAAAGTGCAAATCAATCCCAGAACAACAGCAAAGGACCTTGTGAAGATGCTGGAGGAAACGGGTACAAAAGTATTTATATCCACAGTAAAACAAGTCCTATATCGACATAACCTGAAATGCCATCTGGTCTGATGAAACAAAAATAGAACTGTTTGGCCATCATTACGTTTGGAGGAAAAAGGGGGAGGCTTGCAAGCCGAAGAACACCATCCCAACCGTGAAGCACAGGGGGTGGCAGCATCATGTTGTGGGGGTGCTTTGCAGGAGGGACTGGTGCACGTCACAAAATAGATGGCATCATGAGGTGGGAAAATGATGTGGATATATTGAAGCAACATCTCAAGACATCAGTCACGAAGTTAAAGCTTGGTCGCAAATGGGTCTTCCAAATGGACAATGACCCCAAGCATACTTCCAAAGTTGTAGCAAAATGGCTTAAGGACAACAAAGTCAAGGTATTGGAGTGGACATCACAAAACCCTGAACTCAATCCTATAGACAATTTGTGGGCAGAACTGAAAAAGTGTGTGCAGGCAAGGAGGCCAACAAACCTGACTCAGTTACACCAGCTCTGTCAGGAGGAATGGGCCAAAAATTCACCCAATTTATTGTGGGAAGCTTGTGGAAGGCTAACCGAAACGTTTGACCCAAGTTAAACAATTTAAAGGCAATGTTACCAAATACTAATTGAGTGTATGAAAGAAATAAAAGCTGAAATAAATCATTCTCTCTATTATTCTGACATTTCACCTTCTTAAAATAAAGTGGTGATCCTAACTGACCTAAGACAGGGAATTTTTACGAGGATTATTTGAGGAATTGTGAAAAACTGAGTTTTTGGCTAAGGTGTATGTACACTTCCGACTTCAACTATATCTGGGGTGAGATACGTTCAAGACACGCACCTGATGCGCATGGCACCCGTTTACATATCTATAGAATTTTCAAACTGGAAAGGTATGTGTCAACATGCTGACATATAAAGGCTTAGATATGTCAGCATGTTGACACATACCTTTCCAGAGTTTGAATATGAACGAATCCACATATTTTCTCTCTAGCCATTACCTGATCATTTATGTATGCATATTTTTTTTAAATGCATAATTTCAATAGATATCCTTACATGATATGTCATATTCATCCTTGTATGTTAGATCCGACTCATGATCAATGTCCAGCGCACAAATTATTTAACCTATTAAGGCACCGAAAATCATTGGCTTCTTCACATGAAGGTGGCATATCTGATCATACGTTCGCACGATATTCAGTAGTAGGCTAGAAGGCACGCAAAGGCAAACATCGTCATATTTTATCCAAGTTGCTATTTCCAAATCTCTGCCATTGTTTTAAATATGCAGCACAGCAAATCCAGAGCTCCTATCACAACATAGCTTTTCTGAAAAGATGCACATTTAGGCCAATCTTTGCTAAACATTTATTTGATTTATATTGAACAAAAATATAAACGCAAATGCAATAATTTCAATGATTTTACGGAGTTACAGTTCATATAAGGAAACAGTCAATTGAAATTAATTCATTAGGCCCTACCTATTCTAGGGATTTCACATGACTGGGCATAGGCCCACCCACCTGGGAGCCAGGCCCAGTTTTTCCCCACAAAAGGGCCTAATTACAGACAGAAATACTCCTCAGTTTCATCAGCTGTCCATGTGGCTGGTCTCAGATGATCCCACAGGTGAAGAAGCCAGATGTCGAGGTCCTGGGCTGCCATGGCTACACGTGGTCTGTGGTTGTGAGGCCGGTTGGATATACTGCAAAATTCTCTAAAATGATGTTGCAGGTGGCTTATGGTAGAGAAATTAACATTCAATTCTGCTCTGGTGGACATTCCTGCAGTAAGCATTCCAATTGCACGCTCCCTCAAGACATCTTTGGCATTGTGTTGTGTGAGAGAAAACTACACATTTTAGAGTGGCCTTTTATTGTCACCAGCACAAGGTGCGCCTGTGTAATGATCATGCTGTTTAATTAGCTTCTCGATATGCCATACCTGTCAGGTGGATGGATTATCTTGGCAAAGGATAAATACTCACTAACAGGGATGTAAAATTTGAGAGAAATAAGCTTTTTGTACATATTGAACATTTCTGGGATCTTTTATTTCAGCTCATGAAACATGGGACCAACGCTACATTTTGCGTTTAGTTCAGTATATTTAACAGAAAATAAAAATGGATGGATGAGATGGGTGCAGATTGGGTTGTCATGTCAGTGGTGGTCCCTCGCAGTCCAGACCCAACGTGGTGGTAGTTTTCGGACTGTGATCCACTCCAAACTGTAAATTCATAAATTATTAATAATTTCACGCAACCATACCACAAGGTAGCTACTCTACCGTCTTCATTCATGACGGGAAAACTATCTGGAACAAGCTAGCTAGCTAGCGAAGTTGCTAGTTAGCTAGCTAGCTTAGTTAGTTAGCTAGCTTATACTAACCAGTAATACAAAATACACCTAAACTTTTTAAAACGTTAGCTGTTACCTTGAGGCTTGATAGGCGGTAAAAATGTTTTACCTGAAAGGAAGGCAATTTTGTTGTTATCTAGCTAGGCTACCAGTTATCTAGATTACCACCTATCAAGCCTCGCTAGCTAGCCCTACTGGCTGCTGGCCAAATTAGCAATTATTTTTCATTCTAGTTATTAAGATAAACAAAACATCTCAAATTAGCTACTCAGTTTTGTGTTAACTTATTTTAGGTATTTTCTGAACAGCTTCTCATTTCTTTGTTTCTCCAGTTGTGAGTTCAACCACACATCGTTTACACACTAATTTGTGGTGCCCAAATTCAAAAATGACAGTTGGAACTCCACAGATGAAAAGAGTGATTATTGTTGCTAGGCTACCAGTTACAGCGCTACCAGTTACAGTGCTGGCCAAATTAGCTAACTTTCTTGATTCTAGTTATTAAGATATATAAAACATCTCAAATTAGCTACTCAGTTTTGCATTGTTGCAACTCCTATTACCAGTCGGCTCAACCTCTCTTTTGTGTCGTCCGAGATCCCTAAAGATTGGAAAGCTACCACGGTCATCCCCCTCTTCAAAGGGGGTGACACTCTAGACCCAAATTGCTATAGACCTATATCCATCCTGCCCTGTCTCTCTAAAGTATTCAAAAGCCTAGTTAATAAACAGATCATTGACCACTTCGAATCCCACCGTACCTTCTCCGCTGTGCAATCCGGTTTCCGAGCTAGTCACGGGTTCACCTCAGCCACGCTCAAGGTACTAAACGATATCATAACCGCCATCGATAAAAGACAGTACTGTGCAGCCGTCTTCATCGACCTGGCCAAGGCTTTCGACTCTGTCAATCTCCGTAGTCTAATCGGCAGACTCAATAGCCTTGGTTTCTCAAATGACTGCCTCGCCTGGTTCACCAACTACTTTGCAGACAGAGTTCAGTGTGTTAAATCGGAGGGCCTGTTGTCCGGGCCTCTGGCAGTCTCAATGGGGGTTCCACAGGGTTCAATTCTCGAGACGACTCTTTTCTCTGTATACATCAATGATGTCGCTCTTGCTGGGGGTGATTCCCTGATCCACCTCTATGCAGACGACACCATTCTGTATACTTCTGGCCCTTTTTTTAACACTGTGTTAACTAACCTCCAAACGAGCTTCAATGCCATACAACACTCCTTCCGTGGTCTCCAACTGCTCTTAAACGCTAGTAAAACCAAATGCATGCTTTTCAACCGTTCGCTGCCTAAACATCTCCAATCCAAAATCAAATCTAGAATCGGCTTTCTATTTCGCAACAAAGCCTCCTTCACTCACGCCGCCAAACTTTCCCTAGTAAAGCTGACTATCCTACCGATCCTCGACTTCGGCGATGTCATCTACAAAACAGCTTCCAATACTCTACTCAGCAAACTGGATGCAGTCTATCACAGTACCATCCACTTTGTCACCAAAACCCCTTACACCACCCACCACTACGACCTGTATGCTCTAGTCGGCTGGCCCTCGCTACATACTCATCGCCAGACCCACTGGCTCCAGGTCATCTACAAGTCCCTGCTAGGTAAAGCCCCGCCCTATCTCAGTTCGCTGGTAACCATAGTAGCCCCCACCCGTAGCACGCGCTCCTACAGGTATATCTCACTGGTCACCCCCAAAGCCAATTCCTCCTTTGGCCGCCGTTCCTTCCAGTTCTCTGCTGCCAATGACTGGAACGAACTACAAAAATCACTGAAACTGGAGACACTTATCTCCCTCACTAGCTTTAAGCACCAGCTGTCAGAGCAGCTCACAGATCACTGCACCTGTACATATCCCAACCAACTACCTCATCCCCTACCGTATTCATTTATTTATCTTGCTCCTTTGCACCCCAGTATTTCTACTTTGCACATTCATCTACTGCACATCTACCATTCCAGTGTTAAATTGCTATATTGTAATTACTTCGCCACCATGGCCTATTTATTGCCTTACGTTCCTTATCTTACCTCATTTGCACCCATTGTATATAGATTTGTTTTTTTTTCTACTGTATTATTGGCTGTATGTTCGTTTACTCCAATGTGTACCTCTGTGTTGTTGTATGTGTTGAACTGCTTTGCTTTATCTTGGCCAGGTCG
>QNTS01001214.1:356357-371490 GCA_003317085.1 Hucho hucho | reverse complement strand
ACAAAAAGACTGAACGACTGGGTCGCGTCTGTAGATACAGAACAAAAAGACTGAACGACTGGATACAGAACAAAAAGACTGAACGACTGGGTCGCGTCTGTAGATACAGAACAAAAAGACTGAACGACTGGGTCGCGTCCGTAGATACAGAACAAAAAGACTGAACGACTGGGTCGCGTCCGTAGATACAGAACAAAAAGACTGAACGACTGGGTCGCGTCCGTAGATACAGAACAAAAAGACTGAACGACTGGGTCGCGTCCGTAGATACAGAACAAAAAGACTGAACGACTGGGTCGCGTCTGTAGATACAGAACAAAAAGACTGAACACCAAAAACCACAAGAACTCACTAAACACTGACGTGTTAAACAGCGTGTCAGTGTGTTTGAGTGCGTGCGTGTGTGTACACGTGTTTGTGTGCGCGTGCATGCATACGTGGGCGCGCTCGAAGACGGTGTGTGTCAAGTCCACGTGTGTGTTTCCATGCGTGTGTACATGGAGCGAACCAGCTAGGGCAGTACAGCAGAGAGGCAGCAGCAGTAATCTGCATGACTGGTGTTCAGAGCATCACTCAGGAACAATCCCCACCTTAAATCATGACAAACGAACAAGCGCCAACTAACAAACAAATACTGCCTGACTCAACTCCATTCACCTCCAGACTGGAACTAACGTCACGGCCAATATTGCATGCACACACACCCACACTAGAGACCTTCACAGCATGCTGAATCCCACCGACACTGCAACAGACCAAGCCACATACTTCATTCACAAACCTCATCCACAAAGGGACAGTACAGGGACTGTGAAGAGACACAGCCATTTTACACATGTAGTATTGCAATTTGCACTATATTATGTATTAGATCTATACATTGTGTGTATGTACTGACATGTAGGCTGTGTGTGACGTTTTAAGTGTATGTATTTCAGTCCTTGACTAATAATGTTCTGTACTATGTATTATGTCATGTTCCATGTGGACCCCAGGAAGAGTTGCTGATGCTTTTGCAGCGGCTAATGGGGATCCTAATAAATACCAAATAGGGACAGTGTAACACACTACCGGTAAAGTCCAACACGTGTATACATTCCCTTACTGTATTCAGACAGCATGTCCACATGCTACTGAGACAGTCACAGTGGGCGTATTGACTTACATAAATAGAGTGGGACTAATCTGATCACTCTTCTGAGAAAACTACAGTGATACAATATTATTCCATCCAGATCAAGGACAAGGCTAACAGCCCTTTACTCTGTCAGCCGACTTCCCTATCCTCCCTCGTTCCCGCTCTTCCTGCCTTCGCATTGCCCTCTCACTCTTCCTGTCTCTCTCTGTCCCCATCCTTATCCCCCGTTTCCTTTTTAGTAGTAGGATCTATTTTTGCCCTGACCACCATGTTAGAATATTGCAGTAGTTTACGATGGTCAGACCAGGCAGTGCTGAATCAATCAATCATCAAAGTGGTAGAGAAACATCCCTTTTTGAGGATAGATTGCATTTGAAAAGGAACCCAAGCTCATGCTAATTTCTGGCCATTGTGGCCTTAACCTCGCTGTGCTCTCGCTCTCTCCTTCACCCTTTTCTCCTCCCTTTCCCTCATTCTCCCCCTCTCTCACTCCCTCCCTTTCGGTTTTTCCTCTTTTGCAGGTGCTTCCTGGATGTCTGCTCGTCTTTCAGTGCCATCATTATCATATTAAATATGCCCGTGTTACCGGATCTGAGCTCACCTACAGTACACTCTCTGCGCTCTGTGTTTAAGCATCTCCCCTGTCTGTCAGTCTCTCCTGCCTTTCTGTTCATCTTCCAATGTAAACATATGTTACTCTTATCTTTCTTCTAAACATGAATGTGTGACAGCGTGCTCATGTTAACGTTCAGAAAATATCAAATACGTTTACCAAACGGAATCACGAGAAATTGAACACCGGACTGTGTATGTGTAATGTAGGGTTGTACCAGACTTAAAATCTTGGTCGACCAAGAGTCGTCTGTTCTTTCGACCAATCGATTGGTAGATATATTTAAACATGTATTTTTCCATATAGACATAACCTGTGTGTTTTAATCAAATCAACTATATTCACTGAGATGGTCTGATGCTTTAAGCACACGGTTTGATTAAATAATTAAGACACACAAATGACTAGAGGGAGTCCGACCAGCAATTGATTCGAATGTGCCGGGCCTGGCTCAGTCTGGCTGCGCTGTGTAAAACAATAAATGACAGCGAGTGACTGTGTGACTTGCACCCGTGGTCTCCCTTTCCTCCCTGCTGCAGCGACCACAACAGAACATCAAGTGTTTATCACTCTGTCCATGTTGCTGAAGCTGTAACATAATCACAGCAATTTCGGACTGAAAAGTTCTGTTACCGAAATCTGAAAACATTCCCTATACTCTCAACCCCTCCTCTCTTGCACGTAACCAATAGGAAGTGACCTATAAGCATATCATAATCACATCAATAAATTGGTTATGACAAACTCCGAACACCAGAACAGCAAAATGGATGCAGAGGACATGACAAATAAACTCGAAACGGGGTAATATTTGCTGGTTGCTCTTGAGGTAAAGGGGAAGTCAGATGTGTGGAATAAATTTGAATAGTTGTAGAAAATACTGCAGATCAATACAAATAATGTAAGGAGCAAGCGCTGCGTGGATATTATGTGTACCAAACAGGTACTGTATAGATTACAATATCATTTTTCGGACCTTTTGGAACAATGTCAACAACACTAAATACATTATAAGCGTACCAGAGAGTCTGTTGTAACGTTTTTTTTTTTTTGTTAAGCCTTTATTACAGCGAAGACTAAAAACAGTCACATTCATTCGTGAATTGGTGCTCATGGAATCAGTAGGCTATTAAACAAAAATAGCATATAGTGCTTTCGGAAAGTATTCAGACCCTGTTAACTTTTTCCACATTTTGTTACATTAAAGCCTTATTCTAAAATGGATTGAATTGTCCCCCCCCCCCTCAATCTACACACAACATCCCATAATAACAAAGTAACATGTTCAGACATTTTTGCAAATGTATCAAAAAAAGTATTCAGACCCTTTACTCAGTACTTTGTTGAAGCACCTTTGGCAGCGATTATAGCCTCGAGTCTTCTTGGGTATGACGCTACAAGCTTGGCACACCTGTATTTGGGGAGTTTCTCCCATTCTTCTCTGCAGATCCTCTCAAGCCCTGTTAGGTTTGATGGGAAGCCTCGCTGCGCGGCTATTTTCAGGTCTCTCCAGAGATGTTTGATCGGGTTCAAGTCCGGGCTCTGGCTGGGTCACTCAAGGACATTCAGAGACTTGTCCCGAAGCCACTCCTGCATTGTATTGGCTGTGTGCTTAGGGTCGTTGTCCTGTTGGAAGGTGAACCGTCACCCCAGTTTGAGTTCTGAGTGATCTGGAGCAGGTTTTCTGTGCTTTGCTCCGTTCATCTTTTCCTCAACTAGTCTCCCAGTCCCTGCCAGTGAAAAACATCCCCACAGCATGATGCTGCCACCACCATGCTTCACCATAGGGATGGTGCCAGGTTTCCTCCAGATGTGACGCTTGGCATTCAGGCCAAAGAGTTATGTCTTGGTTTCATCAGAACAGAGAATCTTGTTTTTCATGGTCTGAGAGTCCTTTAGGTGCCTTTTGGCAAAGCCACTCCTTTTACTGAGGAGTGGCTTCCGTCTGGCCACTCTACCATAAAGGCCTGATTGGTGAAGTGCTGCAGAGATGGTTGTCCTTCTAAAAGGTTCTCCCATCGTGTTCTTGGTCAGTTTGGCCGGGCGGCCAGCTCTAGGAAGTCTTGGTGGTTCCAAACTTCTTCCATTTAAGAATGATGGAGACCACTGTGTGCTTGGGGAAATGTTTTGTCTCGGTGCTCTACGTACAATTCCTTCGACCTCTTGGCTTGGTTTTTGTTCTGACATGCACTGTCAACTGTGGGACCTTATATAGACAGGTGTGTGCCTATCCAAATCATGTTCAATCAATTGAATTTACCACAGGTGGACTCCAATCAAGTTGTAGAAACATCAAGGATGATCAATGGAAACAGGATGCACCTGAGTCTCATAGCAAAGGGTCTGAATACTTATGTAAATAAGGAATTTCAGTTTCTAAAAAACTGTTTTCACTTTGCCATTATGGGGTATTGTGTGTAGATTGATTTTAAAATAAGTCTAATGTAACAAAATGTGGAAAAAGGGAAGATATCTGATACTTTCTGAATGCACTGTATATGGATGATGTATAAGGCCAGGCACATTTAACAGTTAGGCTATTGATTATAGACTTAATTAAAATTGGGGTTTCCTCTCTCCTAACTTAGACAATAAGTCAAGGGCTGTTTTCTCGTCTCCTCATTCTGCTTCTGCCACATTGTTCTCAACACCAATACGCTAGTTAACATTGCTATTACAGAATGCACATAGCAACATGGTCTACGGGAAGGAGCTAATTCAACAGCTCACTGATGTGTTTCAGAACCACTGAAACGCAGGAGAAAGAGCATTTGTTATAAAATAATATGATTTTTATTAGTGTTGCCTTACGTAATATAATATACAATTTCTGTAACACGTCTTAGAGTGATGGACTGTGCAATCCCTTCACAATGGATTAGTCCACTCAGACAGGCGCAAATCAGACAGGTGTCTTGTACACCATGATATACATATATATATTTTATGCTACCGCTCGACTAAAGCCTATCGACTAAAATATTGACCAGTCGACTAAATGGGGTCAGATCTAGTGTTATGTACACTACCAGTCAAAGGTTTTAGAACCCCTACTCATTCAATGGTTTTTCTTTATTTTGTACTATTTTCTACATTGTAGAATAATAGTGGAGACATCAAAACTATGAAATAACACATATGGAATCATGTAGTAACCAAAAAAGTGTTAAAACAAATCAAAATATATTTTATATTTGAGATTCTTCAAATAGCCACCCTTTGCCTTGATGACAGCTTTGCACACTCTTCTGATTGGCCGTGCCAGGTTAGCCCTCCTTATCATTTTACCAGGGCCTTATCTTTGAGTACCACCAGGTGTTCAGCCATACAGCTATTTCTTCCCTCACAGAGTGCTCTCTCTTGCACCAAAATGGCCGCCATTTACATAGAAAAAAACACAAATTACCAAACTTGCAGCTAAAACAATCTACGGTCGCTTGTATATTTGGTTTCCTGTCCAAAGTGGCCTTTGGCATTGAAGAGGGCGCGACTGGCCATAGCTGAGAGGTCAGCGGCTCAGATAGACCCTGGCACTCCCTTATCTTCTATTTATATTCCCCCCCGACAACTTCGTACAGTGTTTGTGTGTTACTGGCAACAGCAACTCTCCCTTCATAGATCCCTAGTGTTTACTTCTCACTTCCTTATCTCTAGAACAGTGCCATCGGACTGTGGAGAGGGGAAAGAGAGAGAGAGAGGGTAAGGGTGAGGGGAGAGAGATAGAGAAACAGGGTACAGAGAGAAAAAGAGAGAGAGAAAGAGGGTAAGGGGGAGGGGAGGAAGAGAGAAAAGAGAGGGGGTGAAAGAGTAAAGAGAGGGGGAGGCATGGGGGGAATTTTATGGTTGGGAGATTGCTACCCTGCCAATGGACAGTGATTTTCTTTTCCCCTCAGAAACCTCCTTGTACTACAGTAGACCGTAACTCTAATCCTCTCCAGTCAAATCCAAGCTGACTGGACAGGGCATCTGATTGCATTTAGGAGGGCTAGAGAGATCGTGACTACGCATAAACCACACATACTAAATTAGATGAAGCCCACAGGCACACACCCACAGCAAATGAGATGAGGACGACCAGCCAGCCAGGACACCAGTGTGTGTAGCTGATGGAGTCAGTCATTTAATAATAAAAACCCAGAAGTCCATCAGGAGTCCATCAGGAGTCCATCAGGAGTCCATCAGGAGTCCATCAGGAGTCCATCAGGAGTCCATCAGGCAGGCAGGGACAAGGACACCCCAGACAGACAGACAGACAGACAGAGTGAAGCGGAGAAGGGCCTCGTTTAGGCATGACAGCCAGTCAAACACGCTGGCCCAGAAATACATACCCACACAGACATACAGCACAGAGAGAGAGAGAACTGAATGGAAGTACAGTATGTGGTGGTGAGGACGTGCAAACACTAAAGCAAGATGTAAGAGACAGTAAGGCTCAAACAAAAACTGGCCGAATACTATAGCAATTTACTCCCACGTACAGAACCACACACACACAAACAAACAAACACAGGGGGAGTCGGAAGAGAATGGAAAAGTACACTGAGGATATGCAGATCCAGAGGAACGGAAGTCACACGACAGAGAGAGACCTTGATCCAGGCAAACAACTACTAGCACAATGGAATGTCCGTGAAAGGGTGCAGACTGTGTGCTTAACTGCCAAATTCAGACTTGACTTGCTCAATGAAACCACATGGTGTTGAAATATAAATTCCAATTCTCTTATAAACAGCTTAGGAATATACCTAATAAAGTATTCAAAACCAATGTCTGAAAATGTCAAAGAAGTCAAAAGTCTCACTGCATACACGAATACCGGTCTTTCAAACACTGAATTCATACACAAGTTACATTGAAACAGATGGAAGTGCTTACTTCAAAGCCTGTGATCTATGTGAACGTACACAAACGCGTGAGGTGCGTAAACACCCCTACTGTAAGTTGAGCCATTTGAAACAGATTAGTCTAGCTGCTATTTAGAGTCAACGCAAACAACACACAGTGGTTTATAAGCCATACGCTTAAATAGTGCCAACACCGCACTTTACATCAAAATAGAGGTACATGATATTCTCGAACGCAATGTCCTGTCTCAAGTACATTTCTCGAACATGCTCCCTCATACACAATCGTATACACACAGACAGCCTGAGGGTACTTTCCATTGAATGGACAGACCCCTCCTTGTGCATCATATTGCAATCATTTACAGTCTAACTACAGCAGCACAACAAGCTATGTGGCCCCAGCCCCCTTTTCCACTGCATTTTCCATGCAGTGTCTATATCAACCTAATGCCTTCGCAATACAAACACCACCTTACCCTGAAATGTAGCCTACTAAGCTGAGAGACTGACCCACTGACTGAAACACTGACCAGCCATGTCAGTTTCTGTCTGACTGGAGCTTGACCATTGATTATTAACCTCAATTAAAGATGGATGGAAAACAGTTATACCTCAGCCTGGGTCTCTATGTCGGGGCAGGGTGAGGGCGCTCCTCCCTGCCCTGTGGTCACTGGCCCTGAGGGGGTCTCACAGTCCGACCCTTCAGTCTCTGTTGTGGCCCCTGGGGCCCTCTGGTTCTCCAACTGGCCCTCCCTGAAAAGCCCCTGGAGTAACCCAGATTCCAGCTCCTCCCACTCCCTGTTGGTACAAGGGGGGTCCAAGGCCGAGCCGTCAGACTCCCAGTCACTGTCCCCGGTCATGGACCCAAGGACGAAGTCCACTCCCGACTGGGTACTCTCAGAGTACGAGTCTCCATAGTCCAGCTCCTGGCCGTCCTCGCATGCGGAACCTCCGTCGGACGCCTGGGGGAGCCGCTCCGGGGCGGCCAAGTAAACAAAGCTGTCGGAGCAAAGGAAGGCCCCCTCGTCTGGCTCAAGGCAGGGTTTGGGGACAGGGCTGGGGGGTGTTGAGGATTCCAGCGGGGAAGGGGGGCAGTCCTGAGGGAACGGGGGTGGCACGGACACCGCCAGGTAAATAAAACTGTCAGTGGCCACAAAAGCGTCAGAGTTTTTGCTGTCCAGGCCTGGCCCTCTTGGCTCGTGCTTGACGGGGGACAGTGGTAAGGGTGAAGGGGGGGCAGAGTCTCTTTGTTGGGCAGGGGAGTGTGAACGAGGGAGAGAGTCTGCAAGAGCTTTGGGGGTGCTTGTGGACCTCTGGTCCATGTCTTGCCCAGACATGTCCAGAGAAGAAACCTCATCTGCGGGAACAGAGCAGTTCCGAGTGTCTGATGACGCAAGAGTCATCCCCTCAGTGACAGAGGTTGTCTCCTTAGCAACATCCCTAATCTCTGAAGAGAACAGCTCCTCTTGACAGGAAGTTAGTATATCAACATCCTCTGCAGCACTAACCCTCATTTCTCCATCTGTGTGGGTCGACCAAGGGGATTGGTCCACGCTAGCCTCCTCACTGTCCCAACTAGGCTCAGGTTGCTCACATGCACTCCAGTCTGGCTCCCTCTCCTTCGCCTCCTCCTCTTTCCCCTTGGCATAAGGGTTCTGTGGGCTGGGGGATGGAGGTGGTGGGGATGCCGTCTGGAGACACAACCCTGTTTCCTCGCTCACTTCCTCGACCTCTTGAACCGATGACGCCCCGCTGTCCAGTTCCCACTCGGTCTCAGCGGGCAGCTCGTGTTCACAGTCGTTCTGGGTGGTGTCGGACAAAGCAGTTCTGTCCGGCTGGGACATGTGGACCCCGCTTGAGTCGGACTCAGGGAGAGGTCCGCAGACAGAGTCCATCTCAGTAGTCTCGGGACAACTCTGCTCTTCTTCACCTTCATAATCAATTACACATTGCTCTTCTTCATCAATATGATATTGTTCATCTTCAATGAGAACCTGATAACAGGGTTCATAACAGGGTTGTGCTTCCTCCAGGTCAGTGTGTTCAGTAGTCTGTAGTTGGACCTGGTCCATGTGTTCAGGACTAGGTGGTGGTGAAACTGTGAAGGGGTTTTCCAACCGGGGCTCAGCGCAATCAGTCTCTGTGCTTTGATCGATATCCATAGGGACAGTTTCCACAAAATATATACAGGCATCAGTGGCTTCCTCCTGCTCCTCCTCCTCCTCTACACTGGCTAGGGTGTAGGGATCTGTTGGCTCACTAGATTCAGGGTCCACAGAGCTCTCCCCTCCCTCCTCCTCTAAACATTGTCTCTCCAGCTCTAGGAAAAGGTCATCTGAGCCAGCCCCTGAGCTGGGGCAGGGGGAGGCACTGGGGGCCCTAGGCCCACCAAAACCTGTTGGAGGGGTCAGAAGGGGCCAATGTCCAGAAGGCTCTGATTGTTGGGGTTCCCAGCCCTCTCCAGAGTCCCCCTCCCAACATTGGTCAATTATCTCCCTATTCTCCAGCTTCAGCATTGCCTCCCACTCCCTCTCCTCTCTCCTAGCCTGCTCATCCTCTTCTTCAATTTCTCCTTTCTTATCCGCCACTTCTTCCCCCTCTCTTGTCCCTCCTTCCTCCACTTTTCCTTCCTCCTCCATGTCCGCTTCTTCCTCCTCCAGCTCCTGTAAGATCCTGCGTTCATCCTCCTCGAATTTGAGCTCAGAGGCAGTTCGTTGCCGGAGCTCACCATTAGGGGGAGCCCAGCCCAAGAGTCCCACTTCACCCCCCTCCTGGCTGAGGCAGGGGGAGTGTGGCAGCCCTCCATGGGCCAGCCCCTCCTCTTCCTGGAGGAAAGGTGAGGGGGGGTCCAGTAGGTAGAATGACTCCTCGTCCAGGTCACTGTCCTCTCTCAGTAAGGGGGGCAGGGGGGGCAGGACAGGGAAGAGGTGGCGCATGCCCCCGTGGGACCTCTTGCACCCTCTCATGCTGCGGGGCCAGGTGCGTGCTTTGGTCGGGGGGCAGAACACAGGTTTCGGTGGGGCCAACTGGGGTAGGAGAGGGGCTTTGTCCAGGTCTTGTTCTAGGAGAGGAGAGTCAGTCTCTCTTTCAGAGTCAGAAGCCTTGGCCGCTTCAGGGCTCTCCTCTGTAATTATTTTGATACCAGCTTTGGGAGATACAGCCGGGCGCCTATGATGCTTGTCCTTTTTTTTGTCCAGCTGTGCGGTGGCATTGGGACTCTGCTGTGGGGTGCTCCCAGAGCCCTGGTGGGGTTGGGTAGGTAACTGCACCGATGGCTGTTCTTTTGAGGGGGAGGGTAGTGCATGTGTTTGCTTGTGTTGTTTTTGGAGCAGGGGGTGAAGTTGTTTTTGCCTGCTGACAGGGTGCTGTTGGAGGGGGGGAATGGGACTCAGTGTCAACGAAGGGGAGGATGAGACAGGAGGAGTGTGAGGACCCCCGGACGACAAAGTGGAAGGCGAGTAAGGAGGTAAGGGGGGTGTGGAGGTGGGGGTTGGTGGCAGAAGTAGAGAAAGTGGAATCCCAGGACCAGACAGACGCTTCTCAGCACTCTCCCCAGGAGAAAACTCAAGCCTCTCTGCAAACTCTGGGTAACTAGGGGGCATAAACGCCTTCCAGGAACGACGATTGGGGTTGTCTTTCTTATCGCTGCCCTGGTGGCGCCTTTTTACTGCAGCTGCACTACAGGAGGCAGAGGACAAGGGTGTGATGGGTAAACCAGAACCACCGCAACTTCCAGGTGGCGACATGCTCTGGGGATCGCCAGTTAGCTTGAGGGCATCAAAGATCACCCTTTCGTCTAGTCTTTTAACTCCGGCATCAGCATGCGCCCTTGACACAAAGATGCTCCCTAAGTCAGCCCCGATGGTGCCGTTGCTGGAGAGGGTGCTGGCCTCTCCGCCGCCGCCAGAGCCCAGGGTGCTGCGCGAGGGCTGGCTGAGCTTGGAGGAGCCCTGGTCGATCTGTTCGTTGATGCGCATGGTGTCGTAGATAGAGCGCTGGGGGACATAGCAGTCCTCGATGTAGGCCTCATCCTCGTCCCCCTTCCCCAGGCATCGTGGGTTTTGCCTCAGGCAGTCCGGCCGGCTCAGGGGCTTTCCCATTCCTCAGCTGCCCCTGGGGGAGATCCCCTGACGGCCTGCAGTGGTCCTTTATAGGGGCAGGGTGGCCCCCCTTGGGGACGGGGCCAATAAGTATTCCACAGAAAACAACGGGGAAAATACCTTAATGGGTGGGTTGAAAATAGTTCAGTTGCTCAACCGTTCCCGGTCCAATCCACAATCCCAAACATGAATCCGCCTCAATGACCAAAATGTCAAAAGGTTTGCACTCTACATTACAAGTCCATAGGTCCACATGTTACTATGTCACCTCAATAGCAGTGCAGCAGAATAACCCGGCGCTATCTGAAATGCAGGGGAGTATCAGTGAGTGAGTGTCCTGCATGCAGATGCTCCTCTCCTCCGACAGCATATTAATCAGCACTGCTGGTTTGGAAGGTTATCAGGAAGGAGGCAGGGGCTGTCTCGTAGACTTCCAAAGTCCAGAACGAGGCGAGTGCCGTGGAGATAACATCCCTTTGTTCCGTTTTGTTCCGTTTGACGTCAACTCCCCCTCACACACGCAGTCGTTCAACTCCCTACTCCTGAATCCTTTCCCACTCTTCAACTCCTTCCTTCCCTTTCTGCTCTCCTCGCTTTGCCACAACAGGACAAGCAGCAGAGAAGGGTTGAGCAACTGTCTCAGTGAGAAGCAGCCAAAGAAGTGTGTAAAGTCTCCTTTTAAGGTGAGAAATCCACTACTCCCTGATATAAAAAGAGGTTGTGCGGGGGTGAACAAGGAAAAAAGTGCAGTTCCAATGGCTTTGTTGATGTTTTTCTGTCTTAGTTCAAGTTTGTTGCCAACCCAAAACCATGAGAATGACTTAAGAAAAGAGTTGATCCTTTTGAGGGAATCAAAACTGCAGCAAAAACCTCATACAAACTAACCGAGCAGTCACTCATAGCCTGTTTTGGTTCTGTGAGTGTGTCCTTGCAGACAGTCTATATTTTCTCTCTCTTTCTTCTCTCTTCCATTCCCATCACAAAGCATGAGTGATGTGTGTCTGAAGGCAGTGGCCCACTCTGTGCCTGGAGTGCTTCTTCATCCCTCTTGTTGACATCATCATTATCCTCATCATCAGTGATAAAAAATGAAATCCCATCATCCGCCACTCCGCACAAGTCAGTCTTGCAATTCAAAAACCAGAACAAAGAGATCCAGACCTTTTTTCTAGCATAGACTAGACGCCTGTCTATCATCTCCCACCTTCCATCACGCTGCTCATCCACAACTCCAGTCAAGAAGAGACAGTAAATCCAGAGTGGAGGCTGAATCCTGGAGGGGGTGAGAGGGTTCGTTAGGGAGAGAGGGTAGGCGGCTTGGGGGGGGTTGAGCCCAGTCCAGCCGGGCAGAGCTGCTGTGAGTCGTGGGACTGTATCCAGAGGGCAGAGAACCAGACAGTCCGAGACCCAGTCTAAGCGCTGCCTCTGACTCTGCCTTGCAGGCGTTCTCACTCCCAGACAATCCCCGGACACTCTCCTTTCTTTCTTTCCTTCTTTCTTTCCTTCTTTCCTTCTTTCTTTCTTTCTTTCTTTCTTTCTTTCTTTCTTTCTTTCTTTCTTTCTTTCTTTCTCTCCACTTCTATCTTTTTTAGAGAGCTCCGTTGATGAGAGAAACAACAAAGCGCCACGCAATCCCAGTTCTTCTTCCTCTGTTTTTTTGTTGTTGCATGCAGGCTTCCTTGCTTTCTTTCTGTCGCTCAGTCTCTCTGTTCTCAGGCCACTACACAGACTGAAATGGTTTGCAGCTGCTAAAAAAATCTCCCAATTTTTCCTCTCTCCCTCGCTCGCTCACTCAGTCACTCCCCTTCTCTGTCTCTCTCGCTCACTCACTCACTCGTTCGTTTCTTCTCTGTCTCGCTCTCTCGCTCTCCCTTTCTAACTGTTTTTGTTTAAATCCAGCTCCGTTTGTTCTGTTTCCTGCTCTGGTATTAAAACACAGGAAGTGCTCCAATCATGCTGGTTTCCTCTCCCGAAAAAAAACATGTGAGAGGGGTGGGGGAGTGAGCTACAGATAGGGAGAGGAAGGAGGGGTGCATGGAGCCAAAGAGAGGGTGGGGGGGGGGGCGGACGGAGGATTTTGCTTTTTTTAAAGAAATCACGGGATAACGAGAGAAGATTAAGCACTCGGCAAATCATCTTTCAAAATTAACGGACAACTAGACTGAGGATAAAATTAAAAGACTAACAGGTGAGGGGGTTTGTTGCTAGGCAGGATGGTACTATTACTCAGTGTTCACAACCAGCCACAAGCTCAGGAGGAGTGAAAGAAAGACGCTAGTATTGTGCGACTGCTACATTCATCACTGCTTTGTAATCCAGAACTGAATCTCCTGGGCAAATCACCTCCCCCTCAGAGCACAAAAACGCTGTCCGCAGAGGGAAATGATACAGAGAAACAGTGAGCGAGAGAAAGAAAGAAGGAAAGAAAGCGGGAGGGATGGAGGGGAGAAGGGGAGGGGAGCTGCTAGCAAGCCAGGGAAAAAAAGAGGCTTATCAATAACGGCTTTTGTATTTTCCAAAATAAACAGCCTATATGCATACAAGGAAGTAGAACCTCTATCTATCCCGTTCCCCCTCTCATTCCTCTTTTTTTCCAGGTTTCCAAGCAGCCGGTTGCTATTCTCCAGCGTAGTTGGTGACAGTGTAAAACAACATGGAGAAGAGACACAAAAGTCGTCGATATTCACAATCCCAGTCTCCACTTCTGCATTCCCGTCCGCCGCTCTAGTGTAACCCAATCCAGCAAGGAGAGGAGTGTATGTGTGTATGTGTGCTGGTGGGGCTCAGGGGCAAAGGAGGTTAGGGGTTACAGAAAAGGGAGCCTCAGGATGCCACACCAAAAATCTACGCAGACACAGTCGGGGGAATCCAGCAAGCATGACAGCAACCCCTGGCACCAGACAAAAGTTGAGTATTTTAACCAATGATGTATATAAACCATGGATTGCTGATGCTATGTATTGGCCATTGAGTCTTTGAAGCCACCGGTCGGCCATATTGGCACTACCGAGTAGGATCAGTTCTCCATTCCGTGAATGGAATTCTACAGTATTTCAATTAAATGTAAGTATTTTTTTGTTGTAGTGGGGACAGTAACATTAGTAATCTCAAATTATACTTCCCCCCCAAAATAATTGAACAGTGGGGGAGTGCCAAGATGGAGGCACAGTGGCTTCAACACAGCGCCCCCTATCCGTCATCTAGTGTATATATAAATCATTGATTTTAATGTTTGTTTTTCTCCTTGTATCCCTGATACAGTGCCTGTTGTGGTTCAGTTCCTCCTCCTCCACTCGTTCTTCTCTCTTATCCTCCCTTCCCTTTTTCAGTTGCTCTAACTGTTCGTTTAAAGACCTCTGGCAGAGACAGCAGCCGATGTGAACTCAACTAACACATGCCTGCCTTCTCCCTCTCGCTCGCTCTGTCGCTCTTTAGTCCACACACATTCTTCACTTGATAGGGGGAGGGAGTTCTCTCTCTCTTTCCCTCCCCCCTCTCTCTGTCGTCTAACTGTTGCTGCGAGCCGCCCGTGGCCTGCATGTCAAACACGCTAAATACTCCACTCTTCCTTTTTAACTCCCTCTCCCCCTTCTTCTCCCCCTTCTTCTCCCCCCTCCCCTCTCTCACTCCCTCTGTCAGTTGTGGTGCAGCTGTCATGGCTGCGTCCAAAGAAAACATCTTTATAGAAACAAAAGGGGTTTGTCCCTCCTCTGCTCAGCCTTTTTGCCCCCCCCCCAAGCTTCCTTAATCTCGCGCGACCTACAATGCCCCCACAGCACCGCTCCAAATTGAAACGCGCACACATGTAGGCCAGCTACCAGGAGAGATGGAAAGCCAGTGAGGGGAAATGAGCGATAGAAAGGAAGAGGGAAAAACACACAAGGGGTGCACATTTATTTTTTACGCCCTCTCTGCCGTCTCCATTTTGATTGTGTCGGATTGTGTCATTTTATCATTCATCCTTGACCCCTCTCTTGCAGTCTATGTCCATCCCCCACTCCTCTCCTGTAAATTGTCATTCATCCCCAGTTCATTTGGTCTGTCACGGCTACTTAAAGAGTCACAGTTCTGCCTCAGACAGGAAGAGGGAGGGGCGAGCAGGCCCCGAAATCCCCCAGTGAGCTACACACAGTGGGGACTCAAAGCAATGGAATCCATTAACGTTCAGCCGTCAGCCAAAAGGCCATGCTGTAGGTCTCTAGACTTTATAC
Source organism: Hucho hucho (assembly GCA_003317085.1). Classification (NCBI taxonomy): domain Eukaryota; kingdom Metazoa; phylum Chordata; class Actinopteri; order Salmoniformes; family Salmonidae; genus Hucho; species Hucho hucho. Next base: position 356,581 of record QNTS01001214.1, on the reverse strand, counting down.
CATAATGTAGGCCTAGGACCGTCTCTGCAAAGTCAGTAGAGCTGTTTGGTGATATACGCAGGTGTCTAGGCACAGGATACTGACAGTATTGACTTTGCTGTGGCTGGTTTGCTCCTCTCTCTTGCCTCTCCCCCTTTCTCCCCCTCTCTCTCCCTCTCAGCAGCAGTTTTATTATTAACTAGCAGTGTTTTACCTGAGTGGCTCAATGCGGCCATTGTCTGCCC
>QNTS01001214.1:315196-350221 GCA_003317085.1 Hucho hucho | reverse complement strand
CACACCTCCAATCAGAAACCACTGTCCAGTAAGTCTAGCAACACACCTCCAATCAGAAACCACTGTCCAGTAAGTCTAGCAACACACCTCCAATCAGAAACCACTATCCAGTAAGTCTAGCAGCACACCTCCAATCAGAAACCACTGTCCAGGAGGTCTAGCAACACACCTCCAGTCAGATAAGGCTTGTCCTATATTTTAACGGGTTTATAATTATATTTGATATAATGACAACATAACCAATCATTAACATCATCTACTTAAAAATTCCACCATCTTAGGGAGATACTGTAACTAGTAAATAAACAGATAGGAAGGGGGGTGTTGGAAACGTACTGACATACCGGTACTTCTAGTGCAGAGGATGTGACATAAAGCACAGGAAAATTAAACATATGTTTAATATCAATGGACTCAGCCAGAAAGAACTGTTTGTGTTGTATAGTACTCATGAAATATCATTTAACATTTCACAATGAATGGAAACCAATGGCAAGTAGTAGTACAATGGAGCGGCCCTGTTTCTGTATTGCTATTTAGCAGGACACAGCAAATCCCTATGGTTAACTCCTTTGGAATGTTCTACAGCAGATTCCTATTGAGGGGAAGGTGTAGGCTAATTCTTGTTGGCTGGGTTACCTAGCCTGGGATTTCTCCTAGATGTCTCGGGAGCATAGCTTGAAGAAAAAACAAACGTATGGTGTGCGAATCGCTCTGGTATCAAATCTAGCCTGGCGTCCATCACCGCTGTGACAGGCCCTTACGAGGTTCCAAGGGCTGGCGCCGGAGCGGTAGGGGGGGGGGTCGGGGGGGTGGTGGGGTTGAGGGAACATTATAAGAACGTTTAGACGCGAGTGAGTCAGCATGGGCGAAGATGTGTGTCAGACACTTGAAGTAGAGCAGTGCTGCTTTGACTAAACTTGTCTCTGCCTGGCTCTAGAACTCAGTCACACCCCCTGCGATGCTCATATCAATTATAGATCACCTTTCTTGCATATAAGCTCACTCAAGTCCCCTAAGGTAACACATCTCTAACACATACATACCTCAGTCCCCATACCTCACTTCTGCTCTAAAGTGACTTGAATAAAGGGTCAAAGGAGGGAAACTGGATACATCACCCCCCCGAGTTAGGAGAGGGGTCCCACTCCATCACAACACCCCCCTCACAGCCCACTGTAGGAGCGGAGTCAGGAAAGAAACGTCACCTGACCAAAATCCTGTTTCCGCCAGTGATAATAGAACAGCATGAAGAGGGAGGGAAGCAGTGCGAGAGAAAAGTTGAAGCCGGAGTTGATTTATATAAGAGAGGATGCCACGGTACACTTCATACAGTGGCATAGTCCCACAGAGAGACACACGTACTCAAAGCATCTGCGCTAGAAGAGGCTTAATCTACAAAGTTCAACAATCAAGAAGGGTCAAGTACCTTCCTCTCAGAACCCTCCCAAGAAATGACTCTTATGTAACTAAAAGGCTTTCAAAAGGATCTGTGTTAGTCAATTGCTTATTTCAATAAGACCCACTAATACTGTTGCAGGTCAGAGTCCAGCACCAGCTGAGAGGTTCTAACAAAATGGCCGCCAGAGCAACAACTGTGCAATACTATATTAAATGTCTGTTATAATTCTATGCACGCTTGTTGAATATAATTCAAAACCAAAGAAACACGTCAAGCTCAATTCTAGAAGAAATATAGCTTCACAACAACCCTAGCTGAACTGGTTGTAATAAATCCGTAATGCAATGTTTCCCAAATGGTGGCTTGTGGCTAGATAATACTGGAGCTGTGGCTAGAAACGTAGTTTTCCATTCTCTGAGGAGTCACAAGAAAATTCAGAAGACTGTTCATTGATGCCGGCACCAAAAACACTTGGAAAACACATGCCAAGCTCACTTCTAGGAGGCTGTACTACAGTATAACCATAGCTAGCTCTACCCAATTTACCAATCTCTGAAGACATAATGCCCAAAGATATGACATAATAGCACAAGACAAAACAAAAACATTACAATACAGTAGCCATAGAAAGATCATTATTTCCAGGCCTGGATGAACTCAATATAGCCGGCGGCCCACCAATCACAGAACATTGACTTGAACGGGACTGTCCATTCTAGTCAATACATTTCAGTAGTAGCACAATCACATTCCCAACCATAAACATCAAACTTGTTCTTACCTTGAACTCGTGCAGCTGCTGCTTGATGGTCTCCACCTCCGTCCCCACCACGCCCTGCGAGTTCAGCCCTTCCTCTGCCCGTCCCAGTAGCCCTTGCAGCTCCGCCACCTGGGCGTAGAATTCTCCCACCTTCTCGGCAGCTGCCTCGATCTGCTCCAGTCTGGCCTGGCCCCTCTCAGCCAGCTTCCCAGCCTGGCGGCTCAGGGCCTCAGTCTCTCTCCTCAGGGCGAGGAGATCGGGAGACGACCCCTCTCGGCGGAGCATGGCGGTGCAGTCGCCCCCGTGACCTTCAAGCTCCGACCTCAACGTGGCCAGGCGAGCCAGGAAAGTGCGGACGGCATCCGCCTGCGAGGCGAGCGAGTCGGCATCGCGCCCTACAGGGCTCAGCGAGTCCAGTTCGTCGTCCAGGTCGGCCAGGCGGGAGAAGAGGTCGCGTACCGAGGACTGGACTTCCCCCACACCCTGGAGACGGGACTCCAGTGTGGAACAGCACTTTTCAATCTAGAGGGGGGAGGGAGGGGGGAGAAGGAGGGAGAGAGAGTTAATAATGTTCGGAAGTTGAAAGTGGCATGGTGCCTTGCTGATGTAATGATATGATATAAATAGTGGGACAAATCATGCTTCATGATTCAGCCTAGTTAATGTATCCTAGCTCTGTGATTTCTCATTAGCAATGTGGAGGAAAGGAATATGATCAGAGCGATGAGATAAAAGACAAACTTATCTTATCAATAATGGTCAAATGTAAAGACTTCTGACCTTGTATCTGATTGAATGCCATACTGATTTGTAAGTGAAACCAGTCTAGAAGTAATTATCTATGGTACATTTGGGAATTATACACAGTGCCTTCAGAAAGTATTCATACCCCTTGACTTATTCCACATTTTGTTGTGTTACAGTCTGAATTCAAAATTGATTAAATATATGTTTCTCACCCATCTACACACAATACCCCATAATGACAAAGTGAAAACATGTTTAAAAATGTTAGAAAACGTATTGAAAAGTAAAAACAGAAATATTTCATTTACTATTTTAATATTTCAAGTATTCACACCCCTTGGCAAATTAAACTCAGGTTCATCCAATTTCCTTTGATCATCCATGATGTCACTTCAACTTGATTGGATTCCACCTGTGGCCAATTCCACTGTTTGGACATGATTTAGAAAGAAACACACCTTTCTATACAAGGTCCCACAGTTGACAGTGTACAGTATGTCAGAGCAGAAACTATACCATGAAGTCCAAGGAACTGTCCGTAGATCACCGTGATAGAATTGTGATGAGGAATATGTCTGGGGAAGGGTATAAAACTATTTGAAGAGTGTTGAAAGTTTCCAAGAGCACAGCGGTCTCCATCATTCGGAAATAAAAAAAAATATGGAATTACCCAGACTCTGCCTAGAGCTGGCCGTATGACCAAACTGCGCAACCGGGCAAGAAGGACCTTGGTCAGGAAGGTGACCGAGAACCCAATGACCACTGACAGAACTACTTGGCTGGAGTTTGCAAAAAGGTACGTGAAATATTCAGATTCTAAAGCAAAAGAGTGTGGTCTGATGAGACAAAAATTTAACTAATTTGGCCTGAATGCAAAGCGCAATGTCTGGAGAAAACCAGGCACAGCTCATCACACGTCCAACACCATCCCTACCATGAACATTGGTGGTGACAGCATCATGCTATGGGGATGCTTTTCAGCAGCAGGGACTGGGAGACTGGCACAGGCAAATCCTTGATGAGAACCTGCTTCAGACTGCAAACGACCGTAGAAGACGGTGAAGATTTACATTCCAACAGGACAATTAGCCAAAACAATGGCTTCAGAACAAAAATGTGAAAGTCCTTGAGTGGCCCAGCCAGAGCCCAGACTTGAATCCCATTGAAAATCTGTGGAAAGACTTGAAGATTGCTGTTCACAGCCGCTCCCCATCTAACTTAACAGCACTTGAGAGAATCTGCTGAGAAGAATGGGAGAAAATCCCCAAATCCAGATATGCAAAGCTGATACAACATCCCCAGGACAACTCAAAGCTGTAATCGCCACCAAAGGTGCTTCTACAAAGTATTGACTCAGGGGTGTGACTACTTATTTAAATCAGCTATTTCTGTATTTCATCTTCAATAAATTAGCAAACATTTCTAAAAACAGGTTTTCACTTAGTCATTGTGGGGTATTGTGTGTAGATGGGTGAGACTTTATTTAATACATTTAATTCAGGCTGTAACAAAAAAATGTGGAATAAGTCTAGGGTTATGAATACTTTCTGAAGGCACTGTATCAATATACAGAACAATGCTCTTGACTCGTTGGTTTACATTTCAGTTGAGTGATTAAATGGTCTGAAGTTTTCTATCTGTACAATGACCATATAAGATCACTGGAACTCTGAATACTTGAACTCCTCTGTCAGCTTAAATACGTTCTGTTCTCTATCTCAACTCACACACACATGCACATACATACATGCTCACACAGAACACACAAGCCTTCACACCCTCGCACACAATGACCTTTGCTAAAACTAGCTCATCCTTTGTATCAGCCACACTCCAGGCTGAATAGATTGGCTGTGTTACAATACTCATAAATGGCTTCCTTTCATTGTCTCCTTTCCTTATTTGTCCACTAATGTCATTGTAAAGGATGAGTAAAAGTCCAACAAATCCAAACAAATGCTTTCAAAAGAGGAAAGGCTGTTGAAGAGTATTGGGACACCCTTATTGTTTTTGAGTGTATTATATTTTTCAAAACTGCTTCATTTTTGGAACATTATTTTATTGAACAGAATACAGGCCTCCATCTTTCATCTGAGTGTCTATGAAATATTTATACTTTTTATATATGAAATACAGTTGATACTAAATTCCTCACACATCTTCTCACCTTTTCGCTGACGTCTCCAAACTCTCTGTCCGTGTCTCGGGCCTGCTGCTCCAGCCGCTGTCCTCCCTCTCTGCCGCCCCCTGCTGTGTGGGGTGCGTCCTGCACCAGCCCCTGGGCCAGATCCCTCAGGTAGGCCACCTGTGGCTGCAGCGAGTGCAGCGTCTCCTGCTGGCTCCTCAGCCGCTCCAGGCTCTTGTTGCTGCATGCCTGTGGGCCCAGCGCCTCCTGCACCTCGATCTGATGCCGCGCCGCCTCCAGCCTCCTCTCCACCGCCTGCCGCCCGTCCTCGAACTCCTTAAGTCGACCCGCTAACTCTTCCAGTTGGGAAACACAGTTCTGGAGTCTTTCTGCCAGCCCGTCGACTCTACGGTTGAGTTGGGCTTTTTCGTCACGTATGTCTTCCTCTCCGACGCGACAGTGTTCTAGGAGTTGGTCGGCCGCTGTGTTTAAACCCTCCAGGAGTGGGCGATGGTGCTCCAGGTCTAACCCCAACTGCCTGGCCTTCTGCAAGGCCTCGTCCAGGGCCGCAGGGTCGAGGGAGGGCTGGATGTCAACTTCCCGCTCCTCGCACTCCGCCACCCAGGGCGTGAGCTTGGCGCGGTGCTGCTGGTAACTCTCTGCCTTGGTCAGGGCGGTTTTCAGACGGTTCTGGCGTTCCACAATGCGCTCATTAAGCTCATCCCAGTCCCGGCGTAGGGTGGCGAGCCGGGACTGTAAGGCTGATAGTTCTTCGCCGCCGGCGGGTAGCTTGGCGAGCAGGGAGGCCCCCTCGGCCTGGATGAGCTCGTAGGGGCCACGTTGGCTGGCCACCCCGCGATGAAGCTCGTCTTGCTGCGCAAACAGGGTCCGGATAGCCTCGGGCTGGCAGGGGAGGGAGTCGGCAGTAGAGTCTCTTTGACCACCCTGGTTGTCCAGCCAGCTCCGCAGCTCCTCGAACATCTGCTGGAACTGCTGGGTGCTTGAGAGAGCGGCTTGGAGCTGGGATAGACCGTCAGCTGAGGGAGAGGACAGAGGATTTGAACGCTATTCATTTACAGATGTTTTGATGAAGAACATGTAAGCAGATGGACTAGCTACCTAAGCCTGATAGAGGTTATAGCGCTGGATTCAAAACCTTGACAACTACCCACAAAGAGACCAAAAACCCCAGAATATACCCTCCACCACATACAAATACTACTGAAGCCAATAGAGATTTATACAAACAGAATTAAGATGAACACCATAGACAAGACAGAAGACTCACCGGCCCTCTCCTCCAGGCTCCTCAGCGGGCTGCTCACGCTCTCCAGCCTCTTCTTCAGCTCGTCTCTCAGGTAAGGTTCAACCACGATGGCGCTCAGCTCGCCGCACAGCTTCTCCGCCTCGCCCAGCTCATCCCTCCTCTGCTCCAGCTCAGAGCGGATCTCGCCTGTCTCCTGCAGACGCCGTTTCAGGGCCTCGGGCTGGGCACTGAGCGAGGCCTGGCCATCCAGTCGCTCGCCTAGCGCCCCCACGCTGACCGAAAGGTCCTTCAGCAGGGCCTGGTATCGCTCGCTTGTGCCCTGGGCCTGATCGATGTGCTCCGAGCGCTGGGACAGACGTTGAGTGAGGTTGTCCCACTGCTGAGAGATGGAGCCCAGCTCGGACCGGACCTCCGCTAGGTCCTTGGCATCCTGCGGGGAGGAGTCGCCACCAGACGGGGAAAGGATGCCCTCGGCCGCCTGGGTGAGTTGGTCGAACTGGGGCCGGCGGGTCTCAAACTCACGCAGCATGAACTGTGGAGGACGGAGGGATAGGAAAGAGGAGGAGTCAGAACATTATCTGTCAATCAGGAATAATCTCTACATTTTGGCTAATAAAATGTATCACTATTTCATCAGAATGCTGTTGGTAATCATTTATGCCGATTCAAGAACAGAATTTTGGGGACAATCTATTATGATATTCTTTTTCATTATTTTGCATGTGTTCAACATAAAGGACCTTAACTGTGTACCTGCGCTTGTTGTTTCTGGGTGTTCAGCATGTTGGGGTCGATGCTCAGTGGTCCCAGCACACTCATCATCAGCTCCTTCTCTCTGAGCCACGGCCCCAACTGACTGGCTGCTGTGGCAAAGCTGCCCAGCCTATCAGCACAGGTCTCCAGTTCCGTCTGCCTCTGTACTGCTGTCTCATTGGCCTTTGCCCAGCGGGAGTCTAAGTAAATAGAAGTGAACGTTGGAGTGAAAAACTATAGCAACTATTACTTATATTCACAAATGATTAACAAATTAGTGGAGAACCATCACAACAGTGAAACTGATGGGTTCATTGAGTGACTCAGCCCGACTGAATAAACATAATGATTATAGACCCCGTTATTATTTTGACTTGCTAATGTCCACAAACTATTTTTTATTCTGCCTCTGTACGCTTTCCTCATGACTCATACACTGGGTATCCAGCAGAGTGAGTATTGGATCCACATGGCTTTGAAATAAGGCCCTGCGTGGAATGTGTGGAGAAAGGAACACGGCAGAGCTCCTATCTAAAGATATCAAGTATTTGAAGGTGATTTTAATAGCTTTGACAAGGAGTCATCCCATTCATTCGCTACCTAAAAAAAAAAAAAAACTGTTGAGGCAACTCATTAAAATCTCAAATAATATGTTCCTTAAACTGATTCATCTACCATTCAAAATGCCTGGCCTTATTAATTACTTGATTCAGGGCCAAGTCTTACGTAGATGCCCATGCAAATTATATAGGCCTATTGGTTCCTTATGTTAGAACGTGTCCCTTACCCCATAACTATTCAAAATGGCCGACCCTATTCATCCATCCATCCCAGTATCACTCACCGATCTCCTTCATTTGTTGTCTCCAGGTGTCTGCCTCTGGGGAGTCTGGGTTGTCTGCTATCAGCTTCTCCAGGGTGCTCTTCAGCTCCTCCACCTTCCCAGAATGCTCTGAAAGCTCAGACAGTAAGGCCTAAAGTATAGAGAAAGAAGAGCATATCAGTGTGTCAAAAAGACAAGGATAAGCATTTAGAACGTAAGCAATAGAGTGTAAAATGTTTATGTCAGCCAGGGGGTGATAACACTGATTTTCCAATGTAGCATTGTTGACCAACTAACAGAGACATAATACACTCCAATATTGACTGTGGTTTGACCCGAGTCCAGACACTTACCTTGTTCTCCTGGGCCTGGGCGCGTACCAACTCAGGTTTGGAGGGAGAGGTGGTGGTCTGGCCCAGGTGCAGGCTGTTCTCCCGGTCTCCCAGCCAACGGCTGAGCTCCTCGGTACCCTGGCTGGCCTTCTGTCTGAGCTCCAGAGAAGCCTCCTGGTGCCCCCGTCTGTTCTTCAGTTCCCCTCCCAACTCCTCGTAACGACCGTTCACTTCCGCCACCGCCACCTGCACCTCTGTCAGGTCTGAGAGAAAGAAAGAGGAGGACAATCTATCAAACAAATCCAATCACATTTAATTGGTATGGTGTTTTGGTAATTGGCATGGAGTCACGCGGTGATATGGTGTGTGGTCCTCCCACTACCACTCAGGAAACCATGCAGTTTATTATGCTACAAATGAAATAAGTGATGAACTTCACATGGTGGTGAAAGTACATGGTGATGAGCTTGATGCTGCTTTCCAATAGATATTGAGGGTCTTGTTCTGGTGACATGATGCTTGGCTGCCGTTTGACAAATGAAAATAATTGGCTTTTTGTCCATTATAATCTCATCATGTAGTCTATACCTGCACTGTATCTATGAGCTGTTGGCTAAAGCACATGTGCCAATACCACAGTGGGCACATTTGCTATATAACGCAACATTTGTGACAAAACCAGCAGTAGAGATGAAAATCGATTCGGTACATGGGAATTTAACCACAAAAGTTATTATGTGCACTATGTCATCACGCACAGACTTTTATCTGCAAGAAGTCAATTTAATGGAAACATCTCTGGTGGGAAAATGCATATTGTATTTATGCTGATTTTAGAATATTCGCATGACAACCTGGTCGCCAGCTGGATGGAAACCTAGCTACTGAAGGACTTTGGTTGATGTTATTATCCAGAGCAACAGAACATTAGTGACAACAAACATTTTTAATGGTGTTAGACACTGCAGTAGGACACATACTGTAAGAAGCTCACAGATAGACAGACACACAGACAGAAAATGGATACACAGTAAGCATTTTTGGGAGGGAGCGAGCAAGCGAGCAGATTGTATGCCAAGCAGTGACGTCCACAGTAGTAGGCGCTGAGAGCATCTCGCACGAGGAAGGAGGCGATTGGTTTGGATAAGGGAGTGAGGGTGAGCTCACCTTTGCATGTGTGAATACCATTGACACTGCTGGGGCTGTCTGCACCATTGATCTGGGGAACACCTGGGAGAGAGACACACACACACACACACACTACACTCAGACAACTACACACATTGCAACAGACACTAACACACATTCATGGACAGTCCAACACAAATACTGATAAGCATATAACACGCTCAGTCTCCGGGTTTTCACACGCTGTACACATACAGTTTTGCATGGACATGTTTTGCACTTAGAACATAGCATTTCTTCACAGTACGCGCACACATTGATAGCACGCTGATAGCATAGACCAACACACACAATACACACCTCACAAACAGAACTTGGATGAACTTGGGACATGCAGGTAGCAGGGGACACACACTGGTAGTTGTTTCCCATCCCCCTTACCTGTCTTGGCCTGGGGGGCTGTGATGTTGATGATGAGGGTCTCCAGTTCTGATCCAGTCTTGTTCAGCTCCTGAACCCGAACCCCCTGGGCCTCCCAGTCAGTCAGTAAGTCCTTAGTAAAAAAAAATCTGAAAGTTATTAATGGCCTTATATAATTCCTCAATGAATAATCACATGGACATGTCGTTCTGAATCACTATCACGAAATCTAGCAAAACCTTAGAATCAGAGAAATATGTTTCCGTCATTGAGGATTCTGTTTGTTGCACGAGTGTGATTAAACCAGGTACTAATTAAAAAAGGGCACACACACCTTGAGCTGCTGAACTCTCCTCTGCAGAGTCTCTGTGTTGACGTTGGGCTCTTTGGGAGGCAGCTGCTCCTGTGTTGTGTGGAGCCACCTGAGGAGGGAGCCGGAGAGAGACCGGAACTGGCCCAACCGCTGCTCACAACTCTGGATGGCGTTGTTCCTGGAGAGGGAAGGAGAAGGATGGAGATAAATGAGGGGATGGCGAGAGAGACCAGATTGAAAAAAGGAGAGACAGAAATCGAGAGATGTAGGGATAGACATTGAGAAAGTGGGTGAAAAACAAAGAGGGACGAAGAGAGGAGAAAGAGATAAAAAGCGGGAGAAAGAGTAAAGAGGGAGAGAATTTTTATTCAATCCCACTATCATTTCCATATTAAAACACACAACCATCACATTAAAATCACATGCTTCATGACACAAAAAGAGAGAGTTACGCAGTCAAGGATAAACTGCTATCTCGACCGTATTCGCCCAAGGCTATAGTCTCCTTAGCCTTGACCCCTGCTTTGTACTTGTTCTGCCCCAATCGCAGCTGCTTTCAAAACATTGCACTGACTGCGGTGCACGCAGACAAAACATTCATGATATAACAGTCTGGGTCATTGAAAGTGGTTTATTTATGTTCTGCTCACAGTCTAAGTGAGAGCCTCTTTTGTATGTCTGATAAATGGACACTGAACGGTGCCCACCAAGGCTTATTTTAGTAACCGCCGACCACATTCGCTCCTAAGCCATCAGCTAACACTGTCCACCCCCACACCATTGTTGGCAACACGTAGCGTTACAAGGCATCCTGCACAGGCCCAATCCCTCACTACATGTATAAGCCGCTACATGGGAGCTTTTGCGATCTTTTGCTAGACGAACAGACAGTCCAATGGTATTTATAAGAGGCCTGACGTAGAAATAGATACACTAGAAGGGGCATTGCCAGTCATTCTATTTCTATGAGGCCTAACTCCCTTGTGGCATGTCACAAGTGTGGCTAGGCTAACCAGTGTGACATGGCAACTGCTGCAATTTTTTTTTGTCATTTAGCAGACACTCTTACAGGAGCAATTAGGGTTAAGTACCTTGCGCAAGGGCACAGACAGATGTTCCCCCTAGTCGACTATGGGATTCGAACCAGCAACCTTGGTTACAGGCCCAATGCTCTTAACCGCTAAGCTACCTGCCGCCCCAGTGGATGAATTTGTATGGCATTAGCATGAAGAGAAATGCCATGAGTGTCATATTTCAGACTGTAATGGTGGCAGCAATGTGACAGTGTGTGGTCTTATTGTGTTGTACCCATCTCCCCCTAGTGGGATTGGTGCAGCACTACAAGCACATGTGCACCTAGAGACCTTTCATCGATTTTGACGTATGGGTCTTTGCTTTGTGTATTCTAGGGCAGGGCTTACCGACAGTGAACTACAAAGCTTATACACAGGGCCTTGCATTGGTTTTGTATTGGATTTGGCTCAGTGTTTTTCTGAGACAGTGCTGCTTACCTTTCAGTGATGTTGGATTCCAGTCGGGCAAACTCATCGGACACCTCTCTGACGTTGTCCAGTAGGGTCTGTGCGCTGGTCAGGGCCTTGGCTTGGCTGAGGTCTGTCCCCAGCTGGCAGAATGACTTCAGTTGATCTGCCTCCTGCTCCTGCTCCGCTCTCACCTCCTGTAGTAGTAAGGTAGATACAAATGTGTTATCTGAAGGTCACAAACCCTCCCCGAAATCCCTCTGCCTTCTTCCACGTCTCTATTCAAACAGATATCTATGGTTCTGTAATATTATTAATCATCGCCTTCCTCTCACCTCTACGGCCTGTAACACTGTCCTCCTACCACCTCTCTGTTTACATTCATATCTATGGTCTGTCGGACTGATATCTATGGTTCTGGAACACTTTAAGGGACCACAATGGAAATAATTAATTTACTATTGAAATATATTATGTACTGTGTGTATGTTTTTTTTTAAACTGTCAAATAAAATCAATCAATCGTTACCATCCCACCCCTCTTACCTCAATGGTCTGTCTGTAGTCCTCCACACTGCGGTCAGGCTGTCCCGCGGTGCTCAGAGCACTCCGACTGGTCTGAGTAAAACCCTGCAGGTCCGTACTCAGTCTCTCATAGTTCTCCAGCTTGGGCAGGAGCCCCCGGAGCTCAGCTTCCCTCTCGGCCTGCTTGGCCTGTGCCGCGGCGTAGTGCCGGGTCAGGCTCTCTAGTGACCCCTGGAGCCCGGAGGCCGTGGAGGCGTCAGAGCTCTTGAGCAGTTTGGAGACAGAGTCGCAGGTGGCCTCCACACTGCCCTGTCTGGATAACAGCTCCTGGCGTAGTTTCTGGAACAGAGGGGAAGCGGGTTAAAAGAAGTTCATGTAACACAACTGCAAAGTGGAAGTGTGTATTCGATGTGAAGGCAACATTTTTTGATAATAGTCTATGTAAGTAAGGTAAAAAAATTATAAATAAATAAAATCTCTCATAAACAGTATTATAGCAGCTGCAAGCTATTCCATGTTCCATTGTGGACTCCCTGTATTTCTACTATGGTACCTGGTTCTGTGTGAGGGCGTCCTGGACAGCCTGGGCGGTGGGTTGGACGGGCCCGGGGTTCAGCAGTAGGCCGTCCAGCCAGGCTAGCAGGCCCTTCAGCCCCTCCTGGACACTGACCGACTGGGCTACGGACGTCTGGAGCTGCTCAGCCCGCTCCGACACGGACTCAGACAGAGAGCTAAACCTCTTCTCCAGACCATCTGACACAGAGAGAGGAAGGATGAGAGAATGCCAGTGTGATTACGTTTCTCCATTCCGATATTGAATCATTTGTTTAGGTGGATGGATTTAAAGACATCAACAGAGATGGGGGTATTTAGTAAGAAAAGTAGATACACTGCAATGATCTATGAGGATGTGGAGGGATGAATGAGATAACAATATAGAAGGTTACGAACAGCAGAACAATAGATGTACACTACCGTTCAAAAGTTTGGAGTCACCTAGAAATGTCCTTGTTTTCCATAAAAACATACATGAAATGAGTTGCAAAATGAATACGAAATATAGTTAAGACGTTGACAAGGTTTTAAATAATGATTTTTAATTGAAATAATAATTGTGCCTTTCAAACTTTGCTTTCATCAAAGAATCCTTTATTTGCAGCAATTACAGCCTTGCAGACCTTTGGCATTCTAGTTGTCCATTTGTTGAGGTAATCTGAAGAGATTTCACCCCATGCTTCCTGAAGCACCTCCCACAAGTTGGATTGGCTTGATGGGCACTTCTTACGTACCATACGGTCAAGCTGCTCCCACAACAGCTCAATAGGGTTGAGATCCGGTGACTGTGCTGGCCACTCCATTATAGACAGAATACCAGCTGCCTGCTTCTTCCCTAAATAGTTATTGCATAGTTTGGAGCTGTGCTTTGGGTCATTGTCCTGTTGTAGGGGGAAATTGGCTCCAATTAAGCGCCATCCACAGGGTATGGCATGGCGTTGCAAAATGGAGTGATAGCCTTCCTTCTTCAAGATCCCTTTTACCCTGTTCAAATCTCCCACTGTACCATCACCAAAGCACCCCCAGGCCATCACATTGCCTCTACCATGCTTGACAGACAGCATCACTCCTCCAGCATCTTTTCATTTTTTTCTGCATCTCACGAATGTTCTTCTTTGTGATCCGAACTTAGATTTGTCTGTCCATAACACTTTTTTCCAATCTTCCTCTGTCCAGTGTCTGTGTTCTTTTGCCCATCTTAATCTTTTCTTTTTATTGGCCAGTCTGAGATATGGCTTTTTCTTTGCAACTCTGCCTAGAAGGCCAGCATCCCAGTCGCCTCTTCACTGTTGACGTTGAGACTGGTGTTTTGCAGGTACTATTTAATGAAGCTGCCAGTTGAGGACTTGTGAGGTGTCTGTTTCTCAAACTAGACACTCTAATGTACTTGTCCTCTTGCTCAGTTGTGCACCGGGGCCTCCCACTCCTCTTTCTATTCTGGTTAGAGCCAGTTTGCGCTGTTTTGTGAAGGGAGTAGTACACAGATATCTTCAGTTTCTTGGCAATTTCTCGCATGGAATAGCCTTCATTTCTCAGAACAAGAATAGACTGATGAGTTTCAGAAGAAAGTTCTTTGTTTCTGGCCATTTTGAGCCTGTAATCGAACCCACAAATGCTGATGCTCCAGATACTCAACTAGTCTTGCTTCTTTAATCAGGACAACAGTTTTCAGCTGTGCTAACAATTTCAAAACGGTTTTCTAATGATCAATTAGTCTTTTTAAAATGATAAACATGGATTAGCTAACAATGTGCCACTGGAACACAGGAGTGATGGTTGCTGATAATGGGCCTCTCTACGCCTATGTAGATATTCCAATAAAAATCAGCCGTTTCCATCTACAATAGACATTTACAACATTAACAATGTCTACACTGTATTTCTGATCAATTTGATGTTATTTTGATGGCCAAAAAATTTAGTTGTGAGCTAGTGTACCTGCAGTGCTGATGATCTCGGCAGCTCTGAGAGTGGGGGACTCCTGTGTGTTAGCCAGCTCTCTGCCTGCCCTCCTCACCTTCTCCAACTGGACTGACCGCTCCGCCAGCTCATCCTGCAACAGCTGACCAGAACACAGGGAGAGAGTGGGAAGAAAAAGAATAGAAAAGAAGGGGGGAAAAGGAGGAGAAATGTTGAGGTGCAGGGAATGAAAAACAGAGTTCTACCCTCTCTTCACAAAGATTGAGATGCTGATAATGTCACCTCGTTCAGTCACATGTATATACTGTGTGAAATAATTCAGCACATTTGCATACCCCATCTACTTCTATGCTCTCTCTCACCTGTACGGCCCGCAGTGTGTTCTGTAGTGTCTGTGTGTCGGTCTCTCCGCTGGATCCGGCTATACTCTGGTTTTGTTCCTGGGTGCTGAGCCAGCTGTGGAGCGACACAGCCTCGTCCTGGTACTGCTGGTAGCGCTCCAACAGACCCGACAGACGCCCGCCCAGATCTGACGACTGGAGGGGGAAGACGGGGGGGGAGTAAGCATAGATCAAAAAAAGATGGACAGGACACCATCTCTACTACAAAAGTAGAGCAATGTTGAATATCTCTACATACAGCCTCAATTATGGTTATTGCTGTAATATTGATTATTAGATATTGTAGCTATATAAAAAGAATGTAAAATAATGAATAAGACTTATATTTCATAGGGACCTTAACTGAATATAGTGAATCTTTCAAAACAATCTCTGCCATTTTGGATATGCTTCTAGTATGTATTGGTACACCAAGCACAGTGGTAATGAAGAATACAATCCCCTTACTCTATATGAGACCCACCTTGGTGTGAAGGGCGCTGTAGCGGTGGTTGGCATCCTGTAGCTTTTCAGTAACCAGCTGTTTGGTCTCCTCCAGGGCTGGGTCAGACCCTCCTACCTTCTCCAGAGCCCCCTGGACAGAGTCCAGCACCTTCTGACCCGAGATGGACACGAAGCGCAGGTCTGCCTTGTGGCAGATCACATCCTCCGCCAGCTGGAAGACAACAGGTTCCAGGTCAGTTTGATATAGTCAAGAATGTGTTCAGTTCCAAAGTTTGAAACAGTAAACTTGGTGTCTTTAGTATCATGACTGTGTGTATACAGCTGACAGTAGGAGTGAATATTGCAACCAACTGCCAATATAAACCCTGAACTAGTGTTCCAGTAAGCCTATATTCTTGCATCTTGCTAAACAATCTCTCTATGGCTACGCAATGTAGCTTTCTCTCTATCTCACACTAGTATAGGAAAATCAAAAAACATGTACCTTCTTGTGCTCTTCCAGTCTCCCCTTCAGGCCCTGTGCGTCTGCCTCTCCTTCCCCTAAGGAACACAGCTCCCCCTCACTCTGTTCAAGCCAGGTCCCCAGGCCTCCGTGCTCCTGAAGGAACTTGGCCAGCTCGTCCTTAAGGGCCTCCGAGCGCCTCAGCCTCTCCTGGCAGGCCTGCAGCTTCTCCTGGTGTTGGGTCTGGAGCTGGTCTAGCTGGTCCCGCAGACGGCGTTTCTCCTCGGCTGGCACGGCCGAGTCGGGCTGGTCCAGGAGGGAGCGAGCGTTCTGGGACACCTGCATCAGCTGGGCCTGCTGGGCCTGGAGCTGCTGGAGCTCTGCCTGTAGAGGGGTCAAAGATCAAAGATCATAATGGGTCAGAGAGAGCCAAAGGTAGGGTTCATGTCAAGTCTGGAAAGGAGATGAGGAAGCCACCTTAAGACTATTGGAATGCAAGTTGACTGTCATTCAATAACCTCTGCCAAGCACCTAAAAAGGCTGTTTTAGAGCCCTTTTCTGAAGCATTACGTTTCATAGTGCATTTAATTGTATTCCACAACATGAACAAACATTACTTTTGTAAATAAACAGCAAGGAGAATGTCTGACCTGGAGCATGTCGCTGTGTGATTGTAGTCCTCCCTCTGGCGAGGAGAGGTGGTCAGTAACAGTCATGCCAGCCCCTCTTTTCCCAGGCTGGTTCAGGGAGGAGAGCTCCTCTAGCAGCGAGTCGATCTGGCACCGTGTCTCCTGCAGCTCCTCTACTGCCTTCGCCTATAGGGGAAACATGACCAAACAGCACAGATCGGGGTGAGTGTATATTTCTACCAATGAAAGTGCAGTCAGGAAAAGGCCCTTCACCATAACTGACACAGAAAAGGAAAGAGCTTTTCCTCTGGGTTAATTGCCACACTGTAGCCATTTCCATAGTATTTTTTCAGTACTCAAAACAGTATCCATAAAGATACACATCCTGGACCTTGGTTCCTTATAGATGACAATAATAAAATGGGGAACTAAAGCAGTCTATCACTTTACCCTCTATGTGCTCTGTCAGACAGCAGCGCTGCTACTTTAAGCTTACCCTCTGTGTGTTCTGTTGGACGGTGCTGCAGATGGCTGTGTCCAGCTGGGCCAGGGAGGAGTAGGCCGTGTTGGTCAGGGCACTGTACTGCTCCTTCATACGGGAGAGTGCCCCCTGGAGGTTGGCCCTGTCCTCTGGACTCAGGCTGTCACCGTGCTCCGCCAGGAACTCCTCGACCGAGCGGATGGTCTCCGCCACGCCCTCGCCTCTGGTCTGCAGGTCCTTCTGTACTTCCTGGGGGAGGGAGAGAGAGGGATGGAGAGGGTACAGATATAGAGAGGTTGCATGTAGTGTGGCATATTTCTCTGGAGCAGGCTATACAAAATTGCATGTGAAGAGAAAGGAGAATACATGCAGTGTTAAGACGCTCCGACAGTTTGAATGTAGTAATGTAACTGTGGATCCTCAAAGAGACCTAGCATGGTCAAAACCTGGCTACATTAGAAGTCTGGGAGCAACTGAACAACCCAGGCGTTCTCTCCTTTCCTGAGACATGGGTGTGAAAGTGTTCCTCGCCTTTAGCTCTCTCTGTTTCTCCTGCAGCACATTCACGTCACCCGACTCTGCTCCCGCTCTTTGATT
Organism: Hucho hucho; assembly: GCA_003317085.1. Taxonomy (NCBI): domain Eukaryota; kingdom Metazoa; phylum Chordata; class Actinopteri; order Salmoniformes; family Salmonidae; genus Hucho; species Hucho hucho. Next base: position 332,676 of record QNTS01001214.1, on the reverse strand, counting down.
GGCCAGCACGCTGGCAGCTCCAGCCAACCACATTGTAAGGCCTTCCAATTTTTGTGAGCACTCTGCTTTCTGCTGCTGCACCACCTGAGAGCCACGGATGAAGGTAGAAAGAGAAAGACGTAAGCAAAAAGAGAGTGAGAAAAGTAATATTGCCCGTTTTGCTAACAAACAGTGGTCAGTCCATAACGTTGAATCAGACCCCCATTGTCGTTCAGGAGCACACAAAAAGCAGATCTTTTTACACTTCTCTTCAACACCCATTCACACTTCCATTAGGTGCACGCTTGCTTGTTTCTAAACCCGTTTAACGTCATTGGTGCACTCTTTGCCAGACGTTGAGCATGATGTGTCCAGAATTCACACAGCCAGCCAGTCAGACCGATAGATACAGACACAGAAACAGCATCATCAACAGGTCAGTCAAGCCAAAACGACAACGATACACAAAGACAATCAAACAAATGGTGTCCTCATTTGCCCTTTGTTCCTTCCTCCCCATGTCGTAGAACAGGGGAGAAGAGGACAAAAGGAAAGCGGTCAAGCCACAGCAAGGCTTCTCTGATTGAAAAACACTCTAGCCTTTTCCCGTGGAGGCAAAAGCGTATTTCCTTCGGTGGCAATCTGGAAGAGCAAGGCAGACATGTTAATTCACACAGGTGTTATACAGGGACACATGCAGAGGAGCAAACACACGTTCGGCATAGAAGCCTGTGGTGCGAGTAGTAATACCGGTCACTATACTGTGTCTTAGCCTTCGCAGCAGCTGTTGTTTGCTAATCTGATGTAAGTGATAAACCTCATTTAGACACATGGGTGGTTGTGATAGGGAGGTTGTAAATATGGTAAATAAGAATTATTTTTGAAGTTGGCATATTCGCTTCGATGGACAGGATTAATAATTTGTATGAGGGTTAGCCAGTTACAGAAGGTGATAGAAAGTGAGAATTGAAACAATGATAGCATGACCGCAATCGTTATATGGTAAAGTATGTTATTACTGATGATTGAATGCATTGAAAATGTATCTGTGAGTACGTTAAGCATTCGAACAACTCCAAATGGGACTGCGCAACATAGCCAGCGGTTTGCAAACCTCTCTCTCCCTTGCACTCCGTCTCTCTCTTTCTCTCTCCTTCTCTCCCTCTTCTTTTTCTTTGTGTCTGCGCTGCCTCTCCTCCTCCCTTTCTCTCTGGGCGGCGAGGGTGTCGGTCTTGGCGTGGGCTTGGCCAGTGGCTCGGTGGAAGCCCCTCTGGAGCTGTTGTAGCTGCCCAAGGAGGTGCCTGCTCTGTTCGGGAGCCAGGTCCTGAGCCCGCTCCGAGATGAACACCTGGATGTCAAAGGCCAGCGCGTTGACGTCATTGGAGCGTGCCGAGAGAGACGACTGCAACTCCTGAGGAAAGGAGATAGAAAGGAGAGATAATGATCTGAGGACTAGCTGGAAATGAAGCAACATGTAGGCTGAATCCGAACTAGGTCGTTAATTGCACACTTGAAAGTGCACAAGAAGAGGGTAACAAGATCAAACTGGAAGTGTGGAGTGAGTGCGGTAACCTTGCATAGCTGGAGCTGTTTTGTGCGCTGAGAAGGAGTCTCGCCCTGGGTTTGCCCATCCATTCCTGTAATTTGTGCCTCAGTCTCCTTCAGCCAGAAGAGAAGATCCTCTACTCGCCCTCCAAGTGACTTCTGTTCTCCAGTCACTGCCTCCTGAGAGAGAGAAACAAACAGCACTGATTAGCAAAGGGCGCAATAGTGGATTAAACACCAAGAACACACAGATCTCATATTTCAATCCACTGTCCCATTACCTTATGTGCCTCTCTGTGTGCGCGCAGCCCCTGCAGGATGTTTTCAGAAACCCCTCTGGCAGCTTCGTAACCTCGAGCTAAGCTTCGCCCATCCTTTTCCAAGGCCAATAGTAGCTGAGGTGGTACTTCCTGTGGGCGGGGCTCCAGCAGCTGCCCAGCAGCATCCACTTCCTTTTTGACCTGGGATTCTAAATCCCAAAGTTCTAGATCCAAGGTCTGAGATAAAAGGTTGGTCAATTTTGAAACCTAAGATTTCTTTTGTGGTAACATCATAGATCATACATTTGCAGGTACTACATCTCTTACCTCTGTCTGTTTGATGATGTCATCAAGGGCAATGAGGCTGCGACCAATCGACTGTTGCTGCTGCTGCTTGAGGCGAACCTCGATGTGTCTCACCATAGAGAGCAGAGCCACAATTTGCTGGTCATGTTCCAGGAATTCCTGGCGGAGCAACGAGGACTGATGGAAAGGGAATGTCAGATGAGCATCAGTCTGAATGGCATTTTTCCAATAAAAATTGACATTGGATAACTTATTACTGGGTTACACAATACAGATAATGTATTATCAAGTAGAGACAATATTCTTTTCACCTATTAAATGCATCACTTGCTTACCTTTCCCATCTTAGCTGGGCTCTTCTCTTTCCTTATCTCCAATTCTTGGATTTCTCCATCCTCCTCCTCCCAGCTCTCTGTACTATCAGACTCAACAATCTCATTTGCATCAGACTGTGGGGTCTCGTCAAACCAGGACTGTCCTGATTCTGTGGACTCCTCAAGGTACTGTTCCTCTTTACACTCAGTTTCAGTGGGACTGTCAAGTTTCTGCTCCTCCTGTTGTTCTTGCTGCTGTTTCGTTTTCTTCTTCTTCCCTTTGCCAGTAGTTTTAGCTGGCTGGGTAGCAGGTGCCAAAGATGCCTCCTCAGGTGTACTAATTCTTAGTTGTTCAATGTCCTTGCCAGGAAGATCAGTTTGTTTGCTCAGAGACCTGTCCTCCTCCGTATCTTTCACCAGATGTGCATCAGTTTCCTCTGTGGTCTTAGCAGTCTGGGTACCTGGAGCCACAGAGGCCTTGACCAGATGGGCACCTGACATGGATACAAGGGCTTCAGGAGAGGCATACACAATGTCAATAACACAATGGGTGTCTGGGTGGACATCCTTCTCAGGTGTACCAATCCTAAATTGTTCAATTTCCTTGCCATGTGGATCAATTTCTTTCCTCAAAGAAATATCCTCCTTAGTTTTCTCCTCAAGATGTGCATTGATTTGGTATGGTGCAGTGGTGTGGGTTGATCTTTGTTGATTGGTGTCAACTCCACTAAGACACTTGGTAGAGGCAGCCATTTTGTTCAGCTCCTCACCACTTGCCACCGTTGTTACATCACTGTCTGATGTATTGTCTTGCTGCTTATCAATCTTCTGCTCATCCCTAGAGACTGAGCTCTCTAGATCAGCCGGTGTGGATTTCACTTCAGAATCTTCTCTATTGTGGATGGATGGTTTCTTCTCTGTTGTAGGTTCAACTTTTTCTACCACTTTATGCAGCTTAGACTTTTTGTTCTTCTTATTTTTCTTTCCCGGCATCATCTCTTTAAGCTGGTCTGTTTGAGATGGTATAACTTTCTCCTCTTTCTCTCCTCCTTTAGCCTGGTCTGGTAGAACTTTCTCCTCTTTCTCTCCTTCTCTAACCTGGTCTGGTAGAACTTTATCCACTTTCTCTCCTCCTTTAGCCTGGTCTGGTAGAACTTTCTCCTCTTTCTCTCCTCCTTTAGCCAGGTCTGGTAGAACGTTCTCCTCTTTCTCTCCTTCTCTAGCCTGGTCTGGTAGAACTTTCTCCTCTTTCCCTCCTTCTCTAGCCTGGTCTGGTAGAACTTTCTCCTCTTTCTCTCCTTCTCTAGCCTGGTCTGGTAGAACTTTCTCCTCTTTCTCTCCTTCTCTAGCCTGGTCTGGTAGAACTTTCTCCTCTTTCCCTCCTTCTCTAGCCTGGTCTGGTCTAACTTTCTCCTCTTTCCCTCCTTCTTTAGCCTGGTGTGGTCGAACTTTCTCCACTTTCTCTCCTTCTTTAGCCTGGTCTGGTAGAACTTTCTCCTCTTTCTCTCCTTTAGCCTGGTCTGGTAAAACTTTCTCCTCTTTCCCTCCTTCTTTAGCCTGGTCTGGTAAAACTTTCTCCTCTTTCCCTCCTTCTTTAGCCTGGTGTGGTCGAACTTTCCTCTCTTTCTCTCCTTCTCTAACCTGGTCTGGTAGAACTTTCTCCTCTTTCTCTCCTTCTCTAGCCTGGTCTGGTAGAACTTTCTCCTCTTTCTCTCCTTCTCGAACCTGGTCTGGTAGAACGTTCTCCTCTTTCTTTCTTTCTCTAGCCTGGTCTGGTTGAACTTTCTCCTCTTTCTCTCCTTCTCTAGCCTGGTCTGGTAGAACTTTCTCCTCTTTCTCTCCTTCTCTAGCCTGGTCTGGTCTAACTTTCTCCTCTTTCCCTCCTTTAGCCTGGTGTGGTCGAACTTTCTCTACTTTCTCTCCTTCTTTAGCCTGGTCTGGTAGAACTTTCTCCTCTTTCTCTCCTTCTTTAGTCTGGTCTGGTAGAACTTTCTCCTCTTTCTCTCCTTTAGCCTGGTCTGGTAAAACTTTCTCCTCTTTCCCTCCTTTAACCTGGTATGGCAGAGCTTTCTCCACTTCCTCTGCTGCTACAGGAATCATAGAATGGTCAGGCAGAACTTTCTCTCTTTCTCCTTCTTCCTTCTTGTCAATTCCTTTACTCTCTTCTGGTGAAACCTCAGGACTCCCCACAGTCTTAACTTCCTCTACAGATGTCAAACTCTCCTTCTTCCCCACTCCCTGACGCAGTGCCTCTAGCTCCTCTGCAGCTTGCTTCTCACTAACACCTCGCCCAAACACCTTCCTCAGGATACTCTCTTTTGCTTTCCGTAAAAGGGCCTCTTTGTCATTTGCTGCTGGGGGGGGTTTCAAAGTGAATTCCACCTCTTTTCTATCCTTATGCTCCTGTCCAGTCTGTTGAGAAACGGTCTCCTCTGAATCACTCTTTCCCACAATCTGCTCCCCCTCATGCTTTTGCTCATCCTTAGAAACTCTATCATGAATGAATACTCTATCATGAATGGATGATCTCTCATCTGCCACAGATTCAACCCTTTCTGCTACTATGGGTATCGTAGACTTTTTGTCTAAGCTGTCGAGAACATCCTTCGTTACTGTCACTTCAGAATCTGCTTTATCATGGATGGATGGTATCGCCTCTGTCACAGGTTCAACCTTCTCTGATGCCATAGGTATCTTAGACGTTTTGTTCTTCTCTACCAGTCTTTGGTCCTCGAAGACCTTATACTCTGTACCATCTCTCTCTACCTCAAGAGCATCTTCTATGGCTCCTAGTGGAACTGTAAAACCTTCCCTTACTTTGCCAATATCTTCTGGATCTCCAAACATCTCATCAGTCTGTGCCTTGGCACTTTCAAGTGCAGATTGAACATCTTGCACAAGGGACTCATCTTTCTCCTGTGCGGTAACATAGCCTCTGGTGGACTCAACACCCTTATCCTTACCCTTACCCTCTGATTGTACATTCTGGTCTTTGTTTTCCGTTTTCTGAATATCGGCTTTTTCTGAGGGTCTTTGCTCAATGTCAACCTCCCCTTTTCCTTTCTTCTTATTCTTCCTCTTCTTTTTGCTCTTACCTTCGGCCTCCTTAGAAGGGGGTGATGCATGCCCAAGATCATCACTCTCTGTGACCTCAACCTTTGTGTCCCTCTCAACTTCCATTCTACCTTGATCCACCACGCTCTCAGTACTGTCTTCTACCACATTTGTCTTCCCTTCATCTCTCTCAACTAGTGTAGAAATGTCTATGCTGCCCTGTTGATCCCTACTTTCTCTGCCAATGGCCCCTGTCGAGTCCATCCGTGGTTCTTTGCCCCTAGCAGACTGCCCCTGCTGCATGACTGAACTACTTTCACCAACAGGTCTAGACTCCTTTTTGTTATCATTTTCTGGTGGTCGAACAGTAACATCTTGCGGAGTCTCCATCTCCTGAAGGGCCTGCTGAACCCTTTTCTCTGCATTGATTGCAAACTGAGCCAACAAATTGATTGACTGGTCTGACTCAATATCCAATGACTTCCCGGCAATTGAGACCTGTTCATCTTCCATCTCTTCGTCAATGTGTACAGAGCCATGGTGTTGCAGATCTTCTGACTGCTTGAACGTTCCAGCTTCTAGAGTCTTTACAATGTCCTCTGTGATCATCAAAGGGTTATACCCCTTTTCTGACTCTTCTGGATGTGGGGATGGAGAAATAACTTCAGAGCTTTCAATAATGATTTTGGTTTGGCTGTCTGGACTGGATATTGATAATGTGACTGCAGGACTATAGGTCCCATTTGAAGAGGCAACAGGTTTTGAACTATCCTCATCGTCACGTTCTACTTTCATGGAGCCCAAGTTGTCCTGGAGTTCTGCAGCCATTTCTCTAGATATAAGCCCATCTTTGACAGCTTTTTTCAGGCTAGAGACTCTCTGCCCTGTGGAAGGGTCAAGCAAGCCCCCTTTCAGAACCTGGTTGGTGGCAATGAGCCTGGCCATATGTTCTCCCACCAGTCCTTTCTTAGAGGCTTTAGGCAGAGGGAGCCTAGCTCCATTGGAAATATCAATAATCCCTCCAGTGTCTGCCTGGCTTTGCAACATTCTGAGTGCTGGGACCGGATCAACTTGTTGAGATGCAATTGCTTCAGCTAAATTCAGGATTTCACCTGTTTGCTTATCCTGGATTCCCTTGAAAGGCTTCACTTCCAAGAAGCGCTTTCCACTCTTAATGTCAATCTTGCCTTGGTTTACAAGGTCCGAGTAAGGCACAATTTGGGCACTTTGTGGATCCAACAAACCTTGTGTTACACCTGGAGAAACCATTGCTTTCTTGGCAGTGCTCTCATCGAGCAGACCATCAGAGACAGCCTTTGTCAATGTAAGTCTACACTTTAAATCAGGGTCCAAAATGGCACCTGTGGATGCCTGGAGGATGGCAGCATCTGGGTTTGAAGAGAAGGCGACATCCCCCTGACATGCTCTCTCTAACTCCCCCAGTTCTGGGGCTATGGCACAGTCTACCAGACCTCGCTGCAAAGCATCAGCAACTGACAGTCTAACTCCAGAGTTGTGGTGCATGATGCCGCCCTCCGCCACTTGCTGGGACAAGGCTTGATAGACTTCCTCCTGCCCAAGCAAACCTCTTTCAAGGGCCTGCTTTAGGGGAACAGGTGACTTCGTTTTGGGATCGACAACCCCATCCATTTGCAGCTGCAACGTTGCTTTGGTTAGCGCTGCATCTGGGTTTGAGTATTTTCCACGGTATGATTTCTCCAACGCAACTAGCTTCTCTCTTTGGTCCTCCTCTATCAGCCCAAGGTTGGCTGCCAGGGTAACAGACACTTTCTTATCCCTTCGCAGGTCAACCACTCCCCCTGAGACCACCTGGGCCTCCAGAAGCCGAGCAGCTGTATTGGAGTCTATCAGGCCTGCCTGAGCAGCATCCTTCAGGGTACAAATCTTCCCCTTCTCTACATCCACTACCCCTGCCAGGGTCTTCTCTGATTTCAGCACACTCCACATCAGGTCTTCGTCAAGCAGACCCTCCTGCATCACATCCTCCATGCTCAGAGATTCGCATGCACTGACATCCAGGAAACCTCCGAAAAGTCCTGCCTTGGCCATCAGCTTGACTGCAGTGTGTCCAGGGAGGACCCCCTGAGCCACGGCTTCATCTGGGAGAAGCCGCTTCCCTCCTTCCATCAGTAGACCGCCTTGGTGAAGCTCTGAGGTCAACCTTTCCAGCTCAACATCCTCCTCACTCTTCACTGCTGCTGCCTCTACACTCATAACCTGGGGTTGGGTCTTCACTGTGACCCTCTGAGCATCCTTCCTAGTATGCTTAACTCCAACACTCACAGGCATGCTCTCATTTTCATTAGTCTCTGATGGTGGAATAGGGTTGGCATCAGATTGGGTTGGCATCAGAGTCTCTGCGCCGGTCTTTAATGGTGTTGAGTACATTTCTGAGGCTTCTACAAGTGCACTGTCAATGTCTTCCATGAGTGAGTCCTTATCCTTTGTCTTTTTGTGACCTCTATCTCCTGTTCTCTCTGATTTAATCTCTACCAGCCCCTTTTCATACGAGTCTGTAATTAATTGCTTTTCTGGTAGTCCAGTTGAGGGCTGGACACTTTCAAAAATAACAATGTCATCCTTTTCACCTTTTACTTCTCTATGTACACCTCCATCTACCTCCTCACTTATTCTCATGGTTGAGTCTACCTGTCCCATCTCCTTAATTCCAGTTTGCTTAGCCTGCAATATGTCAGATGCACCATCCCATCCTTGACTATCAGCTTCTTCTACCATCTTTCTGGAGGAAATATATTTTTCAGACAAGCAGAATTTTGCACTCTTTTCCTGGACGTCTCCAATTTCACTAATCTGCTGATTATCTGCCAAACTTACAATTGGCACTACTTCCATAAACTCCTGTATTTCTGAAGTCAAACTCAACCCTGACACAACCACTCCAGGTTTAGGATCCACATTTATCAGACCAGTAGCAGCCTTGACAAGTTCCACCAGTTCAGGCTCGAGCAACACTAAGCGCTGGCCAGAATGTGCATCCATATAACTGTGGGTCATTAAATGGAAAAGCAGGCGGTGATGTGCCTGCTCCTCAGAGGCCATCTCCTCCAGAAATGAGGGGTCACATGTGCGCCCTGGGGAAGAGGCAGGTGGTGAGGAGGGAGGGGATGACCCAGTGGAGCCCCAGCTTAGGCGATTTAGTTTTGGGGAGCCTGACTGGTTCATGTTGTTAAGCACATCTGGGATCTGAATCTCTTTCAAAATCTCAGCCACTTTGGGTTCAAGGACCTCCTTAGCCTGATTCAGGGACACAACCTTGGGGGTTTCAGGAAGGTACAGGGCACCTATCGTGTGGCGTTGTCTCAGGATGTTCAGAGCCAGCTCTCCCGAGATGACCCCTTGTTGTAGAGCCTCTGCAATGGGCAGCAGCTCCCCTGACTCAGGCCAGAGCATCCCCATAAAAGCCCAGAGGGATTCGAGCACCAGCAGGGCCAGACGAGGTGAGAGCAGGTCCCTCTGGATTGCTTCCTCCAACCCTAGGCGCTCCCCACTTACAGGGTCTAGTATCCCACCACTCTGCAGCTGGCGGGTCAGCATGGCACAGGCCAGGTCCTGGTCCATCAGATTGTGACGCACAGCCTCATCCACAGTCAGGCGCCGTCCCGTACGGGGGTCAGTGATCCCACCAGCAAATAGCTGGGCCTCCAGCAATCTCACCGTAACTTGCCTGTCAATCAGATTCTCTTGGACAGCACGGAAGATCCCAACCTTTGTGCCGGAAGGGAGGCAGACAGTGCCTCCTGGCTGCTGTTTGACTGGCAGCAAATGCAAGCCGGTGTCCTCGCTGAGGACGCAGCGCTGCTGCAATTCAGACAGATTCAGCTTTTCAGCTGTGTTAGGGTCAACGAGCTCCCGCCGATTGACCCGTGACCTGAGCTTGGTGTAGACCCTTGGGGTCAGCAGGCCCATCTCTCCAGCACTATCCAAGGTCAGTCTTCTTCCTCCCAACTCCCTCAGGCCTCCTGTGTTCATCTGCAGCTCCAGGATACGCAGCCCCAACTCCTCTCTGATAAGGCCCTCCTCCATGGCTGCAGCCACTGGAAGGAGCTGGCCCTCCAGTTGTTCTGTCTGGTCGACAAGATGCAAGGCACTCTCCAGCTCTGCTAGGGATTGGCTGATGAGATTATCAATCAGGCCACAGTTGAAGCCCTCTTCCAGTGATAGGCTCACAGGGGAGACAGGCTGAAATAACCCACCCATGGTGAGCTGGGCCTCCAATAAGACATGGCAGGTGTCCTGATCAATGAGGCCACGCTGAGCAGCTTGGAAGACTGGGACGGTTTCCATGGTGCCCAGGTCAATAACTCCGCCAATGGCAGCTTGGCTCTGTGAAGAGAAACAAAGTAAGTGAATATTTGAACTTCCTTCTACTCACACAGTTTGCTTAACAGTATGGTGAGTACTTTGTTGAGGAACCCATAGCCCATAAGTATCCAGCAAGAAAAAATAACCCTTTACCCAAGAGTCATAATAATAATTTTGACATAATTACGGTGATAAAAGCATATTTCAATATATACAATACGATATAGTATTAATCATTGTCCTTTACCCCTTTTTCTCACAAATTTTGTGATATTCAATTGGTAGTTAGTCTTGTCCCATTGCTGCAACTCTCCTACGGACTCGGGAGAGGCGAAGGTCAGGAGCCATGCGTCCTGCGAAACACGACCCCGCCAAGCCGCACTGCTTCTTGACACACTGCTCGCTTAACCCGGAAGCCAGCCGCACCAATGTGTGAGAGGAAACACTGTACAGCTGACGACCGAAGTCAGCGTGCATGCGCCCGGCCGCCACAAGGAGTTGCTAGAGTCCAATGGGACAAGGACATTCTGACCGGCCAAACCCGCCCCTAACCCGGACGACGCTGGGCCAATTGTGCGGCGCCTCACAGGTCTCCCGGTCGAGGCTGGCTGCGACACAGCCTGGGATCGAACCCGGGTCTGTAGTGACGCCTTTAGCACTGCGATGCAGTGTCTTAGACTGCTGCGCCACTCGGGAGGCAATCCTTTGCACCCACATTATTTCTCTTTCGGCATGGCACAAGAACACTTACCTCTGTTCTACAAAGCACTAAGCATGCTACATAGAGAACAGAAATGCAGAGAACCAATATACCAGGAAACCTCCATAAGGGAGGTAAAGCAAACAGCAAAGGAAGGAGAGAAAGACAGACCAAAGAGAAGATAAAGCTAGAAAAGGCAGGTCAGATTGGAAGCAACGGTAAGAGAAAGCGAGCACTACTTACCGTACGGGGCTGGCCCGTGATGCGCAAACACTAACCGGCCGAGGGCTCGGCAGATTGAAGAGCGACAGATGAGAAGCTTGGTGTTAGGATTCTGCATGCTATCTACCTGAGGCGCTGCCTGGATGGCCCTGACTCACTCCATTTCAATAGACTCACTATACTATAAAGTCCATAGGCGTTGGACCATTCACTAGATATGGCTGAGAGGCACAATTGACTTTGGACTACGGTTCATTGGCACATTATAAATGGATTTTCTCAAATCTGACTTACATTGAATCGACAATGGACTTATCTCACTGATTCTTTGCTCACTGGCTAAGTGGCAGAATACATAGAATAGCTCAACTTAAACATAGACAGTAGGATTCTGCATCATACTGACTTGGCCTAACTACAGTCCCTTAACTACAGTCCCTCTTATCCTTTGCTCAGAGCTGGATGTCCTTGATTCTCTTCTGGCAGCTGTTAGTGATTTTGAAGCAAAATGCTGATTATTTCACACATTAATGCATAAGACGGCACAAACATATACACACACGCTCACAGACACACTGTGATCTGGACACATCATGCTCAAACAGTGACGTGGGGGTTTGCGTAGCTGGCCTCTGGTGCTCACACTAAGCCGAGACTGGCAGTTAGACCTTCCTCTCTGACAAGTGCTTTGATGCAACGTGTGTACATTTTTCCTGAGTGTATATAACTACCCAGAAAAATCACACACCATTCACAGAAAACACACTCGTGGGTGGGAATTTACACGCACACACCAACACACTCTCATACATTATGTCACTGATACACTCACACGCGCATACCATCACATTTGGACTGATGTATATGGGGGGGGACATGACAGCGTGGTTGGATTTCGACTATGTGAATGAGTATGTGCACGCGTTTACGAAGAGTAATGGGCTTTTGTAGGTTTATGGATGAAACACAAGGTCGTCTACGGAACGTAGTGCGGGGACAGTAAATTACCATTGTAATTTAGGGTCACACCTATCGTCTACAAATGAGTGCTCAGAGGTGATGTGGGGCATATGGACGGGTGACTGATTGTGATCTAACATTGTGCTCGGACTTTGAGGGCACCTCCTATGAAAAATCTACTATAGCTAAATGGTAGCATGACTTCTTCGGCTCTACGACTGCTACACCAATAGGCGATGATGATGGGTGACAAGATTGCAAGTGGGGGGGGCTCACTCCATGCAATTATGAAATGGCAAACCAAGTCTATGAGTCGACAACATTCATTATGGGTGATGATGATGGTGGTGTTGATGATGGGTGTCAAGAAATGCACACGTGGTGACGGGCGACACACAACATGCGACACACTCTCGCTTGCACACAAACACAGCTCGCGAGCATATTCCATTTCAGAACCTCAAATTCACAAAAAGGCAGACAGACATTGCCAGTGAGCAACACACTTGAACAGCAATGTCGTAAGCTCGCATTGGGCAACTCGTTAGTGAGTTTATGGTTGTAGCCGCAACCTCCCTTCTTCTCCCTCTTCCCGGTCACCCTCCCTCCATCCGCTCTACCTTTCTCTGCTCCTCTTTGGCCTGCTCTTGCTCCAGCTGTCGCAGTCGGGCGGTGGAACGGTCACACAGCTGGCTGTAGGTGGCCGTCAGCTCATCCAGCTGGGAGGTCACCTGGACACGTTCCTCTGGGGACAACCTAGAGGACAAACGTTTCTGTCAGTTTGAACGTGTGTGTGTGTGTGGTGGGGCTTGCCACATGCGTGCGGTGTGTGGATAAAGGAGAGATGTTAATGAGTGAGTATACAGTATTTGCGTGTTTATACAGTGGTATTCATGTGTGTATGAGAACTTACTTGCTGGCCTGTTTAGACATCAGGAAGACTTGGGTGTTCCTGATAGCCTGAGCCACTTCCTCCTTCTTAGCCGCTAACTGCTCACTGGCAGCCTATAAACACAACTCAAATGATTAAAAGGACGTGATAAAAAAAACACTGGTATATTCATTTGATAGGCTAAGAGAGTGTGCTATAAGAAAGACTGTGGATGAATAAAATGTAATTCCTTAAGATACTAACTAGATGCGTTTAATAATATTTCTGTACCTGCTGCGCTGCGATGGACGACTCGGCGGAGGCGCCCTGGAGGCCCTTGACCCAGCCCAGCAGCTCTGACACCTGGCCTACCCTCTGCTGCCTCTCCTCCTCCACCTCTTTCTGTATTGGCGGTATAGACAATAAATCCCACGAACACAGAGGAAGGTTGACGAAACCAAAACAGAGAGAGAGCGAAACAGAGAGCAAGACATACCTCTTCCTCCTCTAGTCTTCTCAGGGCATCGCTGATGTACTTGACGTGTTGCGTCGTCAAGGTAACCAGGGCTGTGTAGCGCGTGCGCAGGTCCATGAACTGGAATGGCAAAGACATATTTTCGCTCTTGGCTTCACACAAAGACATTGCCACATTTCTCTGTAAATACATTAGCCACATTGCATTGTGACGATCGTCTCCCTCTCCTTACCTCCTGTGTGATGGCGTCTGATGAGGAGCGGATCCTCCTCCTCTTAACAGTAGATTTCTGGGTCGACTCCACAAAGGCTTTGAATGTCATCAGCTGCAGCTCGTAGTCCTGATGGACAAATATGGACACGTGTAACTTCGCTACAACGAACTGATTTCAAAACAAAATGTTTTATGTTGTATTGGTATAGGGCATTTAGTGTGGAAATTGGGTATCCAATCAATCAATCAATCAAATGTAGTTATAATCCAGTATACCGTGTAGCCCACCTCAATTCAAAATGTATGACTTGCGAAAAACACCAATCATCATATTTTTGGACATCAAATGAAATGTTATTTGTCACATGGTTCGTAAAACAATATGTGTAGACTAACATTGAAATGCTTACTTTGGGGTCCTTTACCAATCCTCAAAACGTGTATTTACATGACAATGACAAAGTGCTGTGGTACTGTACCCTGACAGAGGTGCAGTACTGGTTGGAGTGGGTTTGGCACTCGTCTAGTTTGGTCTGGTTCTTTTCGATCTCAGCTACTAATGCCTGAGGAGGGGGATCGGGTCGAAGAGAATAGACGTCATTTACAGAAGTCACTCAATCACAGTCAGATCATTCCATTAGTCTCAATAGCCTATTTAAACAAAGCTATCGTTCATCTCTTTATTTTTTTTTTTAAATTTCAAGGAAATTTCTCTACGGCTGGGTCAATATCTATCTACTGTGTAGTCCTCCTCTCACTCTCTTTCTGTCGGTCTCCTTGGATCTGTCTTTCTGCCTCTATCGGTCTCCATCCATCCGTCTCACCGTTTGTTGTGCCAGTTGTTCAGACAGGACTTTGCTGTCAGTCTGTCCAGGCTGGGTGTTCTCCTGTCTCTCAGTGGTCTCCTCTATCCAGTGGATCAGAGCAGAGTGGCCATCTCTGTAGCGCTGCAGGACTGAGCGCAGGGCCTCTAGCTCCGCTCGCCTGGAACACAAGGAGGAAATCCACGCACACAAACACACCACAACATTCAATAAAGTACCCAATCAGTGCTATCGGTCAATTCCAGGGTTCCCCAACTGGCGGCCCGCGGGGTGGTATTATTTGGCCACCCAAGTTTTCTGAGCTAAAATAAATAAATACAAATATATGTTACGTTCCGGACCCCCGACCACCCGCTCAAGAAAGAATTAGCCCGCGGCTGAATCTAGTTGATCATCCCTAGTCTATGCTCGTCTCTATTTCACATTTGACCAGAATGGTGATTTTCAAAATCTGTCCCCATCTCAAGGACATACTGTATTCATTTAAGTATAAACCTACAGTACAAATACTGAGTAAGGCTTAAGTTTCACATAAGACTTCCATAAAAACGACTAACACTGACTCCAAACATCCATCCACCACCACCACTCACCGTGTGTCCATCTGTCTCTTGACTCCGGCCCACCTCTCGGTGAGCTGAGCGGCTTTCTCCTGGTAGCGCTCCAGCTCCGGGCTGCGGTCCGGGTGGAGCCTGTTCAGCTGAGTTCCCGTCTCCCGGGCCTCGTGCGCCCCCGACTGCAAGGAGCTCAACACCCCCTCCTGGTCCTCAAGCTCCGACTGCCACGTCTGGGGGGGGGGGGGGGGGCAGAGAATCAGCACGCGGACACACTCCTATCACTAACAAACAAATCCTAATCCTGGTCCATGCAATGCCTATGTGGGCATCAATAACTTTGTCATGCGTTTGTACAAGCCAGTATTAGTGGGATATTAGTGGAGAGTTTGGTCTTTCATTGTATCTGCCAGTCTCTTACCCCCAGTTGTTCCCGTAGGGCCTGGATGGCGTTGGCGTCTGCAGGGACGATGTCCTCCTCACTCAGCCTGCTCTCGTACCTCTTCACCTGGCTCTCTGCGGCCTGCAAGCTGTGGATCAGCACATCCACTGTCTTCAGCCTGGGCGAAAGGGGGAAGCACGCGATACTTAGTCAAGTATATTGGTTAAGAGGAGGTACTTTGAGTGTGTGTGTGTTTGGCCTACGTACTTGCGCAGGTAGACAGAGGAGAGGTTGTGTAGTCTGTCGATCTTCTCCACAGCCAGGTTGAGTTCAGAGCGCAGCACGGGAACAGTGGACGAGGTGGGCTTCTCCTCAAAGAAACTCACACAGCGCCGTGACACCTCACCAAGACTGGTCCTCAGACCATCCAGGTCCGACTGCAGCTTCTGACACCGGGAATAAGGGTTAGTCTTGATTTGCATATTCATTATGTAGAAATAAGTTGAAACATGAAAAGAACTGAAAGCAACTGAATACAGTTAGTGCTGGAGTGTTAAGAGTGTTAAGACTCTGGTGACCAGCAGATGGCGCTGTGGCACCATACTGACCTCTTGCTCTGCGATTTGAACAGTGTTGTCGACGCTGTCACCCGATAGGTTGCTAGGGGGCAGAGTCTGAATGCCGCGCATCAGCTTTTGCTCCGCCTCCTCCAGACGCAGTTTAATGTTCTGGAGCTCTGATAGGTAGGACCGAGAGACAGACTCATCCTTCTCCACTAGATGAGAGAGAGACACACACAGAGAGAGAGACAGAGAGAGACAGAGAGAGAGAGAGAGAGACAGAGAGACAGAGAGAGAGAGAGAGAGAGAGAGAGAGAGGAGAGTAGATGAAAAGAGAGAGAGGAAGGGGTGGAGAAAGGGTAAATAGAGACAGAGGGGAGATAAGACAAGAGAGATAATTGAATTTCCATCCCAATTAATTGGGTCAACGCACCATCACAAAACCCATTCATTAGAATCCCCAATGTTGCCCTCCTTCCCCAAATGTGGATGAAGCCAGGACTCGAGTAATTGAGGTGATGCACTCTGTCAATCTACCTGTCCCCATGCAAAACAGACACACATCTTTTTAGTGCACTATCAAGAATTTGGATGAATCTCAATACTACCAAGCAAGTAAAGTTAAGTAAATATGTGAGCAAAGTAAGCCAAACCCCCCCACTGTCTCCCAATTCTCCACCCCTGAAACGTGCACTTACCCTTGTGCATTTAAAACCAAAGGATTTGTGTAAGCATGGCCTCCAACACCAATCCTCCGCTTTTAAATCCAAGCACGGGAGTGAACAAGTGCACACTTTAGGGAAAAGGGTGGATAATTGGGACTGAGACACTGTATCTGTCCATCTACCTGTCTCCATGTTGACCAGCAGGTCCTGGCAGTGTTCCTGGGCGGTGTGGGCGTCTCTCTCCAGCTCGCGTCTCTCAGTGGGGTTGAAGAGGGCGCTCTCTTTGCTGTCAGAGAGGAAATCAGCCAGGTGGGCCTCCAAGTGGTCCAGAGCCTGGTCCCTGACCACAGGGGTCTGGGAACGTACCTGAGGGGTCAGGGAGAGAGAGAGAGAGAGAGGTGTACGTCAGCTAAATTGAAGAGTAGTGATTGATTGATTTGATTCGTCAAGTCAAAAAAGCTTTTTTTTTTTTTTTTTTTTAAACGTGACAGGGATAGCAAAGTCAGATACCTATTTCCATTGTGGTCCCTAAAGTGCATGTTGATATGTGTATTAATGAACATGCATTAAGACGTTATTCATAGGTAATAGGTAAGAAGGGGACATGAACATATCAGCAGACGGAGGGGAAAGACGAAGACATAGGACAACAGAGGGACATTACACCATAAAGTAAGTCATATGAGACATCATCTTGAGAGAGAGAGAGAACGAAAGAGAGAACGAGAGAGAGAGAGAGAACGAAAGCGAGAGAGAGCGAGAGAGAGAGAACGAAAGCGCGAGAGAGAGCGAGAGAGAGAACGAAAGCGCGCGCGAGAGAGAGAGAGATAGAGAACGAAAGCGCGCGAGAGAGAACAAAAGAGAGAACAAAAGCGAGAGAGAGAACGACGTTATTCATAGGTAATAGGTAAGAAGGGGACATGAACATATCAGCAGACGGAGGGGAAAGACGAAGACATAGGACAACAGAGGGACATTACACCATAAAGTAAGTCATATGAGACATCATCTTGAGAGAGAGAGAGAGAACGAAAGAGAGAACGAGAGAGAGAGAGAACGAAAGAGAGAACGAGAGAGAGAGAACGAAAGCGAGAGAGAGCGAGAGAGAGAGAGCGAGAGAACGAAAGCGCGAGAGAGAGCGAGAGAGAGAGAACGAAAGCGCGCGCGAGAGAGAGAGAGAGAACGAAAGCGCACGAGAGAGAGAGAGAGAGAGAGAGAGATAGAGAACGAAAGCGAGAGAGAGAGAGAGAGA
>QNTS01001214.1:295131-312033 GCA_003317085.1 Hucho hucho | reverse complement strand
AAGAAGAAAAAAATGATAATGTCTAGCGCAGCAAAGCGAGGTCTGTGCATCCAAAACAAAAGCCCCCCTCTCACCCCCCTCTCACCCCATCCCCTGCACACACACAGAAATACTGCAACGTAAATGTACAGAAAAGCTTACGACTGCGGCTAAAATAGTCTCACTGACTGGGATACTGTGTTCAGTCGTGCGTTTACTTCGTACCCTTACCAACTGATCTGGACCTTTAGCTCATTCAGGTTGTAATTCCAAAACCAGATGAAGAAAAAACAGATCCTAAATCAGTTGATAAGAGCGTAGAGTAACCAGGGAGTATTCAGTGTGCCGTGTGAGAGCTGAGCGCTGAGGTGAGAGGAGGAGAACATTGGCAGTAATACCTGAACGTTAGCCTTGACAGCCCGGCGGACACACGAGAAGGGAGAGAGAGGAAGAGACGGAGGAGTGAGAGATAAGAGGGTACAATAGAAAGGGGAAACGGTAGGATGGAGAGAAAGGAGAAGACATAGGAGAGAGATTATTTTGGGATAGCGTCATGAAGGCCGGGTTGTGTGTGTTTTCTTTAAAGGAGCCCGTAGTTGGTGGCAATATAAAAGTGTGTGTGTGTGTGTGTGTGTGTGTGTGTGTGTGTTTCTAGTAGGTGCAGATGAAGGAAAAGAGAGTAGAAGAAGCCACTCAAGACTACTGAGACCCACCCCTGCAGTAATCACTGCACCTCCACCTGACCAGAATGTAATGGTACCTCACACACGCCTAACTGGTCAAACCGTCCCAGTCCCAGAGAGACTCACACAGCAAGACTAAAATAGCTGTGTCCAAGCCGCCACCTGTCCCTATGCAACATTGCAGGAATGGAAACGCAGATTTTCAGATGTTTGCCCGAGTCTGCACAGGTGGGAGAAATTCATAATTCATAGCTTTTAGCTTCTCTGCTAGCGTCACACAGCACTTTGGGCGGTGGAGAGGCTTCACATGTGAGTGTGAGGTGAGTCGGGTGTCAGTGGCCAAATGGAATTCTCTTCTCATGAATCATTACTAGACTTCGGAGCGGCTACCGTGGGCTCTTTCAGGGGGATTTTTAACGAGTGTTGCCTTTCCATTAGGATAGAATGGCATAATCCAATATCGCTGTGTTCTCAGCTGAAAAATAAATTGATGGAAAGTTGAGCCGTTAAAAAAAAAAAGAAAAAGCCCACTTGAATATCCCTATGAAAAATATTGAGTAGAAGACCACAGTCAAAAACATGATTGTGATGTGATGTGTAGTGGCACTACTAGGCTGCAACAACAACATTTCAATAGCTCTAACGCAGCAATCTTCCAATCAACACTGGAAATTGTAAAAACCCTATGTGGGGGGTCACAGTTTAAATTCATAGTTGAATAATACATGCTATTGAAGCAACTATTGAAAACGTGTTTTTTTAGCTGACAGACGGACTGGGTCTATATACCAACAATGGCATGGCGAAAGCAGCCAATGATGACAGCTGATTGCTTGAAAATGCACCGAATTGGATTGCTAAGGTGTAGGTGGGGCATAGAGGGATTGAGCAGGGTAGAGACGGAACAATTGGGAGAAGGATACGGTCAGGTGAAGTGGGGTAAGGTGACCTGGGTCGTATTCACTAGGGCACATAACAGAAAATGTTTTCACAATGTTCTGCAACAAAAAAAAAATATTTCTATTGGACAAATCCACGCAGGCCCTCCCTGTGTGCTTCTGTTTTCCTCCGTTTGGTGCCCAATGAACAGGACCCTGGTATTGTCATGATAGTGTGGGTGTGGTACCTCTATCTGCCGGTAGTCACAGATGGCGCGGATGGGCGTGGTGCTTCCCAGGGTGCTCTCGGCGCTGCGGGGGAGGAGCTGCACCACCGTCTTGGCCCGGCCCACCAGGCTGGCCACAGAGCTGCGGTACTCAATCAGCTGCTCCTTCTCCTCCTGTAGGGTACAGCCATTGGTCAGTGAGGGTGTCGAACAATCAATTAACCAATCAAATCAGTCAGTCAAGTGGTACGCTTTTGTAATACTGTATGTGATCTATAGGCATAGTCTTATATGATAACATATCCCTTTCAATCTTTACTTTCATTTCCATACATATTGATTCCATTGAACTCCACAGTACCCCATTTATCATGTACAGCAGGGATCTCTCTTCTCAGCTCAACAGGATAGCTATAGGGCCCAGTATTTTAGCTTACAATCGCCAAATTGGTGACACTGGGACAATGTTTTCTAACTAACTCAGCACTAGCATTAGCTTTTAAGCTAGCCATTAAACATAAAAAAAAAAGGCATTAGCTTAACTCCTCATGGTGGCATGTAGAAATACATTCACATGGACTAACTTCCTGACAGAAAGCTTCATTAAAGTTTAATAGAGGCTTAAGGCACTGGGAGAGCTAAGGGCTAGAGTGAGTGAGGGAAACACTAATATGCTAATAGCATTACACTTCAGAGATGAATTTCACACAGGCCGAATTAACATTGAACTAGCATTAGCAACGGGTTAGTGCTATTGGAGGTGGACCATGAGTCAAGAGGCCAATAAGGGAAACAAAATGGTGGAGGAGAGAAACAGTCACGTCGGATACATTTTTGGTATATAGCCGTTACTTATCCATTGTATTATTTGAAAGAATGTATTGTGAAATGGAAGAATGAATTGTGAGTATAATGGGTATAGGTTCTGTATCTTCATTAGTTAGCCAATCATAAAGCCATTGCATCTGTCTAATGTAGGGCTTTGGTGGTTGTTGTTATGGAATACAGCGAATGAGGCATCTGTCAAAGTCCGTTTTAATCTTCCCCCAGTGAGAACACGCACACACTAGAACACACACGGCACTGGAAATTTAATCAACCGCCCAGCGCTTAACACCCCATTTCACACCAAACACACACATGCTGGCTCAAACTGAGTGCAGTGATGCGCTCATCATTTGGTATCTTGAAATTAGGCTAGCACCCAGACACACAACAAACAAAAACACTCATGACAGCAGCAAAACACATCTACATGTACAGAACCAGTCAAACATTTGGACACACCTACTCATTCCAGGGTTTTTCTTTATTTTAACTATTTTCTACATTATAGAATAATTGTGAAAACAACTATGAAATAAGACATATGGAATCATGTAGTAACCAAAAGAAGTGCTAAACTAATCAAAATATATTTTATATATTTGAGATTCTTCAAAGTAGCCACCCTTTGCCTTGATGACATCTTTGCACACGCTTGGCATTCTCTCAACCAGCTTTATGAGGTAGTCACCTGGAATGCATTTCAATTAACAGGTGTGCCTCTGAAAAAAAATCCACAAATTAACTTTTAACTTCTTAATGCGTTTGTGCGAATCCGTTGTGTTGGGCCAAGGTAGGGATGGTATACATAAGATAGCACTATTTGGTAAAATACCATATTATGGCAAGAACAGCTCATATAAGCAAAGAGAAACGACAGTCCATACGGAAAATTTCAAGAACTTTGAATGTTTCTTCAAGTGCAGTCGCAAAAACCATCAATGAAACTGGCTCTTATGAGGACCGCCACAGGAAAGGAAGACCCAGAGTTACCTCTACAATAAGTTCATTAGAGTAAACTGCACCTCAGATTGCAGCCCAAATAAATGCTTCAGAGTTCAATTACCAGACACATCTCAACATCAACTGTTCAGAGGAGAACTGTTCAGGCGTGAATCAAGCAATCATGGTCGAATTGCTGCAAAGAAACCCCTACTAAAGGACACCAATAAGAAGAAGAGACTTGCTTGTGCCAAGAAACACGAGCAATGGACATTAGACCGGTGGAAATCTGTCCTTTGGTCTGATTATCCAAATTTGAGATTTTTGGTTCCAACCATCGTGTCTTTATGAGACGCGGAGTAGGTGAACGGATGATATCTGCATGTGTAGTTCCCAACAGTGAAGCATGGAGGTGGTGGTGTGATGGTGCTTTGCTGGTAACACTGTCTGTGATTTATTTAGAATTCAAGGCACACATAACCAGCATGGCTACCACAGCATTCTGCAGTGATACACCATCCCATCTGGTTTGCGCTTAGTGGGACTATAATTTGTTTTTCAACAGGACAATGACCCAACACACCTCCAGGCTGTGTAAGGGCTATTTGACCAAGAAGAAGAGTGATGGAGTGCTGCATCAGATGATCTGGCCTCCACAATCACCCGACCTTGAGATGGTTTGGAATAAGTTGGACCGCAGAGTGAAGGAAAATCAGCCAACAAGTGCTCAGCATACGTGGGAACTCCTTCAAGACTGTTGGAAAAGCATCCCAGGTGAAGCTGGTTGAGAGAATGCCAAGAGTGTGCAAAGCTGTCATCAAGGCAAAGGGTGGCTACTTCAAAGAATCTCAAATATATTTTGATTTGTTTAACACTTCTTTGGTTACTACATGAATCAACATGTGTTATTTCATAGTTTTGATGTCTTCACTATTATTCTACAATGTAGAAAATAGTAAAAATCAAGAAAACCCCTTGAATGAGTAGGTGTTTTGACTGGTACTGTATATATCCCGACAAATCCATTCCCTCCTCGATATAAACCACAATCATATTTTGTATCAATGTAAACACGTCTCCCTCTGATCTCTACGCCCAGAGAGGATATGTCCGCTGCTCACACTGCTCAGTCCCGTGGAGCCGTGCCCGTTCCCAGCATGCCATCTGCTGTGTGTCAGGTGGGCATGACGGTGACAGAGTGACCATGCGCCACAGGGGCCGTGAATCAGCAGAGATACACTAGAGTAGATTAGCGCTCGCTAGACTGCGACGGCCCAAAGCAGCTGTGGGACTAGATGAGGTAGCTAAAGACTTCTAGTATCAACAGCTAGCTAACGGGTACAGTATTAGCATGACAGCCTCATGCGACTGCTGTAGCTGGAGCTATTAGCTAGCAGTGGATACGGTTACTAAATGAGTCAGGAGTGTCAAGGTGACGTACAGTTAACTGCAAGAATAATGGAAACACTTGAGTAAATGAGGGATACAAAGTATAGTGAAAGCCGGTGCTTCCACACGTGTGGTTCCTGAGTTAATTAAGCAATTAAAACATCCCATTATGCTTAGGGTCATGTATAAAAATGCCCAGTTGCCCATTATCTTGGCTACCATGGCTAGAAGAAGAGATCTCAGTGACTTTGAAAGAGGGGTCTCAAAGAAGAATAGAGGGTTTAAAGGGTGTGTGTGTGTTACTATCCTTGTGGGTACCAGAAATCCCCAAAAGTCCCCACAAAGACGGTAAAACAAGAAATTATTCCTCATGGAGACATTTTGCAGGTCCCCACGAGGACAAAGGCTATTTTAGGCTTAGGGGTTAGGTTTAGGGTTACAATTGGGGTTAGGGAAAATAGGATTTTGAATGGAAATATATTTTAGGTCCCCACAAGGATAGAAAAACATATGTTGTGTGTGTGTGTGTGTGTGTGTGTGTGTGTGTGTGTCAGTCACCAGATTTCAATCCAATTGAATACTTATGGAAGATTCTGGGGCTTTGCCTGAGACAGCGTTTACCACCACCAACAAAACACCAAATGATGGAATTTCTCGTGGAAGAATGGTGTCTCATCACTTCAATAGAGTTCCAGACAATTGTAGAATTTATGATCAAGGTGCATTGAAGCTGTTCTAGCTCGTGGCGGCCCAACGCCCTATTAAGACACTTTACGTTGGTGTTTCCTTTATTTTGGAAGTTACCTGTAGCTTATTATAATAAATGTGGATAAGCTATAATCATGTGCCTAAGCTTTTCACTGGCAGATACCTCAATGATTATAGCCAACTGTTTGGATAAATAGGTCACATGCAATAGTGGAGCAATTAGCAGGGATGTAGGTGATTTGATGAGTTCGTGGAGGAATTGAGGTGTATTTGATCCGGTTCGGGTTGAACAAGTTTGAGTGCGTTTGATCCAACAGCATTATAAGTACCATAGAGACTTGTGAATTATAAATTAATGTACAGTACCATGGAGTCTTGCAGCAGGTCCTCCAGCTTGCCCAGCCTGCTGTTCTTGTCACAGGTGTACTGTCTCTTTATGGTGTCCTGGAGCTGACGCAGGTACGTCTCACAGTCCCGTGCGTCACTCACAAACTGACAGGTGGCAATAAGAATATAAAACACAGAGATCAGCATAGGAGCTTATATATAATCCATCCACAGCTGCCCGACCCTATGAGATATCCAATATTTAATCTAGTATGAAAGCGCTTTTGAAGATAAAATAGCTTTACACTCCCAATTAAGGGAAAGTCAAAACATAGATAGGTAGTAAATAGACAAACTAAATGTAGGCAAATAAAGTGCATTCAATTTCATCTTGATATTTTATGTCGCCTCCTACGTGAAAAGCAACAAACAATTGACATTGTAAAGTACCAGATGGATATTACAGGTATAACGTAATAGTATCAGATATAATGTGTAAAAGGGACTTGGGCTAAGCTTTGCTCAAATATCCTACCTGGAAGTAGGCAGTATTGTCTTTGAGATGCTGCTCCACACACACACACAGCTGGCGCACCCACTGCCACTGGGTCTGCAGCGCTGCACTGTACGCCTGGGGAAGGGCGCATGGGGGGGGGGTTAGTCTAGTCCATGTGTTGCTTCCTGAATATGTATTTCTCAAGCTCCTTATCTGAATCACACTCAAGCTCTACAGCCCAAACATTAGGTACAAAATATACTGAGAATCTTATTTTCAGGGGAACATCGATTGCAGCACTGTTTCTAATGACAAGTACCGTAGATGGAAAGCCAATATTTTGAAAGGCCAACAAACAGCCTAAATGGCTTTTTTTTCTAGGCAACCTCACCTCCACTGTCTGTTTGGCCGGGTGGTTCTCCTGACAGAGCCGGTCGGCCGTTTCCTGCAGCGAGTGCATCACTTCCTGTTTCTCCTCCAGCTCTGACCTCATTTCCTGAGAGAGGATGACAGAGCATTCAGAAGAGCACCCAGGGGAATATCTGCGTCAAACGGTCCCAAAGAAATTATATTCTCTGTGTGTGTGGTGTATCTATCCCTGTCTACTCACAGCGTATAGATCTCTCTTGGCGTTGACGTTGGTATTGTTGTGGCTCCAGTCGTAGGCCAGTTCCTCCTCTTCTCGCTCGTTGAGCCAGATCAGCTCCTCTGTACAGCGACACACAAACGCATGCAGGCTCTCCAGGCAGCGCATACGCCACGATGAGTTTTCCTGTGGGATGGGATGCAGTAATGTTTCTAGGTATTAGCGCTATATGTTTACGAGGAGTTTGAGGTTATTTCAGAGGCAAACGCACTCTCTCTCACACACGTGAACTCCCTGCTGTGGAGAATCAAGGTATTTCTTCAGGGTTGATCAAGGGGCTATGTGGTACAAGCAGGTGCTTCTGAAGGCCGCACTCTGTCTTGTTTAACGCTCGCTAGCTTCTCTGAGCCTTTCGCTAGTTCATTCACACCCTGATGGGATTAACTGAGAATGTGGGCAGACTGGGATACAATGGGGTGCACACACACACACACACACACATCCACCCTACATACCAGAGACACATGCACACACAATCCCACGGGCACACATTCACAGAGGAAAATAGCCCTCCCACTCACCAGTAGTTTGCAGTACTGCTGCTCCAGCTTGGCCAGAGTGTCAGAATAATTGCTCCTGAAGTTACGAGAGACTTTCGTCTGAGGAGAAAGAGATCACAACAGCTTAAATGAAACCATTATCTGTGTCTGTTTACTAGGTTTGTGAGTGTCATGCTGTTATGTACTGTATATTCACAGGTCTTTTCAGTGCATGTTCATTTGTACTCACAGTTTATGTATTAGCATGTACAGTGGATCTTGAAGTGTCTAAGAGTGTATGTTTTAGAATGTATTAGTGTGCGTGCGTGTGTGTATGTATGTATGTTTTCGTGTGTGTGTGTGTGTGTGTACCTCGTAGTTGCGGGCCTCCTTCAGGCTGTGCAGTAGCTCCTCCACGGCAGTGTGGATGTTCTGGTGGTCCTGGAGGTTCTGCTCTACAGAGGGCAGGTCTGCCCCCGACTCTGCACGCTCCAGCACGTCCTAACACACATACACAATCACTTCTACTCATGCATCCCTTTTCCCGTCCGTCCTCCCTCCACCTATCAATCCCACTCCCTCCATCTACCTACACACCTTCTTTCTTACCTGTGTCTCCTCCACCCATCCCAGGAGCTCATAGACGAACCGGAGACTCCCCTCGTCCTCCGAAGATGACATGGCCACCAGCTGAGAGCGGGACATGGGTCTCCTGAGCAGGGCTGCCCCCATCACCCCCACTGCCCCCAGTAGGGTCTTGGCCCCCGTGGACAGGGAGAGACCACTGTCGCTCCCTTGCTGGGCTGTCCGGTCTCCCCCCGTCACCGGGGAGAAGTGTCCCTTCCTGTAGACGCTGGAGCACTGGAGCCGGAGAGAGACCAGCTCCTCGTGCAGACAGGACACTCTGTGCAGGAGGGGAACAAATGTGTTATGATCCCCCCCAAAAGACTAAAAGAACAAAAGGGACACCTTTTTCTCGTGGCCCACCAAATACACAGAAACAGTCAACCTACTCTTCAGAAGACAACCGGAAGTGAATTAGTCATGACCCAACAGTGGACCTCCACTGTTGCTCCACAAAACATCTACTTTCTCAGAACATCTACTGTTGTGGTGTCACATCTGCAACACTGATGCTCGTGGTTCATACAGCATAACCAAGCCTAATAATATAATATATACACTACCGTTCAAACGTTTGGGGTCACATATTTTGTCCATTCAAATATCTAATTGATCAGAAATATAGTCTAGACATTGTTAATGTTGTAAATGACTATTGTAGCTGGAAACGGCAGATTTTGAATGGAATATCTACATAGGCGTACAGAGGCCCATTATCAGCAACCATCACTCCTGTGTTCCAATGGCATGTTGTGTTAGCTAATCCATGTTTATCATTTGAAAAGGCTAATTGATCATTAGAAAACCCTTTTGCAATTATGTTAGCACAGCTGAAAACTGTTGTCCTGATTAAAGAAGCAATGAAACTGGCCTTCTTTAGACTAGTTGAGTATCTGGAGCATCAGCATTTGTGGGTTCAATTACAGGCTCAAAATGGCCAGAAGCAAAGAACTTTCTTCTGAAACTCATCAGTTTATTCTTGTTCTGAGAAATGAAGAAATTAGAGCCAGTTCTGCGCAAACTGGCTCTAACCAGAATAGAAAGAGTGGGAGGCCCAGGTGCACAACTGAGCAAGAGGACAAGTACATTAGAGTGTCTAGTTTGAGAAAGATGCCTCACAAGACCTCAACTGGCAGCTTCATTAAATAGTACCCACAAAACACCAGTCTCAACGTCAACAGTGAAGAGGCGACTTCGGGATGCTGGCCTTCTAGGCAGAGTTCCTCTGTCCAGTGTCTGTGTTCATTTGCCCATCTTAATCTTTTCTTTTTATTGGCCAGTCTGAGATATGGCTTCTTCTTTGCAACTCTGCCTAGAAGGCCAGCATCCCGGAGTCGCCTTTTCACTGTTGACGTTGAGACTGGTGTTTTGCTTTTCTTTCAAAAACAAGGACATTTCTAAGTGACCCCAAACTTTTGAACGATAGTGTATATATATTTTTTCAAAGTTATACATGCCATTTAGCAGACGCTTCTATCCAAAGCGACTTACAGTCATGCGTGCGTACCTTTTACGTACAGGTGGCCGCAGCGGGAATCAAACCCACTATCCTAGCGTTGCAAGCACCATGCTCTACCGACTGAGTTACACAGTATAACCAAGCCTCATTTTCTGCCCGTACACCCCCACCCCCTCTGCTGACCTGAAGGCGAGCTGTTCCACCTGGTAGTACTTCTCGTCTCGGAGGACGTGGAGGTCCAGGTTGAGCTGTCTGATCAGAGCCTCACAGTCCTGCAGGTACAACCCCAGCTCCCTCTCACAACGCACTGCCTCGCCACTCTCCACCTGGGACATGTCCTGATGGAGGAGTGAGAAAACATGGTGGGAACAGAGAGGACGAAGAGGAGGGAAAAGGGAGAGCGAGGGATGGGGAAGAAATGAGTAAGACACAGTACACCGCAGTGAAAAGGGCACGTCGCTCCTACACAATGGACATTCAAATACCGCAGAGAAGCAAGTCCTCATTGAGAGAGAGAGAGAGAGAGAGAGAGAGAGAGAAGGGATAGCATCACTCACGGCCTGCAGTGTATTCTTGGCCAGGGTGAGTTTCTCCTCACAGTCCAGGGCCATGTTCTGGATCTTATTGGCCATCTGCAGCAATAACTCCAGTCTGGGGGTAGACGCACAGTATCAGCACAGTGTCACAGAGTGTCAACAAGCTCCAAACACTCATTTTGTACGTCCGAAACACTGGTTGCATACGTAATGGCATCCTATTTACTATACCGCGCACTACTTTTGACCAGGCCCTGGTTAAAAGTAGTGCACTATATAGGAATAGGGTGCCATTACGTATGCAGCCAGTGTCTATGGAATGTGTTTACTGTACAACCATAACAAACAGTTGAAGAGCAACCTAAAAACATCTACCAGGTAATCAAGTTAGTCCTATTGAAGTTGAAGACTAGAGTGCCAAAGTATCAAGATAAGGACGACATTTCCACAATACAACAGAGTACAGATACGTGCAAATGAAATCAGTGTGAAAAGGCCTGATGATAATGAGATATACTGCAGAGATCTGTGCTCTAGCTCCATGAAAATGTCGCCCTAAGTGATGGGGGTTCGGGTTAGCGTGCTCCACAGCGAGCCACAGGGCCTCCTCGTTCCATAACTACTGGTATAAACAAACTCTAGCTTTAAAATAAGTAAATCAGGGTTAAAGACTGATTCTGCAGATTGGGGGAACGGTGCCGCTGGCCGCCCCCCCACCATTGGCGCCGAGCTGAGGAGCGCCGTGCAGCACGGTAAACAAACAAAAAGCGCTCAACATATTATTCTCTTTTATTGCGTGTGCAATACATCTTTTTTTGTTTTTAAAACTGCAGACAGACTTGTCTGTTTCACCATTAAGGATTCCAGCTTTAAGGTTCTGGTTCGTTATAGTGTTAAGTATGTCTGAGCTGCTGACCTCTCCACAGCGGGCCGCAGGGCCTTCTCTCTCTCCAGCATCTCCAGGATCAGCTTGCCCCACTCCTCCTCCAGGTCGTTGGGGTGCATGCCCAGGGGCAGCTTGATGCGCCCAAACTCCATCCATACCTGGGGAACACAAACACGCACGTAACTTTAACTTCTAGAACACTTACAGTGCATTCAGAAAGTACTCAGACCCCTTGACTTTTTCCACATTTTGTTACGTTACAGCCTTATTCTAAAATGGATTCAATTGTTTTTTCCCCCTCAATCTATACACAAAATTCCATAATGACGAAGCAAAAACTGGTTTTTCAAATCTTTAGCAAATTTATAAATGAAAATTTACAAATTTATAAATTGCATTTACATAAGTATTCAGACCCTTTACTCAGTACTTTGTTGAAGCACCTTTGGTAGTGATTACAGCCTTCATTCTGCTTGGGTATGACTCTACATGCTTGGCACACCTGTATTTGAGGAGTTTCTCCCATCCTTCTCTGCAGATCCTCTCAAGCTCTGTCAGGTTGGACGGGGAGCGTCGTTGGACGGGGAGCGTCGTTGGACGGGGAGCGTCGCTGGGTTGTCTTGGCTGTGTCGTTGTCCTGTTGGAAGGTGAACCTTCGCCCCCGTCTGAGGTCCTGAGCGCTCTGGAGCAGGTTTTCATCAAGGATCTCTGTACTTTACTCCGTTCATCTTTCCCTCAATCCTGACTAGTCTCCCAGTCCCTGCGGCTGAAAAACATCCCCACAGCATGATGCTGCCACCACCATGCTTCATCGTAGGGATGGTGCCAGGTTTCTTCCAGACGTGACGCTTGGCATTCAGGCTAAAAGAGTTCAATCTCGGTTTCATCAGACCAGATAATCTTGTTTCTCATGGTCGGAGTCCTTTAGGCGCCCCTTGGCAAACTCCACCGGGCTGTCGTGCATTTTACTGAGGAGTGGCTTCCATCTGGCCACTCTACCATAAAGGCCTGATTCGAGGTCTTGAAGTATAAATGTTTGGAATGCTTGGGGTTGGGAGTCATCATGAGTCATTGATCAGGAGTATCAGCAGGGCAGCGGTGACATTTGGAAAGTCGAACCGAGGGGCAATGAAAGAGGATTTGATAAGAGGAATTATAGTTTGTTGTCTCAAGGCAGTGGCATGGGGTTGAAATGGCCTGGTGCAGAGAACAGGGTGTTCGATCTCACACACACACACACAAACACACACTACCCCTGAGGGACTCATGATGCACAGTGTGGCCCGCTCGTGGTGGCAGAAACCAGGTCACCTCTTCAAATCCTTTTCTTTCTCTCTCTCCATCTCTCTCTCTGTCAATCTCCCCATGTTTCTCTCTCTTTTGTTTGTCGGTCATTGAGTTTATGAGTTTCAGTTTTCTACAAGACTAATGCCAGCCAAATATGCCATGTTGTTGAAATGAGGCTGTGTTCTCAGGGTAATGATAGCATCTGTGGGTCTCTCGGATGGTAAATCCATGTTTACCATCAATGTAGGTTTGCGGTTTCTGCCGACATTTTACAACGCTTGTCGTCATTGAGTCTCGATAGGTTTTAGGAATCAAAAGTCCCTCCCTCCCTCCATGGCTTACCTCCAGCAGTTTGTAGAGGTGTTCAATGCGACTCTTCTCCATTTCCTTGGCAGGGATCTCAGTCTCTTTGAAATGGACGTACTCATTGTAAAGTGCCTGTGGGACAGTGACATGGTGTTGACATAAGGCTAGATGTCAATAAGAGACTGTCATTTTAGATCAAGCAGGAAAGCGTTCCTAGTTATCAGGGCCCGTGTTCATAAAGCGTCTCAGAGTAGTAATGCTGACCTAGGAACAGCCGCCCCCCCGTCTATATAATCATATTCATGATTATCTAAATCACTGAACTGATCCTAGATCAGCAATCCTACTCTGAGATGCTTTCTAAACATTTATTTTTCATCTTTAGCCACATCCTGTCCCCCTCTCCCTCATCCCCTTACTGCCTCTCTCTCTTTCTACCCTTCCTTCCTTCTCCATTCCCTTCTTCCATTCTGCCTATTTTATTCTCTTCTCTCCATCGCCCGTTCCATCTCCCGGATTCCCTTTCTTGACCCTTTCCCTCCCTCCCTGCCTCTTCACCTTGAGCTCCACAGGGTTAAGTGGGAAGTTCTTGTTGGCCATGAGTGCCGTGTGCTGCCGGCTCCACTGGAGCAGCGTGGAGAAACGAGACTGGTACTCTGCCCAGCGGTGATCCACCTCCTGATAGAGAGAGAGAAAGAGGGTAGGAGGAAGGGGGAGAGAGAGAGAGAAGGGGGAGGAGGGGGGAAGAGAAAGAGAGAGAGCGAGAGAGACAGAGAGGGAGTATCTGACTGGTTCATTGACAGTCAGCTATCAATATACTTCAATGGCAGACTGCGATCAATGGAGTCCATTATTGGCTCCACAGCTTTGGCAACATGATGTCCCTTGAGCAGTCATGCCAATAAGAGTACAGATATTCATTCCTGAATACATTCGTTCACACAGACTGACCAATTGTACATTAATACAAGCCATTGTTAATGTGAGAGGAGTAGAACATACATGTGCTGCGATGCCCTCTCCTCCCTCTGGGATCTTGGGGAAGGCGTCGTAGATGGAGGAGACGTACGTGATGACCGACTTCTCATCTGGAGACGGAACGTCCACATCTAGAGAGAGAGAGAGAGCGTGGTAGGAGGAGACGGGGAGATGAAAGGGGGAGCGGAAAAGGTCAACACGATACAAAACGGTAGGGAGACTGAAAGAAAGAGGCAGACCAACAGAACACAGAGGAACCCAGACAGTATCATGATGTACACTACTCACATGATACCAGACCTGTCAACACCGTAGAACGGCTGGAGGCTAGAAGTACACAGACAGATAGACAGAAACGCAGACGGACAGAAACACAGACAAAGACAGGCAGGCAGTTACCTTCAGCGTCCAGTAGTCTGGTCACCCCTAGCGACTCGGCGATCTCAAAGGCCTGCTCCAGGTTGTCAAGGTTACTCTGCTGCGCCACCACCTCCATGTCAATCAGGTCTGGCCTGAAGACCACCAGAGAGGGAGACAGGGGGGTCAGAACTGAAAGTGTGTGTGTTTCTGCATGCATCTCAGTGTGTGTGTGCGTGTGTGTGTGTGTGTGTGTACCTGAATCGGTGGAGCAAGGCGTTGAACATGCGCCCGTCGCTCCAGGAGGAGGAGAAGTTGATACAGCGGAGGCCAGGCCAACCCTCTGTGGCCTGCTGGCTCCATAACAACAGCTTCTCCTTAGCCGTCAGGTCCCCTGACTCACCACTCACATAGATCTCCGAGATCTGGAATACAAAGAGGATATGGTTCATTCAGGAAACACTCATTATGAAAACACACACACATAAATGTCAGATCAGGAGAGACCAGAGGAGAGGTGAGGGTTAATGAATACAGGACATACATATTGGGATGGCTTTGCTTGGATCCATCCATAAGTATTGGTAGAAGGTTCAAAATATGAACTACGTGATGGTCAAAGGACACCTGCTCTTACTGTGTAATCATGGTAAGGAAAAAATATGTGATATGAAAGCCACAACAGCTGGCAGAGATGCACACCCTTTCCCAGACATTCATTATTGACTACATTATCCTCTCATATTCATGACATTGTCCTACTATCAGACTGTAACCCACAGTGGGCATTCATTACTCTGTTTCAAACATATGGTCTCTTTAGTGTCATGACTTAAACTAATGAACAATCACTGTACCCATATTTCACACAGGCACAGACGGATGTACGTGACACGCAAACGTACACACACACACACACACACACACACACACAATGAGTCAGCAGAAATTCATCAACGTGCTAGTCTTCTATTCACTGTGATTCAACTTGTCATCTTTGTTCCTATCCTTCATCTTCTCTGTCCTTTAACCAATAGGCCTTAAGCCCGAGCCAATGTTCTTTTCTCTTTCGGTCTCTCATTATTCTGGCCAGCTCATTAGCTTGTTTTCTCACCACAATCTCCCCCTCTCCCTCGTTCATCCCTTCATCCATCTACTCCCTTCCCTCCCCCCTCGTTCGGCCTCCTTCCAGCCCACCCCTTCCATCTCTGTCACTTCGGCTTTTCTCCTCATGTGATCTGCTCTTCCTCAGACACTGCCTTGGTTTGAATCGCTCTCCTTCGCATCAATCTGCTGTTTCCCTCCTCTTTTCCATCCCTCT
This sequence comes from Hucho hucho, assembly GCA_003317085.1. Lineage (NCBI taxonomy): Eukaryota > Metazoa > Chordata > Actinopteri > Salmoniformes > Salmonidae > Hucho > Hucho hucho. The sequence goes on along the minus strand of QNTS01001214.1, from coordinate 296,700 downwards.
CTTTTCTTTTTGAGGTCAAAGGGCTTTATAACCTGCTGACGCCAACCGTCCTCCACCTCAACCCCTCCCCACTCGCTTCCCTTTCTTCTCTTTCTTTCTTTAATCTGTTCATCATGACAAAGGGTGGCTGTTGTAGAGGCAGTATCTGGCAGTGCCTTGTTCTTGTCATCAGTATTCCTCCATCATCCCTTTTTCTCACTTCCCGTCTTGCCCGCCCGCCCTCCCTCCCTCCGTCAGTCTGTCTCTCTCGGGCGCTAATATAGAACAGAATGAAAGTCCAGTGAGTGCCAGGAGACTGCAGCAACAACCAAAAGAGAAGGAGAGAGAGAGGGAGGGGATGAGCGAGGGAGAGGAGGAATGGCATGCAAACGAGAGAGGGAGAGGAAAACCAGGCCTGCGTAAACTAATAAGGCAAAACATGCACATGACGCGCACATACAGTACAAACCATACACACCGACGGCAAGCACGCAGACCGACACACACCTTGTGTGTACCCCCAAAACACAGCTCCTCCGAGGGGTGAGCCTTTTATAGTAAAGATTATCAAGGCAAGGACGTCCAACTACATGGCCACTCCATCAATTTGACTCTGGCCCTGAGCCCTTCAGTGACTGGCAATAAAGGATAAACAAGTCAAGCACAGCCTCCCTACCATTCTACACCAAGGTACTGTACTATCCTATGTAGCTCAGTTTCCCCCCCTGCAACACATAACCTGCTTAGAATACTGCAGCTGGTGATTGGACCGCATACTACATACTGTATGTTTGCGCTGGCCAATTGAAATCGTCATACATAATTGCCACCTTCTCATAAATTCTGATCCAGGTATTATGAGCAATACGGTTGTTTTGGGTAACATATGGTAGCGATTTTACACTACCAAAACAGGGCACATGGTGTCAATTATCTGGTGACATCGTGCTTAAATCAGACACCGCCAAACACTAACAGACAGAGAGCTACACCGTCACACACGCGAGCAGCAAGAGGCCTGCTGCCCACCCAGGAGCCATGATAAGTGCCGGACAGACACACTATGAATGCTCTGTAAGATGGCGGAACCCTAGGATGCACACATCAAAGTGTGTTCAGTGTGTGCTGTGCTCGGACTCATTCTCTCACCGGCTCATGTGATTCTTGAGTGCCTTAACATGCTCACGCACGCACCGCTTCAGAGACAGCAAGGTGGTGCCATCACCATCGACTAGAATGGCTAGAAACGCTAGGCCTACGACACACTTACTGTACACTGCTATGATACACTTGCCCCCTGGGGCTCAGAATAGGCTCCATTTAAAGAAATATGAAGTAGGAAAGGGCGACCGGAGAGAGAGAGAGAGGGGGATGGATGGAGAGAGAGGGGTGGATTGAGAGAGAGGGATGGATGGATGGATGGAGAGAGAGAGAGCGAGAGGGATGGATGGATGGAGAGAGAGAGAGGGATGGATGGAGAGAGAGAGAGGGATGGATGGATGAGAGAGAGGGATGGACGGAGAGAGAGGGATGGACGGAGAGAGAGGGATGGACGGAGAGAGAGAGGGGGATGGACGGAGAGAGAGAGAG
>QNTS01001214.1:273250-285989 GCA_003317085.1 Hucho hucho | reverse complement strand
GTTCATGGAGTCGCTGCGTCATGTGGTGTTAACCATGGGACCAGGAAGAGAGGTGATGAGATCTTGAATGGTAGGTGTCCTGCATTATCCTTCTTCGACAATCCCTCAATGACAACAATCGCACATTGCATTAGGAGTGGTAAGCCAGCAGCGTTGTCTCATAGAAAATCCAGAGATCTCGGGAAACTGGTAGTGGTTCCTGTAGCTTTGTCTCTGGTGCTATATCAGATCCAGAGCACAGCGAGTTAGGGAGTTCAAATCCAGAGCACAGCGAGTTAGGGAGTAGATACCCCCCCTTTAGCTTTCCAGACGTCACGTGGTTCCCCCATTGATACCGGCCTTGATCTTATCCCCCCTCCAACGGAGGATTGCTGGGAGATCGTGCTGGTGGCTGGTGCTATCCAATCACTAACCCCTCAGTCCATCTACAACCTTATCACTGTGTGTCTGCCAGGCTTTTTCAGTCACCCCTGCTGCAGTCTTCCACACTGCTCCAGTACTCCAGTATATAAGCATCCACAATTATCCAGGTCTGTATGTGTTCCCAGTATGAGTCCACAGGCGTGCATGCAAAGAGGGTCTGGTTGCAGACAACCAAGCCGGCAGACAGGCGGTTGGTAAAAAAGGCACTCCCTCTCCACTCGTCTCCTCTGCTCTGGTTAATGGAATTAGCAGTGGTGGCTGGGCTGGGCTACAGGAGGCTGGGCTACAGGAGGCTGGGCTAAACTGGGTTAGGGAAGGTCCAGTATCCCCAGCTTTAGCCGTCCTCCTGACGCTGCCTGCAAACGAACAGCTGACTGGGTAAGGCAAAGGCAGAGGATAAGTCCGGAGCTCCTTGGTTGGTTATAGAGAGAGATGGAGGAGGAGAGGGGGATCCGAATGAAGGGAGAACAAGGTCCCCGTCAGACAGGCATGGTCGGATTGATCCAATTTACACAGTGTTCCCGGGAGAGAAGCAAAATGTGTGTGTGTGCAGCTGAAGAGAGAGCAAGTGTGTGTGTGTGTGTGCCTGCAGGGCTGGGCGATCCTCCAATCAGCTGTGTGTGTAAGAATACTGTGTGTGTGTGTGTGTGTGTGTGTGTGTGTGAGCCGAGGTCTGTAGATCCAGGGGAAACCGGGAGACACAGTAACAGCAGGCAGCCTGTATTCCTCTCTCTGTCGCTGGCTTCTCTCGGTGGTGCTCTCCCTCACTCGCAGGCAGAGAAAAACACTCTAGCTTCACAACCTCTGCAGCTCTAGCTCTCTTTCTCCCTCCCTCTTTTCTCCTCCTATTTGCTTCCTCCCTCCCTCCCTCCTCTCTCTGGCATACTCTCTACTGCTCGCTTGATGTGAGAGACACACACATACAGGCTCGCTGTTTCTTTGAGGTCTGATAGAGCTAGATTTTTTAGGGGGGGGTAACCAGTACATAATAGCAATAAGGCACCTCGGGGGGGTTTGTGATATATGACCAATATACCACCGCTAAGGGCTGTATCCAGGCACTCTGTAATGTGTCGTGCATAAGAACAGCCCTTAGCCGTGGTATATTGGCCATATACCACACCCCCTTGTGCCGTATTGCATTTTTCCACACTGAGTTCTCTTAAATTGTCATCCAAAATAGCAAATGTGTTTCAGATGTCATTATTGTCACAATGTAAGAAATGAACATCACGAGAATGGCCACAAATGATCAGATAAGCATTTCATACTATGTATTGAATATGGGTTACTATGTATCCGATACCGATGTATTGGTAAAAAGGCCAATATCAGCTGTTAAGATCGGTGAACCGATATATCGGTCAGGTTCCACACAGACACGACTCAAGAGCTTCCCAGGTTGGCAAGCTGCTACAGAAAAACGTATCATTGTTGATTCTCTGCAATACCGAGATCATTACAGCAAGTTGAAAAAGAGTGAAGAGGGACGCAGGAGAGGAGGGTGGGTGTTAAGGAGTTTCAAGAGGGATGTAATGGCAAGAGAGAGGGGGATACAGAGAGGGATGGGAAAATGAGGGAGAATGCAAGAAAGCCTTTGCACCAGTTAAAGCTTTTTCACTCACACACACACACACACACCTTAAACACTCAAATCTCACTGTGCGTGTGGGTGGTGGTACAACTGTACGAGCGCGCACACACACACACACACACCTTAAACACTCAAATCTCACTGTGCGTGTGGGTGGTGGTACAACTGTACAAGCGCACACACACACACACACCTTAAACACTCAAATCTCACTGTGCGTGTGGGTGGTGGACAACTGTACGAGAGCACACACACACACACAAAGCCCACATCAAGTACACACACACAAGGACCTGAGGCAGTGTATGGCAGCTTAGAGATCTACCCGCAGACCCAAAATAAATACCATTAAAACAGTGATGGTAGATAGGCTACTTGTAGGAGTCCAATCCACAGCTCTCCCATTACCCCCACAGTGGAAAACAGACAATAAGACACTAAAATCGGGTTCCTGAGGCCTTCACCATGGATATGATATGACGTGCTGGAAGCCTCCAACTACCAATTAGCTACCTGAAAGCTGTCACATTTACTATAGAATTCTAAATTAGCATTTATAGAGAATGTAGGTTGTGTTGAAAAGCTGATTTGAGGTCGGTTTTGATGTTTCACCCTCTAAATGATGGAGGTTAGGCGGTCTATACAAATGACCTCGACAAACCTGTAGCCCCGCACATTGACTCGGTACCGGTACCCCCTGTACATAGCCTCATTATTGTTATGTAATTTTCTTCTGTTACTTTTGGATTTCATATTTTTTTTACTTTAGTTTATTTACTAAATATTTTCTTTACTCTTTCTTGAATTGCATTTTTGGTTAAGGGCTGGTAAGTAAGCATTTCACGGTACAGTCTACACCTATTTGGCGCATGTGACTAATAAAATTTGATTTGCACGAATTAAAGAGCCAGGCCAGAGCGGATTAGCCAATCGCATGCAGCCACAGCTCAGGGAGAGGCGGGGTTTGTGAGAGGGATGGGGTGTTGTTGGCTGAGAGCATTGCTAGTGCACCAGGTCATCTATGAAGCTAGGATAACCGGTGACCCCTAGTGGTGAAAGTGAGGAGCTGCAGCCAACCTTGAACCACTGTTGTCAGGGTAAATATATGCGTACTGAATTTTCATGGCACTATACATTTCTCAATGCTGTAGGTAGGTCACAAACATGTGCAATGAACCATATAGTATACTACAAGGCTTGACCCCAGAATATACTGTTGTAAAACAACACTTGTATTTATTTATTTAACTAGGCAAGTCAGTTAAGAACAAATTCTTATTTACAATGACAGCCTTTGAGACACAACTATTATCCGTTAGGTGAGTGAAACATTGTCGCCAAACATTGACTTCAACTGATGGATTAAGTACCAAGTAGAGGACAACTGCCAGACATTGCTGCCTTGAGGGCCAGAGCAGGGCTGAGTCTATCTGAAACTGAATTGAAGTGGCTGGTGTTGAGGACCGCTGAGATAGCAACTTGTCTAGCCTGCAGTTGGAGAGAATGCTTCGCTAATGTGACACATCTTTGAAATAATGAAGAACTGGTCTTAACGAGACATGACAGAGTGTGGAGTCATAGGCCTGTGGTTCTACCCCTAACAACAGAGTTTTGTCCAATGACGAATTCTCCTTTTGGCCTGACAGAGTCCTCCAATCAGCAGCGAACTTTAGGGGGACAGTTTCCTGGAATAACTTCACACCCTACTTTCTGGCCATGCAGTTTTTTCTAACCCTACATTTGACCTACTAAAACCAAACCCAAACATGCCATCTGGTGACTACCAATGACATTGTTGCTCCTTGCAAATCCCAGGTCATAATGTGCTGTTTAGACTTTTTACACATGTTCACATATGTAATACCCCTGTCTACATTAAGTTGATGTACTGTACTCGTCTGTCATTTTCAGTTTCCGTATTTTGTGTTATTATTCAATAAAATCATGTTCATATAGGACTGGTCATCTTTTTGGTTTAGACATTGAAAGTAAACTGATTCTAAGGGCTCTCTATGAAACTGTGCAGTCTGTCTCTGTCCTCTGCCTCACACATCGATCTGGACTAGCTGCATTGTCCTTTTCTGCACTAACTATTTTGACTCGTACACTTTATCCTGTCGCTTAGTCACTTCATCCTCATCTACGGTGCCTTGCAAAAGTATTCAGACCCCTTGGATTTCGTCACATTCTATTGGGTTACAAAGTGGGATTAAAATGGATTCAATTGTAATTTGTCAACGATCAACACAAAGCACTAACATTATTTAAAGATGAATACAAAATGCAATAACTCAAATATAGTCGTTGCATAAGTATTTTAGAAACCCCTTTGTCAGCGATTACAGCAGTGAGTCTTTCTGGGTATGTCTCAGAACTTTGCTCACCTGGATTGTACAAAATTCTTTTAGCTCTATCAAGAAGTTGAGGATCATGGCTAGAAAGCAATTTAAATCACATGCCATAGATTTTTAAGCAGATTTAAGTCAAAAATGTAACTCGGCCACTCAGGAACATTCAGTGTCTTCTTGGTAAGCAACTCCAGTGTAGATTTGGACCTTGTTTTGTAGGTTATTGTCCTGCTGAAAGGTGAATTTCTCTCCCAGTCTCTGGTGTAATGCAGACTGAAGCAGGATTTCCGCTAGGATTTGTCCTGTGCTTAGCTCTATTACGTTTACCCTGGAAAACTCCACAGTATTTGCTGATGTCAAGCATACCCATAACATGATGCAGCCACCAACACCATGCTTGAAAATAAAGAGGCAGTTAATCAGTGATGTGTTGGATTTGCCCCAAATATAATGCTTTGCATTTAGGCCAGAAAGTGTATGTATACCTTGGCTGTTTTGTTCTAATTCTCAGTATTATTTTAGTGCCTTGTTGCATACAAGATGCATGTTTTGGAATATTTTTTAATAGGTGTATTTGTATTCTTTTCACTCTGTCATTTTGGTCATTATTGTAGAGTCACTACAATGTTGTTGATCCATCCTCAGTTTTCTCCTATCACAGCCATTGAATTCTGTAGCTGTTTTAAAATCACCAATGGCATCATGATGACATCCCTGAGCAGTGTCCTTCCTGTCCTGCAGCTCAGCTCAGAAGGACGACTGCATCTTTGATGGTTTAATACATCATCCACAGCACAATTATTAACTTGACCTTGCTTAAAAAGAGATATTCAATGTCTGATTTGTTATTGTTGTTACCCATATACCAATCACTGCCCTTCTTTATGGAGGCTTTCGAAAAGTTCCCTGGTCCTTGTAGTTGAATTTGTGCTTAAAATACAATTTCACCCAGGCTGTATCACAACCGGCCGTGATTGGGAGTCCCATAGTGTGGCGCACAATTGGCCGAGCGTCGTCCGGGTTTGGCCGGTGTAGGCTGTCATTGTAAATAAGAATTTGTTCTTAACTGACTTTTTAAAATGCAACACTTGATTGAGGGACCTTACAGACGTACGGTAGGTTGATTGAGGGACCTTACAGACGTACGGTAGGTTGATTGAGGGACCTTACAGACGTACGGTAGGTTGATTGAGGGACCTTACAGACGTACGGTAGGTTGATTGAGGGACCTTACAGACGTACGGTAGGTATGGGGTACAGAGGAGGTTTAGTCATTCAAAAATCATGTCAACCCCTGCTATTTCACACAGAGTGAGTCCATGTTACTTATGTGATTTAAGCCCATTTTACTCCTGAACTAATTCAGGCTTGCCTAAACAAAGGGGCTGAAAACTTAATTACTATTTTTCACTTATATATATTTACACATACATACAGTTGAAGTCAGAAGTTTACATACACCTTAGCCAAATACATTTAAACTAAGTTTTTCACAATTCCTGACATTTAATCCTAGTAAAAATTCCCTGTCTTCGGTCAGTTAGGATCACCACCTTATTTTAAGAACGTGAAATGTCCGAATAACAGTAGAGAGAATGATTTATTTCAGCTTTTATTTCTTTCATCACATTCCCAGTGGGTCAGAAGTTTACATACCCTCAATTAGTATTTGGTAGCATTGCCTTTAAATTGTTTAACTTGGGGCAAACGTTTTGTGTAGCCTTCCACAAGCTTCCCACAATAAGTTGGGTGAATTTTGGCCCATTCCTACTGACAGAGCTGGTGTAACTGAGTCAGGTTTGTAGGCCTCCTTGCTCGCACACGCCTTTTCAGTTCTGCCCACACATTTTCAATAGGATTGAGGTCAGGGATTTGTGATGGCCACTCCAATACCTTGACTTTGTTGTCCTTAAGCCATTTTGCCACAACTTTGGAAGTATGCTTGGGGTCATTGTCCATTTGGAAGACCCATTTGCGACCAAGCTTAACTTCCTGACTGATGTCTTGAGATGTTGTTTCAATATACCCACATACATTTCCTGCCTCATGAAGCCATCTATTTTGTGAAGTGCACCAGTCCCTCCTGCAGCAAAGCACCCCCACAACATGATGCTGCCACCCCCGTGCTTCACGGTTGGGATGGTGTTCTTCGGCTTGCAAGCATCCCTATTTTTCCTCCAAACATAACAATGGTTATTATGGCCAAACAGTTCTATTTTTGTTTCATCAGACCAGAGGACATTTCTCCAAATAGTATGATCTTTGTCCCCATGTGCAGTTGCAAACCAAAGACTGGCTTTTATATGGCGGTTTTGGAGCAGTGGCTTCTTCTTTGCTGAGCGGCCTTTCAGGTTAGTCGATATAGGACTCGTTTTACTGTGGATATAGATACTTTTGTACCTGTTACCTCCAGCATCTTCACAAGGTCCTTTGCTGTTGTTCTGGGATTGATTTGCACTTTTCACACCAAAGTACGTTCATCTCTAGGAGACAGAATGCGTCTCCTTCCTGAGCGGTATGATGGCTGCGTGGTCCCATGGTGTTTATACTTGCGTACTATTGTTTGTACAGATGAACGTGGTACCTTCAGGCGTTTGGAAATTGCTCCCAAGGATGAACCAGACTTGGAGGTCTACAATCTTTTTTCTTTTCTTGGCTGATTTCTTTTGATTTTCCCATGATGTCAAGCAAAGAGGCACTGAGTGAAGGTAGGCCTTGAAATACATCCACAGGTACAACTCCAATTGACTCAAATTATGTCAATTAGCCTATCAGAAGCTTCTAAAGCCATGACACCATTTTCTGGAATTTTCCAAGCTGTTTAAAGGCACAGTCAACTTAGTGTATGTAAACTTCTGACCCACTGAAATTGTGATACAGTGAATTATAAGTGAAATAATCTGTCTGTAAACAACTGTTGGAAAAATACTTGTGTCATGCACAAAGTAGATGTCCTAACCGACTTGCCAAAACTATAGTTTGTTATCAAGAAATTTGTGGAGTGGTTGAAAAACTAGTTTTAATGACTCCCGACTTCAACTGTATACATGCCCACACACACACACACACACACACACACACACACACACACACACACACGTATTTTGTGTAGATTGTTTACAAAAATGACAATTCAATCCATTTTAATCCCACTTTGTAACATAATAAAATATGAAGAAATCCAAGGTGTCTGAATTATTTTGCAAGGCTGTACATATCCACCTCAATGACCTCGTACCGCTGCACATCGACTCTGTACTTACCCCATGTACACTGAACAAAAACTAATGTCAAAACGCAACATGCAACAATTTCAAAGATTTTACTAAGTTACAGTTCATATAAGGAAATCAGGCAATTGAAATAAATTCATTAGGCCCTAATCTATGGACTTTACATGACTGGGAATACAGGGCTCCCGAGTGGCGCAGTGGTCTAAGGCACTGTATCTCAGTGCTAGAGCAGTCACTACAGACCCTGGTTGGATCCCGGGCTGTATCACAACCGGCTGTGATCGGGAGTCCCATAGGGCGGTGCACAAATGGCCCAGTGTCGTCCAGGTTAGGGGAGGGTTTGTCTGGGGTAGGCCGTTATTGTAGAATTTGTTCTTAACTGACATGCCTAGTTAAATAAAAGGTTAAATAAATAAAAAAATACAGATGTGCATCTGTGGTCACAGATCTCTTAAACAAAAGTTGGGCATTTGCCCACTGAAGTTGGTTACGACTCCGAACTGCAGTCAGGTCAAGACTGGTGAGGATGACGAGCTCAGCTTCCCTGAGACAATGAGCTTTTGCAGAAATTCTCCGGGTGTGCAAACGCACAGTTTCATCAGCTGTCCAGGTGGCTGGTCTCAGACGATTCTTGCCGTGGTTACACGTGGTCTGCGGTTGTGAGGCCGGTTGAACGTACTGCCAAATTCTGCCAATACCATAAACCGACGGTGGCGGTTTATGGTAGAGAAATGAACATTCAGTTGTCTAGCAACAGCTCTGGTGGACATTCCTGCAGTCAGCACGCCAATTGCACGCTCCCTCAAAACTTGAGACATCTGTGGCATTGTGTTGTGACAAAACTGCACATTTTAGAGTGGCCTTCTATTGCTCCCATCACAAGTTGCACCTGTGTAATGATCATGCTGTTTAATCTGCTTCTTGATATGCCACACCTGTCAGGTGGATGGATTATCTTGGCAAATGAGAAATGCTCACTAACAGGGATGTAAACAAATTTGTGCACAAAATTTGAGAAAAATAATATTTTTGTGCGTATGGAACATTTCTGGGATCTTGTATTTCAGCTCATGAAACATAGGACCAACACTTTACATGTTGAGTTTATATTTTTGTTCAGTGTATATAGCCAAGATATCGTTACTCATTGCGTATTTATTCCTCGTGTTACTATTTTTCAATTATCTCGCAAATGTTTCTCTGCATTGTTGGGAAGGGCTGTAAGCATTTCACTGTTGTGAAAAATAACGTTTGGTTTGATTCAATTTATCCTCAACCGCAACTGTAAAATGACTGCACTATCCTTCCATCTTCTCTTATTCATTTCCTCCTCTTCTATCTCTTTCAGTTTTCAGCCCCCATTCTGTCCGTCAGCACAGGGTTATCCCCCTCTACCTCTATCCCTCATTCTGCATCACTTCACCACCCTCTCTTTCCCTCCCCTCTCTCCCCTCCCTCCCTCTCCCTCCCCTCTCTCCCCTCCCTCCCTCTCTCCCTCTGGGTTCACACCACACTGCTGAATCATGCTAAAGGAAGTGGATGCGTAGTCATGTCACCTTGTGAGGTAATACCTCATCGCTCTGTTTTGCCCACAGCGCGTCCTAGTGGTTGGGCATGGGAAGTGCAGCTGATTGTAAACCTAATAATAAAGGTTGGTTCCTGAGCTGTCAAAATACTTGCATTGACAAAATGGCACTCTCATTTCTGTCTTTTTCTACCTTCTATAGAGAAGTTTGACTTCTAAAAAGGAGAACATTTAGTTGAAGATCTATGATTTGTGGATACAGGAAGAGTAGCTTTGGGTTTGCTAGACTGATTAGTGTCCAAACATTCACGCCTGGGTTCCTGAGGCCAGCTGTGTGTGTGTCCCCCTCTATGGTGCTAGTGCTTTGGGACCTTGCCTGACCTACTGCAATGCCCTGCCTGTTGGGTATTTCCACAACAGCACAAGGACAAGCCAATGTAAACTCTGTGACACAAACAGCCACTCGTATCCATCTTTTAAACACTGCTATGAGTGTCTTCAAAATAAACGCGTGCACACACACACACATGGGCCAAACACCAAACCAGAGCCTCATGAGGCTTCCCTAGAGCCGTCTCCGTCTCTAAAACAAGCAGGTCGGCACGGCATCTACAGACAAAGCAACAAGTCAAGTAAACCCCTACACTGGCAAGGTAAACTAAAGACTCCTAAATCTAGTCTGCTCCTGGCACAGAACTATCTAGCTGCGCCCAAACACACACACACACAATATTACAGTAGAGGACATGGCTGAGAGATCAGCATCCACCATTAGCTCTAAGGATTGTCACCACTTCTGTCTCTAAGTGATTGGAACCAGACTGTAGGCCACAACGGACCAAGGCAGGGAGAACTAGCCTAAATAATACATAAATAAATGACTGTCTTTAGCCCAAATGGACAGAGGTCGCCGAAAAACAGCTGCATCACTAACAAATGTCACGAGGTGGGAATTATCATGATTTGCAGAACTGTAAACTCTATTTGGAAAAAGTGCTGTTATTAAAAACCAACCACAGATTAGCCACAACATATCAATCTGATATTTTTATTGATTCATTCTCATTTAACCTTTATTAAACCAGGTAAAGACCCCTGAGGTTAAAAACCTCTTTTGTGAGGTGGACCTGGCAAGAGGTCAACAGGAAGTAGGCAGCGTGCCATGTACACAACCCGAGAACACAACACTAGACAATGTATAGCAGGGTGGCATACCACAACATAGAACTAGAACACATAGAGCAGGGTGGCAAACCACAACATAGAACTAGAACACATAGAGCAGCACAGACCTGGAAGTGCAGGATGATGGTCCAGATGAGGCCCAGTGTCAGCTTGGGGTTGCCGTCTGTGATGTCATCGTTCCGGATGTTCACCAGTTTGACCTGGAACAGGTAGAATGGCAGGATTTAACGCCAGGCCTAGTGGTGAACTAAAACTTTAACCTGGAACATAAAACTGTAAGAGGGCTGGAGCTGGGTAACCACGTGCTCCATGTTATTAACCAGCAATCACATGACTTCTTGCTCACCATTGCAAGATTGAATACTAAAAAGGCTATATTTTTGTGTGAATACCCTCCTGATTCCATCCTGCTTTCTCACACCAGTGCACATAAAAGCAATGAAACCAGGAGAGGAAGCCACTGAAGGCTACTGAGACAGTCCGTGTCCAGTAAGAGCAGGTGTCTCTAAGACAGAGGTGCAGCATTGGTCAGATGCGTGAGGTGTGACTGTGGTCGTCTGGGAGCCCCAGTCATGCAGAGCTGACACATTGGGACAGGGAACCGAGAGACAGGTCACCTCGATTATTTTATTTATGGATGTGCTTGGTGTGGGGTTTAATAGACCAAACTAAATAAACAAAAAAAACATCTATTTCCAACAGCAGACGTCTGAGTATGGCTTAGTTTGGCTCAATGTGTATTGGTGAGAGCATGGGTACCTGCTGAAACATTGAGTGGGTTTATGAGCGGCAGGTGTGTGTGTTTGTCAGTTGTACCTGTCTCTGTTTGAGGAAGTCCAGGGCGATCTGGACATTCTGGAGCCGGTGGAATCGCATTCGACCCTTTTCTCTGGGCTGAAGGGAAAAAAAGTATGAAAAAGAGAGAGAGAGATGAGTGTATGAAAAACAAATGGGAGAGCTTCTCACAACGCTGACCAGTGAGAGAGATATATAAGCAGTGAAAAGTGTCGTTCCCAATTCAAAGTGCAGTGAGGGGAAAACTATGCCTGGGCCGCTGTAATGGCATGGCATTATCCTAGAGGGCGCTGTCTTCAACTGTTGTCAAAGACATGCCAACAAGCATCCTCACAGCAGAGCAGGAAACAACCCAGGAAAAACATTCTGCAAACCAGAAAAGGTACATCTGCAAACCATGCTGGTTTAGGCAGTCTAATACTTTTCTCAAACACACACACACACTTTCCCCTGCCGCTCTCTCAAACACACAGTCCTTGGCTGGCTGACTCACACACATTCACTCAGTCAATCACTGACAATCTGACAGAACACACACACAGAGAAAAGAAAACACACACAGCAAAGCTGCTAGAATTGCAAGATGCAGGAGTGTGTGTGTCACAGTGTGCTGTGCTGGGTATAGTCATCACTGCAGTCAGCAGTACCAGTACTGAAGCAAGGTTATGAGAAGCACTCAGGCCAAACAGAGAACTCCATTCAGAGGACGAGAGGCGAGGGGAAGGTCAGGGGGAGAAGAGGCCACAGTTACACAGCCCCAGCCAAGATGCTGACAAATAAAACTATTCAAAAGACTACTTAACCTTTGAAGGAATGTCTAAGGAGGTTTTGTTTGGTTACCCTTTTGTATTGCTTGTAGTGGCGATGATGTGCTTGTAATGTTTGTACATGTGTCAAGCAGCTGTCTGCGACTTTGAGAATGTGTGTGTTGGAATATAACTGCACTGCACACGCATGCAGTCCTAAAGCACTGTCTATGGGGTGAGGATCCGGGTGAGGGTTGAGGGGGGGGGGTCAAACGTACTCCCTGAGCTCCATCCTCCACCTCCTCCCCCCCGAGCAAGATGAGCGGGGGAGCTCGGGAGATACACGCCCTCCTCAGCGAGGACACGCCCTTGAGCTGCTGGGGAAGGGGGATGAGGAGAGTGAGAGAAGAGTGGATGGAGGATGAAAGAATTGTATGGAGGGATGAAGATGACGTGATTGTCCAAAAGAGAGAGATCAAAGAGAAAGAGGACGTGAGAAAGAGGTAGAGCAGGAGGAAATGAAAAGTGCAGCTGAGGCAATAATCAAGAAGTAAACTGCTAAGAGGCCAGCTTTCTAAAAAGTACGTTGAAAAGATCCTCCTGTACTCTCTCCCTCCCTCGCACGCACGCACGCTCTCCCTCCCTCGCACGCACGCACGCTCTCCCTCGCACGCACGCACGCTCTCCCTCGCACGCACGCACGCTCTCCCTCACACGCACGCACTCACGCTCTCTCTCACGCTCTCGCACGCACGCTCTCTCACGTACGTACGCGCGCATGCCCTCTCCCATGTTCTCACGTACGCACGCACGCACACTCTCTCACACACACACACGCACGCTCTCTCTCACACACACACGCACGCCCTCTCTCACACACACACGCACGC
>QNTS01001214.1:213692-272971 GCA_003317085.1 Hucho hucho | reverse complement strand
TGCTCCTAGAAATGAGTCGTCATGTGCTCCTAGAAATGAGTCGTCATGTGCACCTAGAAATGAGTCGTGTGCTCCTAGAAATGAGTCGTCATGTGCACCGAGAAATGAGTCATCATGTGCACCTAGAAATGAGTCATGTGCTCCTAGAAATGAGTCGTCATGTGCACCGAGAAATGAGTCGTCATGTGCTCCTAGAAATGAGTCATGTGCTCCTAGAAAGTCTCTGGCTGCATCTGAAATGGCACCCTGTCCCCTACAAAGTGCAGTACTTTTGACTAGAGGCCAATGGGGCCTGGTCAAAAGTATTGCACTATAAGGAATAAAGGGTTTAGATAGTGAGGGAAATGCATGTGTCCCTGTAATATTGACATTATTAGACAACGATGTGTTAATGAACCCAAGTTCACTTAAAGAGGTCTTTCTCAATGTGAGGGAGGGTGTGTCTCAGGGTCATGCCCCGGTACACAATGTACCGGAGCATGACAGTGTGTGTGATGGTCGTCGAGGTGTGAGGGTTTGTGACCGGGTGGGTCTTGGTGAGTTTGTTTGTGTGTATATGTGTCTTACCAGGGTGACTCCAGAGAGGACCTCCAGGAGGGAGATCAAGTTGTGCCCATCTCTCAGGTCCTCGTACAGGTCTGTGATGTGCTTCCTCACCTGATGGGGAGAGGGAGAGAGAGATTAAACAATTCAGAGGTTGAATGCCTGCTCTTCCCAGATGACCTATGCCTGTTGTCACCCACAGCACATGGCCTACAGCAGAGCCTGGACCTGCTAGAGCAGTACTGCCAGACCTGGGCCCTGGCAGTAAACCCCCCAAAAAAACTAAAATAATGATTTTCCAGAGAAGATCCAGATCTCAGGGAATTAGACCAAAGTTCTCAATTGGTACAAAATATATAGAGTACTGCACACACTACAACTACTTAGGTTTAAAAATAAGCTCAACTGGACACCTTAATGAGGCAGTGAATGAACTGAGAGAGAAAGCACGCAGGGCATTCTACGTCATTAAAAAACAAATAAAAATTTAAATACCTATAAAAATTTAAATACCTATAAAAATTTGGCAAAAACTAATTTAATGTGTCATTGAACACATATCCTGCCTGTTTGACCCTGTCCGGGGGTATCGTCGGACGGGGCCACAGTGTCTCCCGACCCCTCCGGTCTCCAGTATTTATGCTGCAATAGTTTATGTGTCGGGGGGCTAGGGTCAGTCTGTTATATCTGTAGTATTTCTCCTGTCTTATCCGGTGTCCTGTGTGAATTTAAGTATGCTCTCTCTAATTCTCTCTTTCTTTCTCTCTCTCGGAGGACCTGAGCCCTAGGATCATGCCTCAGGATTACCTGGCCTGATGACTCCTTGCTGTCCCCAGTCCACCTGGTCATGCTGCTGCTCCAGTTACAACTGTTCTGCCTGCGGCTATGGAACCCTGACCTGTTCACCGGACGTGCTACCTGTCCCAGACCTGCTGTTTTCAACTGTCTAGAGACAGCAGGAGCGGTAGAGATACTCAATGATCGGGTATGAAAAGCCAACTGACATTTACTCCTGAGGTGCTGACCTGTTGCACCCTCGACAACCACTGTGATTATTATTATTTGACCCTGCTGGTCATCTATGAACATTTGAACATCTTGGCCATGTTCTGTTATGATCTCCACCCGGCACAGCCAGAAGAGGACTGGCCACCCCTCTTAGCCTGGTTCCTCTCTAGGTTTCTTCCTAGGTTCCGGCCTTTCTAGGGAGTTTTTCCAAGCCACCATGCTTCTACATCTGCATTGCTTGCTGTTTGGGGTTTTAGGCTGGGTTTCTGTACAGCACTTTGTGACATCAGCTGATGTAAGAAGGGCTTTATGAATACATTTGATTGAACCAATTGCACTTTGGCAGTGAGGTGTGGGGTCCACTTGCAAAACAAGATTTCACCAAATGGGACAAACACCCCATTGAAAATCAAATCAAATTTTATTTGTCACATATACATGGTTAGCAGATGTTAATGCGAGTGTAGCGAAATGCTTGTGCTTCTAGTTCTGACCATGCAGTAGTATCTAACAAATAATCTAACAATTTCACAACAACTACCTTATACACACAAGAGTAAAGGAATGAATACGAGTATGTACATATAAATATATGGATGAGCGATGGCTGACCGGCATAGGCAAGATGCAGTAGATGGTATAGAGTACAGTATATACATATGAGATGAGTAATGTAGAATATTGAAACCAGGGCAGAATTAGGCCAATATCCACTAATAATAAAATTAAGTTTTGGAAACATCTAAATGCTACCAATGCCAAGAGCTGAGCAAAGAAAAGAGTCCCTTCATCCAGCTGGTCCTGGGGCTGAGTTCACAAACCTGTTCTACTAACACGCTGAAGCCTCAGGACCAGAACATCCAATCAATCAGAATAAACCAAATTACAACAGTCAAAAAAAAACGACATTCCTTATTGGGAAACACAAGCATAAAGCAAAACCTGGCTCCCTGTAGAGGAAAGGCTGTGCAACCACTGCCCAACAGCAGAACCTGAGAACCTTTCACCCTTGGTTATTGTTGTTACTGTTGTCCCGTTGACAATTTTGATTCTTGTTATTTTCATATTGTAAATATCAAAAGTAAGCTTTGGCAATATGTACATTGTTACGTCATGCCAATAAAGCGAATTGAATTGAAAAAGAGAGAAAGAGAGAGAGAGAGAAAGAGAGAGAGAAAGAGAGCGCGAGAGAGAAAGAGAGAAAGAAAAACAGAGAGAGAGCGAGCGAGAGCGAGCGAAAGAAAGAGATGGGGAAGGAAAGAGAGAGAGATGGGGAAAGAAAGAGAGAGATGGGGAAAGAAAAAGAGAGAGCGATGGGGAAAGAGAGAGAGAGAGCGATGGGGAAAGAAAGAGAGAGTGATGGGGAGAAAAAACGAGAAAGAGGGAGGGAGAGAGAAAGAGAGCGAGAAAAAGACAGAGAAAGAGAGAGAAAGCGAGGGCGAAGGCGCGAGAGAGAGAGAAAGAGAGAGAGAGAGAGAGAGAGAAAGAAAGAAAGCGAGAGAAAAAAAAGAGGGAAAGATGGAAAGAGAGAGAGCGAGAGGAAAAGATAAACAGAGTTAATTACATACAGTACTCATCTTGTTCAAAGCATCTCAGTGTTTACATAGCATTGACATAAGCAACGCTGCTAGGGACCCTAGCTGCCAGGACGACAAACACTGCGCGCCAGCTGTGACCCCATGTGGCGTCTCAGGGCCGAGGTGTCCGGGGACAACCATTGGCACCTCGACTCAACAGCTTTGGCAGGCCTATTTCGTCACCCTTTGTGTGAAAGTGGGCCGTCTTCTCAGACCCCGCTGATGGACTCCCAATGACTAGGCTAAACAGCTCAGTGCTAAGAACCAGGAATTAAAAACGAGGGAGAGAAAGGAAAGGAGGGACTGGGCATTTAGAGAGAGGAGACAGAGGCTAATTACTGTCTCATTCACAACTGACCATGACTTGTGGTTTAACCTGAGGCAATGGAGCCATTATAGAGAGGAGAGCAGAGAAATACAGAGAGAGACTCTTTGTCCTACTTTTTAGGAGACATCCTCATTACAAGGATTATGTACTAGCAATTCATTAGAAGGAGACGTAGCCACTCTTGCTTGTGTTATATTCTTGGTCTGCATTGAGTGACTGAACCTAACAACATATTGGGAGAGAGAAACAAAAACGGAGAAAAAGAAAGGTAGTCTTAAAGACAGGAGTCCTCTGTGTGAACTCACAGCGCTAGTCAAAGCAGCCCCATCACAGACCTGAGACAGATTCAGCTCCCACAGTGCTCTTTGGTTACCTTGGTGTGACTGACAGCTGAAGGGCAGGGGACAGTGGTGGAGTGGTGTGTGTGTGTGTGTGTGTGTGTACACTGACCTGACTTAAATTCTATATCTTGGGGTTAAGTGTTCGATTAAAACAGTCCTCGTGCCCTGGGTAAAACTGGGTTATGGCTCGAGCCATACTAGGTCTAGACTAATCTCAGCACCCAGAACCATCTTAAACTGTCACATGAGCCTAGGCCAGGCTTTTAGTGGCTCACATTCACAACACATATATGTTGGAGGACCGCTGTGCTATATTACTTAACTGCACAAGCTGTAAAAATACAAAACACTTCACCGCATTTCAATCGTGAGCTGCAATAGCGTAACTTCCACATTCTTCCAGCAGAGGCCGACTTGTGCCTTTTAATCTGAGGATCCGAACGGGCACAGAAACAACAGGCCTTCTCTATGTCCTGTCAGTCAATGGTCAGCTCTCACCATGGGTGCATCTCAAAAGTCTAGGACTGGAAATAGAGTAAGAGTCTCCTGCTAGGAAGCCTAACCCCACATAAGACCACACACACACACACACACACACGGAGAGAAGAAGCCATCTAGAACGTCTCCTCACCTCCTTCTGTTGCCCTGCTCGCTTCCTTTATTCTCTCCTTCCTTTGCTTCCGCTAGCAGTCCCCTGTTCACTCTACTGCTCTCCCTCTGTCTCTCAATGCTCTCTGGCTAATGCACACCCTCTATCCATCTACGTGTTGAAGGTTGGCCTGAGTGCGTGATGAGAAAGGAGGGGATGTGTTATGCTGGTTGGGGGTGTTGAAGAGTTGATCGTGTGTTAATTAGATAGATATCATGGGGGGGGTAGTTATTACTTCTGACTGGAAATGATGATCTCTCGTGCAATAACACAGAGTGTGTGTGTGTGTGTGTGTTCATCCTCATTCCACTTAACGAAACTATTTCTCTGCCTCTATGATTCAATGTAGGTCTTCCCTATTCAACCGATTTACATTGAATTTTGCCGACACTTTTTGACAGGGGGACTTCCGAAGTGTGACACGTCACTCATAACAGGTGTGAATGTAGTTGATTACACAACTAGTGCAGTCATTTCTTTTCTACAGAATTCATTCATCCATTTATCCTAATAATTGCTGAATCACAGTTCAGCTTTGGGATACACGGAGAGAAGCCTGGTCCCAGATCTGTGCATGTTAAGGGTGGCAATGACCAAAGGAGTTGGTTAGAAGGCACAAACAGATCTGGGACCAGGCTACCATAAACTGGGTTTGGGGTTGATAAAACGTGCATGCTGTATCTGGGTGTTGTTCAGTCAGCGGAAACGTCACGGTTGGTTACACGCAGCAGTCAGCTCCACTGCTGTGCTACAGTTAGAGTGGTGCCACCCAACAAGACCGTGCACCTGTGTGTCTCACACACACACACACACACAAACACACTAGTTAGTACATAAAGTCTCTTTGTATGCGAGGTTGAACTCATGTTTTTGGAGTCATCTGCACTGAGTGTACAGAACACCTGCTCTTTCCATGACAGACTGACTAGGTGAATCCAGGTGAAAGTTATGATCCCTTATTGATGTCACTTGTTAAATCCACTTCAAATCAGTGTAGATGAAGGGGAAGAGACAGGGTAAAGAAGGATTTTTAAGCCTTGAGACGATTGAGACATGGACTGTGTATGTGTGCTATTCAGAGGGTGAATGGGCAAGACAAAATATTTAAGTGCCTTTGAAAGGAGTATGGTAGTAGACGCCAGGCACAACGGTTTGTGTCAAGAACTGTAACGCTGCTGGGTTTTTTACGCTCAACAGTTTCCCATGCGTATCAAGAACGGTTCACAACCCAAAGGACATCCTGCAAACTTCACTCAACTGTGGAAAGCATTGGAGTCAACATGGGCCAGCATCTCTGTGGAACACTTTTGACACCTTGTAGAGTCCATGCCCTGACAAATTGAGGCTGTTCTGAGGACGAAAGGGGGGACGCAACTCAATATTAGGAAGGTGTTCTTAATGTTTTGTACACTCAGTGTATATTGGTGCACTGCACACTCTGCTTCTGTTGAGATCCACCAAAAGTCACTTGTATCCACTGACTTGTTCTGTCCTCTTTTTGAAACTAAATGTCTCCATGCGCCACAGCTCCCTGCCTTGTCTGGTAAAGATCTACTGTGTGTGTGTGTCTAAAGGCTGGTTTCCCTGACACATATTAAGCAGAGTTCTGAGTGAAAAAGCTTTTGAAATGAAGATTCTCCATATATACTGAACAAAAATATAAAAAACGCAACAAATTCTAAGTTTTTACTGAGTTACAGTTCATAGAAGGAAATGAGTCAAATGAAATGAATTCAGTAGGCTCTAATCTATGGATTTCACATGGCTGTGCAGGGCGTATGCCCACCCACTGGGAAGCCAGACCCAGCCAATCAGAATGAGTTTTTGCCCACAAAAGGATTTTTATTACAGACACAAATACTCCTGATTCATCAGCTGTCCGGGTGGATGGTCTCAAACCATCCTGCAGGTGAAAAAGCCGGATGTGGAGGTCCTGGGATGGTGTGGTTACACGTGGTCTGAGGCTGGTTGGGCGCACTGCTAAATTCACTAAAACGACGTTGGAGGCGACTTATGGTAGAGAAATTAACATTCAATTCTCTGGCAACAATTGCACACCCCTTCAAAACTTGAGACATCTGTGGCATTGTGTAGTGTGACAAAACTGAACTTTTTAGAGTGAGTGGCCTTTTATTGTCCCCAGCATAAGGTGCACCTGTGCAATGATCATGCTGTTTAATCAGCTTCTTGATATGCCACACCTGTCAGGTGGAAGGATTATCTTGGCAAAGGAGAAATGCTCACTAACAGGGATGTCAATACATTTGTGCACAAAATTTGAGATAAATAAGCTTTTTGTGCATATGAAACATTTCTGGGATCTTTTATTTCAGCTCATGAAACATGGGACCAATACTGTACATCAGGGGTATTCAACTCTGACCCTACGAGGTGCGGAGCCTGCTGGTTTTCTGTTCTACCTCAATTAATTGCACCTACCTGGTGTCCTAGTTCTAAATCAGTTTCTGATTAGAGGGGAACGATAAAATAAAATAAAAAGCAGTGGCACTGGCTTCGAGGTCCAGAGTTGAGTTTGAGGGCTGCGTTTATATTTTTGTTCAGTATTATATGTTTTTTTTTGTCCACAACTAGGTTTAAATCGGTGTCTGGAAAACCAGCCCTAGTTATGTCACTGCATTCCTGGCGAGCTGTCAACACAAGTCCGTAAAACCAGTTTGTGGTGAAGGCAGTGTTTATATGGATGTGTGTGTTTGATCTGTACACTCACACACACACACTCCAAGAGGCAGCCATACACCCGGACCTGACCTCATGACGGCACACACACAACCCGACCACAGCCACCTGTCTGTCAGCTGATATAAACATGGGTGCAGTCAGGTAGATCGGAGTGATGTCAGCGAATAGCGGGAGCCAAGACAAACACAGGAACAGGTAGACTGACTGGCTCATGTCGTCACCTGTACTGTCTGCCAGCCTCTACTGAACAGCCATGAGCTCTGTGGCTGTGTGCTATGTAAACACCTGCGCTAGGGTGGACTGTCAACAGTAAAGATACTAGACTGATAGGACAGGATTATAAAGGAACCTAGATTCATTCTATTCCATCCTGGACTACAATAGATTAAAGACGTATCGCTTTGGTCTTAGTCTGAGACTGTACAACATGTCAATTAACTTACAGTGCATTCGGAAAGTATTCAGACCCCTTTACTTTTTCCAAGTGTGTGTGTGTGTGTGTGTGTGTGTGAGAGAGAGAGAGACCCGAAACTGTATTACAAATGAAAAACGGAAATATCACATTTACATAAGTATTCAGACCCTTTACTCAGTACTTTGTTGAAGCACCTTTGGTAGTGATTACAGCCTTCATTCTTCTTGGGTATGACGCTACAAGCTTGGCACACCTGTATTTGGGGAGTTTCTCCCATTCTTCTCTGCAGATCCTCTCAAGCTCTGTCAGGTTGGATGGGGAGCGTTGCTGCACAGCTATTCGATCAGGTTCAGTCCGGGCTCTGGCTGGGCCACTCAAGGACATTCAGAGACTTGTCCCTAAGCCATTTTGAGTTGTCTTGGCTGACTGTTAGGGTCGTTGTCCTGTTGGAAGGTGAACCTTCGCCCCCAGTCTGAGGTCCTGAGTGCTCTGGAGCAGGTTATCAAAAGGATCTCTCTGTACTTTGCTCCGTTCATGTGTTCTTGGGGACCTTCAATGCTGCAGACATTTTTTGGTACCCTTCCCCAGATCTGTGCCTCGACACAATCCTGTCTAGGAGCGCTAAGGACAATTCCATCGATCTCATGGTTTGGTTTTTGCTCTCATATGCACTGTCAACTGTGTGACCTTACATAGAGAGGTGTGTGCCTTTCCAAGTCATGTCCAATTAATTGAATTTACCACAGGTGGACTCCAATCAAGTAGTAGAAATATCTCAAGAATTATCAATGGAAACAGGATGCACCTGAGCTCAATTTCAGGTCTCACAGCAAAGGGTCTGAATAATTATGTAAATTCATTATTTATTATTATGGGGTATGTGTGTAGATTGATAAGGAAATACGAGTTCCTCGAGAATCCCAGTGGATATTAATGTATATCAATACCAAATGCAGGTGTCATTAACCCTTTCATTTATTTTAGCGCTGCAAACAATACATCCTTAAGTCATCTTTCTGCCTCTATCCTTCTCTCTCTCCTTAAGTCCTCTTCCCCTCCCTCCTCCTTCATCTCCACCTCTCTCTGTTTATTTAATGACTTCCTTCCCTCCCAGACAGTGAAAGGTCACTGCTCCCTCCAGCTCCAGTAAATAAAACTCTCCTTAACGCCAACTGAACATTGTCTAATGTTACAGACAGCGGCGCCGGGCCAGCGGTGTGTGTGTGTCTGTGCCAACGTTGGTGCCCACCCTCAGTACCGTCTGACCGACATTACAGCGTAGATATATGCAGCGCACTAGAGTAGAGTTGAGGTCAGACGCCCCATTCCACAGTCATGTGGTGGAATGCCCAGTCGACAAGAGCTACGTCTGCGGTGGTTTCAGGTTTCAACGCCATGCATGTGTACAGTGAAATGCCTTTCTTGCAAACTCAAAACGCAACAATGCACTAATCAATAACAATGTAATAATAGAACAAAAATGAATGAGGAATAAGAATAACAATAAATAAATAGATAAGGATACTACAAGATCAGTTCCAATGTGCAGGGATACTGGAGTGGAGGTAGATGCATTATATATACAAAAGTATGTTGACACTACTTCAAATGAGTGGATTTGGCTATTTCAGCCACACCCGTTGCTGACAGGTGTATGAAGTCGAGCACACAGCCATGCAATCTCCATAGACCAACACTGGCAGTAGAATGGCCTTACTGAAGAGCTCAGTGACTTTCAACGTGGCACCGCAATAGAATGCCACCTTTCCATCAAGTCAGCTTGTAAAATGTCTGGTCTGCTAGAGCTTCCCCGGTCAAATGTTAGTGCTGTTATTGTGAAGTGGAAACGTCTATGAGCAACAACGGCTCAGCCGCAAAGTGGTAGGCCACACAAGCTCAGAGAACAGGACTGCCGAGTGCTGAAGCGCGTAACATGTAAAAATAGTATTTCCTCGGTTGCAACGCTCAATACAGAGTTTCAAACTGCCTCTGGATGAAACGTCAGCACAATAACTGTTCGTCGCGAGCTTCATGAAATGGGTTTCCATGGCCGGACAGCCTCACACAAGCCTAAGATCACCATGTGCAATGCCAAGCGTTGGCTGGACTGGTGTAAAGCTCGCCGCCATTGGACTCTGAAGCAGTGGAAACACGTTCTCTGGAGTGATGACGGGCAAATCTGGGTTTGAGAACACTACCTGCCCCAATGCATAGTGCCCAATTGTCCTACTTGAGTAAAAGTAAAATATACCTTAATTGAAAGTACAAGTATAAATCATTTAAAATTCCTTATATTAAGCAAAGCAGACGGCCACATTTTCTAGTTTTTTTTATTTACGGATAGCCAGGGGCACACTCCATCACTCAGACACCATTTACAAATGAAGCATGTGTTTAGTGAGTCTGCCAGATCAGAGGCAGTAGGGTTGACCAAGGATGTTCCCTTGATAAGTGTGTTAATTAAAAAAAAATCCTGTCCTGCTAAGCATTCAAAATGCAATGAGTACTTTTGGGTGTCAGGGAAAATGCATGGAGTAAAAAGTACATTATTTGCTTTAGGAATGTAGTGAAGTAAAGGTAGTCAAAAATAGAAATAGTAAAGTAAAGTAGATACCCCAAAAAACGACTTAAGTAGTACTTTAAAGTATTTTTACTTAAGTACTTTCCACCACTGAAGGTGACTAGGCATCAGGATATAAGATAAATATAAATGTATGTGCATGTGTGAGTGAGTAGATGGAGTGAGTGAGTGAGTGAGTGAGTGAGTGAGTGAGTGAGTGAGTGAGTGAGTGAGTGAGTGAGTGAGTGAGTGAGTGAGCAGATGAGTGAATGAGCGAATTAACGAATGAGTGGTTGAGTGAGCGAGTGAGTGCCTTTCAATTCTCTAACCTTCTCCAGAAAAGCATTTAGCCCTTTCCACTCCAACCCATATACTGNGAGTGAGTGAGTGAGTGAGCAGATGGAGTGAGTGAGTGAGTAAGCAGATGGAGTGAGTGAGTGAGTGAGTGAGTGAGTGAGTGTGTAGGGCCCTGTGAGTGTGCATAGAGACAGAGCAAAAATAAAAGGTCAATAAAGATACAAGGTTAACTCAGGCAGCTATTTAGTCCGTGTAGCTATTCTGTTAGCTATTTATCAGTCTTATTGCTTGGGGATAGAAGCTGTTCCAGAGCCTGTTGGTGCCAGACTTGATGAACCAGTACCGTTTGCCGTGGGGAAGCAGAGAGAATAGTCTATGGCTTGGGTGGTTGGAGTCTTTAACCATTTTCCAGGCCTTCCTACCACACCTCCTGATATAGTGGTCCTGGATGGCAAGGAGCTCGGCCCCAGTGATGTACTGGGCTGTCCGCACCACCCTCTGTAGAGCCATGCGATCGTGGGCCGTGCTATTGCCATACCAGGCAGTGATGCAGCCAGTCAAGATGCTCAATGGTACAGCCAATGGTGGTGCGGGGGTGGGGGGGATTGAACAGTTGGCCACTGGACAGACAGACTTTTTTATAAATATTTGAGATGAGACACACAGAGTGACAGAACCCAGAAAAAAAAGAATAAAGTAAAAACAAGCACCTAGAAAGACAGACACAGCGACAGACAGACAAACACAGATAACCCCATACAGACCACAGAGATAACACTTAAACTACTAAATTGATTTAATGCCAGACAGACAGAAATATCATGCTGTTGCCCTGCTACTACATCTAATCATATTATTAGCTAGTGAGGCAGATAATAACAGGCTGACCATAACGGAGTCAGTGCTGGAGGCAGGGCACGGCTCATTCAGCCCTGTGTGGAATATAACAACTAATCTAGAACTACTATCCTAGCTCATTCATTTCTACACTGGTCTGAGTCACGATACCTCTGTACGTGTTCCCCACCAACCCCCAAAATGATACTGCGATGCAGTACCGTACCTTGATGAGATGTTTGTTGACCCATTTCATGAAGGTTTTCTTCTGCACCCTGTCTCGCTCATCTGGAGAAGAGGGAGGGAGAGAAACAAAAAAAGAGTTCATTAAATAACAAGTACGGTGCAGCGTCATTCCGCAGAGCTGTATCATTTAGAAGCCCTGAAACATTTCTGTACTGAGGCTGTCTGGGGGTGCACCGTTCTAACTGGATGTAAGCAGGCTAGCTGTCTGGTGCAGGCAGCACTCTACTAAATCTATTTGTCTGGAATGGAGGGCTCAACAGTAACGCTGCTTTGGTAGTTTCTGGGAGAATTTCGCCTCGTCATACCTTTGTTTTGTAAGAGCGCTGCGTTTGTTGAGTTTTCGTGACACCGCAGATTGTTTGTGACACAAAAATGTCCATATGGATACATTGTATACCGCAGGCACACACGCATGACCCCCCCCACACTCAAACAAAAACACACACACACGACTCAGTATTTAATAAAGCTGCAGAGACAGGGCCAGGGGTCTTAGCACAATGCAGTAGCCTCCCAGCCTATTTCCTTTGCTGTCTGTTCTGAGCTCAGTCCAGACCACGTCACCTAGAGGAGTGACACGGCAATGCCCAGAACAGAACCTGCTGGCAGGCTTCGCTGCTGTTATCTCCTCCCCTCCCTCCACATGGAGCCACTCCTTCTCCTCTGCTCATATCCGGGTCTCGATGTATGACATGCAGATGGGTAGCTTCCTGTTCATATCTGACTCACTCCATTGGGGTGCCTCTTCCCGCCTTCCCCTGGTTGTTACTATCTGGGCAACGTTAGAAAGGACATATGTTGTGGAGCTATTTAACAGCTGACATGATTAGAACCACTAACCAAAAGCCACATTCCAATCGCATATCTTCCCCCCTATAATGAGAATGTATCATATCTGGCTATATTCACACTTGTCTTTTCTAGCATGGCCAACTAGTGACTGCTTTCTCCCCTTCCCTGCTCCAACCAATCAGAGAATAGATCCTGCTGGTATTTCCCCTACTTGACCTTGATAGGCTCCACTGTTGATGTGGTTGCCAAGGTGACGCTATAACACAGAGTCGCTATGTGTGTGTGGGGGGGGGGGAATAGGTTGTCTCACTTCCTCTCGCCAGATAGGCCTACATACATAACACATCACATTTAAAACTGTGTGAACACACACACACACACGTTCCCATTACAGTGGTCTTAGTGAGCTTTCAGATCAGCATGCAGGCTCTTTGTGATAATGACAGACTGGTATTTTAGTGTGGAAACACAGGTCAAATACCTGAACGTGGTCAAACCTAGAGGGGCAAGGTGACACACACACACTATAGGACTCATTATGACAATTTTACTCAGGGGGCAAGCCCCAGGCACACACATTTGAACACAGCCTTGTTAAAATGTTTCAACAGAAAAGCATGCCTTAGTTAACAAACCTGCCTGGTAAGCTGGCCTAGCCTGCTCAGTAGTAACGCATGGCTTTCTTTGTGACATTTAGGCTGTCTTCATCAAAATCGGCTATTGGTGACAGTATATTAAACAAGCATGGCGCCCCCTAGAGTTTGACATAGGAATTAACATGATACCCCACATTGGCAACTGCCAGTGGAAACACATGTCCATTGCCAAGGGCAGAGCCTATAAACCAACACAGCTGACTGTGTGCTGTGTTTGTATGTGTGACAGCCACGGAAAGGCACGCATTCCACCACACAGGGAGACATTGTTCAGCAGTATACACCCCTCAACACTATCCAAACACAAAACAAACAACACACACAAATAATGCTCACACGCTACCACTACTAGAGTCTTCACACTGTTAACATTGGTCGATATAGTGCACAAATAGCTCAAGGTGTAACAGTACACACACACACACACACACACACACGCTACAATATACTGAACAAAAATAAACGCAAAGTAAATTGTTGGTCCCATGTTTCATGAGCTGAAATAAAATATCCATCCGAGAAATGTACAAAGAGCTTATTTCTCTCAAATTCTGTGCACAAATTTGTTTACATCCCTGTTAGTGAGCATTTACCCTTTGCCAAGATAATCCATACGCCTGACAGGTTTGGCATATGAAGACGCTGATTAAACAACATGATCATTGCACAGGTTGTTCTGGGGACAATAAAATACCCTTCTAAAATGTGCAGTTTTGCCACACTACACAATGTCTCAGATGTCTTAAGTTTTGAGGGACCATGCAATTGGTATGTAACTGCAGGAATGTGCACCAAAGCTGTTACCAGATAATTTAATGTTCATTTCTCTACCATAAGCCGCGTCCAACATTTTGGAGAATTTGACAGAACGTCCAACCGGCCTCCAACCGGCCTCAGACCACGTGTAACCACGCCATCCCAGGACCTCCACATCCGGCTTCCAACAGCCACCCGGATAGCTGATGAAACTGTGGGTTTGCACAACTAAATAATTTCTGCACAAATTGTCAGAAACCGTCTCAGAGAAGATAATTTCAGTGCTCGTCGTCCTCACCAGGATCTTGACCTGACTGCAGTTTGGCGTTGTAACCGACTTCAGTGGGCAAATGCTCACCTTTTGATGGCCATTGGCACGCTGGAGAAGTGTGCATTTCACGGATGAATCCCGGTTTCAACTGTACCAGGCAGATGGCAGACATGGCATTGTGTATGGCATCGTGTAGGAAAGCGGTTTGCTGATGTCAACGTTGTGAATAGAAAACCCCACCGCAACAATGGGGCAATGGTATGGGGAGTCATAAGCTACGGACAATGAACACAATTGCATCTTATCGATGGCAATTTGAACGCAGAGAGACATACAGTGACGAGATCCTGAGGCCCATTGTCGTGCCATTCATCAGCTGCCATCACCTCATGTTTCACCATGATAATGCACAGCCCCATGCCGCAAGGATCTGTACACAATTCCTGGAAGCTGAAAATGTCCCAGTTCTTCCATGGCCTGCATACTCAGACAATTCCCCAATTGAGCATGTTTGGGATGCTCTGGATTGACAGCGTGTTCCAGTTCCAACTTCGCACAGCCATTGAAGAGTGGGACAACATTTCACAGGCCACAATCAAGCAACCTGATCAACTATGTGAAGGAGATGTGTCCCGCTGGATGAGGCATAAGGTGGTCACCAGATATTGACTGGTTTTCTGATCCACGCCCCTACCTATTTTTTTTTAAGGTATCTGTGACCAACAGACGCTTATCTGTATTCCCAGTCATGTGAATTCCATTGATTAGGGCCTAATGAATTTATTTAAATTGACTGATTTCCCTATATGAACTGAAACTCAGTAAAATCTTTGAAGTTGTTGCATGTTGCGTTTATATTTGTTTTATTCAATGTACAAACACAGGACACACACGGTGACGGCCTACCCGCAGACAAACACACACGGTGACAGCCTACCCGCAGACAAACACACACGGTGACAGCCTACCCGCAGACAAACACACACGGTGACAGCCTACCCGCAGACAAACACACGTTTTATTGAGCATATGTAAATAACACTTAGCTACTACAGTGCACAACACATGCATACACTACACATACTGTCTCTCTTACACACACACACACACACACACACACACACACACACACACACACACACACACACACACACTGACCTGCACAGCACATGATAGAGTGCAGGTGGGCATTGAGGCTGCACTCGTTATGGTAGTCCCGCCACATCCTTTTTACAATTCTATCCTTATTTCTTTCCTTCCTTCCTCTTTCCTTCACCTGGCTTCTAAAACCACTTCCTCATTTCTCTCCCAGTGCAAGTCCACATGTCATTCCAAAGTCAGGAAGCATACCAGAGAGAGGCAATGTAAACAAGTAACTATTCCGCAATCCCAGAACAAGAGTAGTCTCTCAGAGGAAGTCCATGTGTCTTATTCCAAGTCAGGAAGCACACCAGGGAAAGGCAAAGTTCACAAATTGCTATTCCAGTTTCCACAATGTCAAAACAAGAGTATTCCAATGAATTTGATTCTCCCAAAAACACTTATTGCAAGGACTAGTCTCCCCGTGTCTCAGGCAAGTAGAGGGACTTATTTCTGGGTTGCCTCTTTCTGCCTGTCGCTCCCTTATACCCACTCTCTTTCCACCGGTCTTGCTGTCGCTGCCATTTCAAAACTCCTGGCCAGCTCTCTCGCCGGATCAGTCACACGTGTGTGTCAAAGTCACATGCTGCCCCTCCCCTCCAGCAAATAAGGACCGCCTCACCAACCCCTCCCTCTGGTTCTTCCACTCTTGTCGTCTCGCACTCCCTCGGTCACTCCTTTCCCCTGCTACCGCACTGGTCTGAGGCACGGTCTTTCGTTCACTCTACTCCTGGTGCAGGACAGACACCTTGTGCTCTAAAATGCAGCTGTTGAGCAGTGGCTCTGCAGACAAAACAGGTTCAGAACTGCAGTTCTCTCTCTCTCAGGCTCGCTCTCCCTCCTGCTCTCTTTAAAAGTATCTTAAGGCTGCAGTCCTCTGGTTGAGATGTGTATGCTGTCTGCCGTTAACAGGTGGAAATAAGAGGGGTTTTACTTCTTCAGTCTTCAAGAGCAAAGGAAGGAAGTACTTGGTTGAGGTAAATAATAAGGAAGTCAAAATGAGAATGTGCTGAAGTGTCCCTTTATGATGATGTCATCCACTCAAGCAATCAAGCAAGCGGCAGACTCCAGTGTTCAGATTCCAGTCTGTTGCCATGTGAACACACACACACTGCTCTCTCTGACTAACAGAAACCAGACACTGCTAGCCCTAGACTGTAACCAACATCAATACAATCTTTTTATTTTTCTTTCCTCTTTCTAGGCCTGGGAACACACATTTGCCACAATCCCAGAAGAAACCCCATGTCTGTCCATTGTAGAGGCCCCGTTCATGGTGCGTTCTGCCAATGAGTGTTTTTAAGACCTCTGATCACAAAACTATCTGCTGAGCTTGTGATGTCATCTGATATGAGAGAGAGAGAGAGAGAGAGCGAGAGAGAGAGAGAGGGAGCGAGAGAGAGAGAGAGAAGCTACTTTAGATAATCATAATAATCTGAGTAGCTGCCTTGGTCAGTGAGAAAATGATACAAATAAGCTTTGGGTCAGGGCTGTAGTGTGTATGAGGAGGTCTATTGGAGAAATGTCCAGATCAGATTTCTGCAGACTGGCACAATATGCAGACTGGCACAACACCAGCTAGCTACAAGTGAACAAGATGTGTCTTGAGCTGAGAGCCACCCTCCCCTGACACCATACACACCCACGAACAATCACAGAACGGGACAAACACACACTTTCGTCTCAGCACTAGAAATCCCCAGCTTTGACTCATCCTCAATTGTAACCCTACTGATAGCTACTTTCTACGCCTGTGTTATGTGGTTGTCCCACCTAGCTGTCGAAGATGAATGCACTAACTATAAGTCGCTCTGGATAAGAGTATCTGCTAAACGACCCGAAATGTGCAAATGTAACCCCCTTTCCTATGACTAAGCATTCCCTTGATACAACAGCATTTTCAGCTAGCCTATTCCTACATCCCTTAAAATCTGTCGATATAGCATAGAGCGTCTCAAAACCTTTCACAACGCTAGCCCCTAGAATAATTGTCATGTTTCAATTTAAAACTGGAACAAAATCAATAGTAGAGCTGAAACGGCGAGTCAGCAAAAAACAGCTACAACAACCTCGCTTCATAGAACAACACCGTGATGGCATATGAACATGTGACCGGAACATTGACATTATCACTGGGAGTCTGGCAGTCAAGGGTGACGTCACAGCAATGGCTGCTCTGGCCAGACGCCGGTTTTAAATCTGTAGTTTCTTATGGAAATACTAAGACCAGGTAAAACCTATAGTTTAGCATACAAAGAGCTGGCACACAACACGCCTAGACGGCCCCAACAAAAGCAGTGACGCACGCACACTCGTGACACACAATGACAACACGCTCCGCCGGAAGAGTCCGCAACACACAAACGCACACAAACACTCCTCTCCTCCTGTCGATGATGCGTCTCTCTAGTAACCGCGTTTTCCTCCTCCTAGAGTGACCTCTTTACTCTCTCCACATATCCATTCCTCATCTCTCGTTCTTTTTTTGTCCTTTGCCTTTCCCTCTGCTCACTCCATCCTTGTTTTCAAGAGGACTCTCTCCTCCGTTTTTAGAGTGAGAGCGGTGTTCACTCGCTCCGTTTCTCCCCCGGCCCTCCAAACTATAAATACCAGACAGAGCTTACGCTCTTAATACCACGCAGTATGCTGATCCCTCGCTCCCTCCCTCTCTTGTTAGTACGTCTAATCTCTCTTCTGTCGCTTCTCTCCTCAGTCTCATTCAATTAAACAGAGGAAGTCCCTGCTCCACCAAGTCTTCTCCTCCTGTTGTCAAATCTTCTTTTCTCCACATTTCAGAGTGTGTTCCCTCTGTTTCCATTTCACTTTCTCCGTCATCAAATGTCAGAGTTCATCACTCTCCTTCTCCGTCAGCAGTGGCACTCAGAGACGGGTACATCTCCCTCCCTCTGCCCTCTTCTCATCTTTCCCCCTCCGTCCTCTTTGCTATGAACGTATTGACCTAATAAACAGTAAATTAACTCCTATAGCAAATCTAAATCAACCAGACCAACATTTTAAACGATATTCCCCAAAATATCCAGCTACAATATTCACAAATATCCAAACCACTCCTGTATCAGGTAACAGGTTTTGAAAGAAAGTGCTGATATTCCGCTACTGGCTGCTACATAATCCCTCCCCAATTACCAGGGCCCCCCTGGTAGCCCTCTGGAGGAGCAGTCATCAGATTAGCACATACTGAATTTTTATGCTCCTTGTGACTTATGAGGACTCTGTTATTGGGCAGTGTAAACCAATATTAGGACTGCAACATCTGGAGGAGATGCTGTGTATATACGTATGGGATAACCTGCACAATAGGGACGCAGGTTGTTTGGGGTTATAAGGTTATGTTGTAGGTTGTTTGGGTTCGTAAGGAATGTCTGCTGTCGATCAAAACATACACAGGTGTGTTCATTGAACTAAAACAATGTTCTTGTCAATGCCCCTTTTCACAGGTGGGAGGTAATATAATACAGAGAGATACTTTAGGCGTACTGGAAGGACATTTTCCTTTTTGAAAGAGATGCGATACTCAGAAATCTAGCTGACAGGTACATTTGAAGGCTGAACAGCCCCTGTGCAAAGTACGTTTGATCACATAGGCCAGTGTGTTTTGGTGAGCGGACCTTTAACTTAGAACCTTAGAGCATCTGTCGTAAAACAATCTCCCATGCTCTGGCCGTTGACCAACGGGGTAAGTAAGCCTCAAACAGGAGTGGTGGGAACACTAAGAAGGTACTTAAGACTAAATGTCCATTAGGGCTGACCTGACAATGGTGGTGTGCGATAATTTATTGCCCTTCACAAACTGGCCAGATTATACTTTTAGCTCATAATGGGTTAGGCTGGTGCCTTGTAGGGAGATCTGATCCTACATCAGTTTTAAGGAGAGGGAAGTACTACAGTCCAATTAGTACTTCAAATAGCGAGAATGGCTTGATTGTGGTCTTAGTGAGGTTTGGCACACATAGGTTGTGAGGGACACCATGACACACACATTGTAACTCAGAATTGTTGTGATGTCATCTCTATTCAATGCCAAGGTCCTCACAGCGCATATATGCTTTGACAGGATAGGGATGGTGTGTAGCCTACACCATCATGGTTGATAAAACTGCAGTCAACCACATAGGCTAAGCAGTCTTTCATGTAACCACATACAAATGTAGGCTATTGGCAAATCAAAAGGTAACGGAATTATGCTTTGACTCAAAGTTTAACCATAAAACTCTATGCACAAGGACTACTTTGAACAATTTCAATTGAAAAATGTACCAAACTAATTTAGTGGAAGAACTGTGCAGATGCAAACTTTGGTAACGGAATTACAGTAAAATCTCCCTCTGGTTTTTACGCGACCACGTTTTCCAGAGATCTGTTTATCCAGAGATCTAATATGGAAAATGGTTTAAACATATGCCTTCATTTTCCCCAAAAACCACTCTTCGCTTTCATTTGACACCCAATTTGATATGCTCCTACTGTATGAGCTTCACATGTTGGTGCTCATGGGTCCTTTTACATGGAATAGGCCCTATACATACACAATGCACACTCATGCAAGAGCACAAACACACAGCTCCCCACCCTGCCCATCACTGTGCTGTGCCACGTCTTGCTTGCTGCTGCGACTAAAAATAAAGCCGGTGCTCCTGCATCACACACACAGCTCTGAATCAGTCTGTACCGCACTTTAGTAAGCCTAGACACGCAAGCCTGCATCACACACACACACACACATATAGCCCCAAGAAATGGCACACAGCACAGCTTTCCTATCCAGTCCCTTTAGATAGATAGTGATAGTAGGTTCCTGAATAAATAGGAAGTGGCAGTAGGAAAAGGTCACTCTTTCCAAGGCATCCCTGTAGAACACAGAGCTGGGTTATACCTCACCGTTCCTCCTATCAACCCTATCGATCCAGACAGTCATGTCACGCTAGATATTATACTCCTGTGACTGAATGATATCAATTAAATCTTCAAAAAAAATTTGCAGAACGCCCTTACCAGCTGCCACTGTGGTCCTTTATGGTTAATGATGAACCTCTTCAGGATCAATTTTCGCCTAAAATGACATACCCAAATCTAACTGCCTGTACCTCAGGCCCTGAAGCAAGGATGTGCATATTCTCGGTACCATTTGAAAGGAAACACTTTGAAGTTTGTGGAAATGTGAAAGGAATGTAGGAGAATATAACACAATAGATCTGGTAAAAGATCATACAAAGAAAAGAAAAAAAACTGTTTGTAATTTGTTTTGTACCATCATCTTTGAAATGCAAGAGAAAGGCCATCATGTATTATTCCAGCCCAGGCGCAATTTAGATTTTGGCCACTAGATGGCAGCAGTGTATGTGCAAAGTTTTAGACTGATCCATTGCATTTCTGTGGTATGTTGTATCAAGACTGCCCAAATGTGCCTAATTGGTTTATTAAGTAGCCTATTCTAGCCTTAGCCACTATCAAAGTCACTTATCATTGGGATTGTAGATCATTGGACACAGACCAAATGTGATGTATTCCATATCTTGTATTAGGCTTTACATTAAAGGATGTATGCCTCTTACAGGACTGCAACGGTACAATAACATATTTGTCATGGTGTAAACCCTTAGCTCAGCATAAAATCAACCACATAACGGGACCGAGTTGCTTATTGTCACCAAAGTGACTGTCT
This sequence comes from Hucho hucho, assembly GCA_003317085.1. NCBI lineage: Eukaryota > Metazoa > Chordata > Actinopteri > Salmoniformes > Salmonidae > Hucho > Hucho hucho. The sequence continues at coordinate 252,172 of QNTS01001214.1, read as the reverse complement.
GTTCACTGCATTAGGTTACACGACATTACAAAAATCGGACTTAAAAACAGCCGTAAGAGATTTAGCTGGCCAACTCATACAGTCCGCGACAAACGATAATGTCAACTCCAATTAAATTGATTTGAATCAATGTCACATGACAGGTAGCAGCTACGCTGTGAAAAGGCCAAATAAGGAGAACTGTGCTAGAATGACTCACACCGGTAGAGATCCAATCAGACAAACACTGTCTCAGTTCAGAATACACAACTCAATTCAGACTAGCTAGCAGATAAAACATTTATTTGCTCTCTGAAAAGTAACAGGTTTCTCAAACTGTAATCCAACAGAAAGAAGCTACATGCTAACTGTCATCTACATTAAAACCCCCAATACATTGGCTAGAAGGCTACATGCTGATCATCCACTCCTTCCAATTCCAACCAGAAACACAGCAGTGAACAAGCTATCATGCTAACACAAGACATGCTAACATGAGACACACCAAAAAGGGAGAAGTCTAAAGAGGAAGTAGGAAGCCAGGAGTGTCACTCCGAACACCCTCCCTCTCCTTATCTGAGGTGGATAACAGAAGTGACAGAAGGAGATGAGGAGCATCTCTCTCTCTCTCTCCCCCCCTTCCCCCCCAGTCCTATGTGCTTTAAGGAGTATATACCTGGTATAAAACGAGGGGTACGCCGTCGACAGCATAACCACACCACAGCCGCAGTGAAGAGGTGAGCAGCCACCACCAAGATGGCCGTGATGACCACCGGGTCCATGAGCTGGTCCATTGCTAACCACTTATGTGCAAACAGACCCAAAGTCAGTTTGTTCTTCAAAGAGTTAAACGAGAGTGACCACTTCGTGTCCAATACCAATCCCAGGTCTGTCCTAAGACGGGCAGTCCGTCAGCAACAAGCTACTGCGAAGAGTTTTGACGTTTCTGCCTCAGCCTGTTAGCATCGTCTGGTTTCTCTCCTTCCTGTTCTCTTTTTTTGCTGTGGATAATAGTCAGCTGTTGGATAACCTTTTTTCTCCAACTTTTCGTCCTGAACACGTCACCTCAATGCTGAGAGACTAATAATCTTTGCCAAGTTGTCCTCTCCATTGGAGCTCCCGCCCTCTTTTCTTCAACCCTCTCTTTTTCGTTAGCCCCTCTCTCGCTCTCTGACACTCAGACACTGAATTCCTTTCCCCTGAAACAAGCGCCCGGCTTTGAGCCGTTGCTCCGACCACAGAGTATTCAAAAAAAAAGTTAGTAGACAGACTAAAAGCGACGAAACCGTTGGGTTCCATCGCTCGCTAGGGAGGAAACCACATGGGAGATAGTCTTTCCTGTCTGCATGTGTCAGAGTGAGTGAGTGAGATTCAGGTCGCGTGTTGTGGTGGCAATTGCGTGAGCGTGTGCTGCCGTCTCTGTGTGTGTTTATCTCTGTTGCTATGGGTGAGCCAATGTCACTCGTACCGAAATGTATTAATGGCTATCTTTGAATGGAAGTGTTCAGACTGTGGGTGACTTGATGTTCAAAGGCGTGGGGGGGCCGACCACATGTGTGTGTGAGAGTGTGTGTGTGTGAAATTGTGGTCTAAAAGAGTGTGAGAGATCACAACATGAGGGTTGCTAACTACAATGGTAACTATGCTGTACAGCGTGTGTGTGTGAGAGAGAGAGAGTGTGTGAGTGTGTGGGTGTTCATGAAGTCACGATATGCGAGACATATGGTCTCAGTGAGTCAGCATGGCAGGGGGTAGAATAGACAAGACAGAATGGCAGGGGGTCCTTGAGTTACTCACGCTTCACAGAAAACCGACCTATATAGAGTAAAAGTGGGCAGAACATCCCAGTCACCAGTATTTGAGAGACATCTTGATACCCAGTTGTTCAGCTTGTGGTTTTCACTATGACTGTCACATGCCAGTCTGCTCTGGGAACTTCCAGTGTTTAATTACCCACCGTCCTCTCTGCCTAGAGCCAATCACGTCGGAATCCGAGAAACACCACATGTAAATGCCAACCGCTATTACGCTTCAAAATCAAAACCCTAAGATGAAAACTAACACAGAGAGAGACAAAAAGAGAGAGAAAGACCTAATAAGGTAACGTGTCAATGTTTTAGTAACCACCACAAATCTGAGGTCAAGAGTGGGAAACCACTACTGTGGGACAGAAGAGGCAGATCCGTGCGAGCGCAAACAGCTGCACAACACTCAAACACAAGATCAGTCACACTAGTTGAATAGGCACACAAAACCCTGTCAAAAACATGCTTCATACTACATCTTACAACTACAGTAGTTGACTAAACGGTAGAGCTACATTGCAATCAGACATTCATTGATCTTAACTTCATCACTAATAACCCCAGCAATATTTATTCAGAACTCTCAGAACATCTAAATTTGAATTTATGGAGCCGACTAAAGACAATCGAAATAAACAGATCTGTGCAAACCCAACTAACTTTGACATCTGCCTTTTCTAGACTTGTGTAATTTGTTTTTGTGTGTGTGTGTGTGTGTGTGTGTGTATGAAAAGCCAAAAGGTACACACATACAGGAGCAATGTAAACACGCATAGAAGACAGATGTGTGTGATGCAATCCCCTCAGCTATCCTCTCTTGGCTTGATTGTCTGCAAGTGCAAGACTGTATCCACTATCAACTGTTTACACTGCCAGATTATCTAAGTGAATAGGTCGACAGCCAAGTTGATGAGTCTGCGAGAACTAAGTGCCCCTGACCTTGCTGAAATATAAAACAACAGAAACGATAATATGCAGAGGTCAGAAGCGCATGCCAAACGTACACACACACACAGACACACCGAAACACACTTTCTCTCGACAGGCGGATGCACATTGAGTGAATGAGCGGAGCAGTGTGTGCCAAACACTGGATGCCATGAGGTCAGGGCCTCAAACAGGGTCTGTTTCAAAGCCCCTCTACAGGAAAAGGAAATGTTCAATGCTGTGTGTGTGTGGCTACATAACACACACACACACACACACACACACAAATGACCAATGAATTGAGGTACTCATTGGACAAGGAAGGCGTGGAGATGTCAGACTGCTGTACGGGCTTGGCACAGAGAGAGTGACACAGATGGAGAGATGGAAAGAGACGGGAGGAAGGAAAGAAGGAAATAGAAAGATGGGGAAGAGATAGATGATGTTGATAGAGAGAAGGAGAGTGAGGAGATGGAGGGGTCAGAGAAAGAGAGACACTAGATTGTTATTGTAAGGCTCTGTGCTCCAATGGCTGTTTGTGTTGGGTTGTGAATGACCCATTTCATACAGAAAACATAATTCCCCCTCCCACACACACCGTTCATTGTGACCAAATAAAATAAAATAAAATTTTATTTGTCACATACACATGGTTAGCAATGTTAATGCGAGTGTAGCGAAATGCTTGTGCTTCTAGTTCCGACCATGCAGTAGTATCTAACAAGTAATCTAACAATTTCACAACAACTACCTTATACACACAAGTGTAAAGGAATGAATACGAGTATGTACATTTAAATATATGGATGAGCGATGGCTGACCGGCGTAGGCAAGATGCAGTAGATGGTATAGAGTACAGTATATACATATGAGATGAGTAATGTAGGATATGTAAACATTATATACAAAATTGTTTAAAATCGCTCTGGCTATCTACTCCGATTTCAGAGCACTCGTCTGAGTGTACCAGAGCGCAGAATAATGAATTTACGAGCGCTCAAAACCCATTGAATATGGCCGGGAAAAGTGTAATTAAATTGTTGCCAGCAGCACAGGTACAGTCACCAACACTCTGGAAAATATGAAAACTGTCCAACAAGCTCTGCTAGGGCGAGTAAATGGTGAGAGAGGTCTCATTTGTGTCTGGAAGTAGCTAGCCAATGTTAGCTTGGGTGCTTGGCCCGAGGTGCTCCTCGGGCCGAGCTTGGAGGATCTGAGAGCGAAACGCTCTGAATTTACAAAACGGACAATCTGACAACGCTCTGAATTTACGAGCGCACCACTCTGGCACTCCAGATTGAATTTAAGAACACACCCGAAGTCATAAAATGTCTAACTAGTAATTTGTTACGCTAACTTGCTAGCAAGCGGTTGCATAGCAACAGCATCAACTTCCGGTAGACAGACGAAGAGCTCGTACACTCAACTGAAAGGATACTGTTCCTTTACAGTATGCTAAAATGAACTAATAGTATATAGTATGTAGTATATACTCATTAAGTATGTAGTATGTTAGTATGGTTATTCGAACACGGCTATGGTCTTCCTTTCCATTCTTTTATTTTCTCTCTCTTTGTCGTCTTCCTTTTCATCTTAAAATATCCGGCGGGAAACATGAGAATGACAGCAGCATGAGGAAGAGGTGGATGAGAGGGAGGAAGACAGACAGCAACAGAGCCATGGCTCAACTGGCTTTGACATGTCTTGTCAGAAGCAAAAAAACAAACAATCACTTTCCCTGTCCCTCTGTCTTTCGCTCTTCCATTCTTTGGTTCATTCTCTGCTCACCACACCCATCCTCTCTGCTGGCATCCCTCTATCTTCTCCTAGTCTCATCCTCTGCTTTGTCCCTTGTGCCATAGATGCGGGTTTCAAGCTAGCCCCTGAAATACAAGTCTTCAAATACAGTAAACTAATAGCAATAGAATAGACACACGCAGGCAAACCTAAGCAATATGGTACTAAATGTACTACATGTTCCATTCCGTTGGGCCACGCACCGAAAGGTCGCTGGTTCAAATCCCAGAGCCGGCAAGGTGGAAAAATCTGCCGTTTTAACCCCCAACAACAACCGCTCCCTGGATGTGGATTAAGGCTGATTGAGAGGGTTGGGTTAAATACACAAGACACATTTAGGTTGAATGCATTCAGTTGAGCAACTGACTAGGTATCCCCTTTCCTACTTCTTGGAATAGATTATATTGTAGTAGTGTCCAGTCCAGTCACCAGCTGTGTGGCCCTGACCCGTCATCACTGGGCGCCCCTGCAGTGCCGCAGTGGCCCGGTGACCACGCGACACCTTCATTGCTGCTATGAGCACACTAACACTTCCTGAAGAGGAAACTGAGCCAGCCAGGGTATTTCCCAGCTACACACTGTTCTATTCAATACGCCAGCTTGCAAGTTTAGAAAAATCAAACAGTGGGAGAACGGGATCTGAGGAAGGGGGGCAGAGAGTTTGATACAACAGGGGTTATAGAGTTGAGTTGAATATCACTGCTCTCCAAAATTGCAACAATGTATCCGAGTTACGTTACATGGTAGTACAGTAGGACAGTGCCTCAATTTCTCCCCAGGTTCATCCAGAACAAGAGGTCCCTGTAATACCACAATCTACAGTTAGGGGGCAACATGGTCCTATTTACAAAAGTGTATACAGGCCTAGACCCACAGTGACAAACACATAGAGCAGTTAGTCCTTTTTTTTGTTGCTCGTCTCTCAGTTCTCCCTCTTCTAGTAAACTAGGACCATTATGAGCTACGCGACACAAACTGCAACAGGATCACTTCTAAAAGGGATAAAGAGTGAACATGAAGCCAATCCACGGCTTTCCTGAGTCAACATGTAGGTCTAGGCGTCCAACACTAACAGCAGACATACAGAAAGAGATAGAGATGGAGTCAGGAGCCGAACACACTCTCCCTCCAGCTAATACAGTGCACTTCTTTTCAGACTGGGAGAGGTTCAAATCCCTGGGTCAACCAGGCAGAAGTAATCGCAGACAGAGTGGGAAGTCTGCATCATTAGAGCATTGTTAAAAATCACACACAGAGCTAATGAAGACACAGATACATACTGTAGCCTACAGTTCAGAAAATTGTCTGCCATGTCGGCAACAAACCTTCCATGACAATAAACACTGTCGTTTGCATAATTACTTGAGTGGTCTTGGAACTTTGTGTGATACCATTCAAGTTAAGTGGCCTATTTCAAAAGAGGGTTTGCCGAACACACTACGGCAATGAGAATAGTGTTTGCAACATCCATGGCCCACAATCAAAGCAACAAGGAGGGATTTACAAACCAACCCTGTAAGTGATGAGCAGAGTGGGATGAGGGAGTGTGTTTTGACCGGGGTACTAAAAGGCTCTCTCCACCGGTCCTCCAGTGAGAAAGAGCAGGCCCTGCGGTGCCATTAAAGAGATTACAGCAGGAGATATGGGCTGCCGATAGTGTAATTACAACTCACACAAGAGTCAGGATTGGCCTGAGACTGGTACCCTATGGAGACTGAAATGAATAGATGGAGTAGATGAGAGGTAAGTTGCCCCTAGGAATACTGACCTATGGTCAGTTGAGGTTTGAGTCCCTACTGGTTAAGGTTAGGATTTGGGGAGGGTAATATGACCCTAGATCTGTGATTGTGACTAACGGAAACTTCAACCTGGTTAGGTGGTGGAGGCTACAGAGAGTAGAACAAAGGCTTTGATACGGATTCCAGTTCATGTCAAAATGAATTTCAGAAAAATATTTTACCTCGGAGAACGCTCTCCTATTCATTGATCATGTAAAACAAGAGTATACTTGTACAAACTCAGGAAGTTAACAGAAATTCAGCCCCTGAATAAATTGATTTCTTGACCTACGTTGACAGACAGAGCCACCATATGAGTGAAAATTAGGAACGATAGAGGAGAGGAAATTGAGGCGAAGATAAAGGAGGAAAGGGCATGAGGAGAGCGAGAGAGAACACTGGCTTTGAAGTGAGTGATGATAAACCAGTAGTGAGACTGGCGTGAGGAACACCCACTGAGTCACTAGGATACAGAATGAGATTAGCCATCTGACATTTACTGTACGAGGCACTAGTCTGACAGGCTACAATCCAGTCACACACACACACACAATACTCCTCGGGCAACAACTGAGACAGACAGAGACAGAGCGACAGAGAGAGAGACAGAGAGAGACACCGAGAGACAGAGAGAGACAGGAGGTGAGTGACAAACACATTTCTTGGCAAGAGCAGAGACAGAAAAGGTGGAGAAAGCGGTCTTGTTTACAAGAAACACCCTTGTAGTTTCACAGTGCTCTCCAGGCAGGCAGCTCTCCAGTGGTGCTTAGCTCAGCCAGGGGAACAAACTAATCATCTCATGAGGAAACCCAGTAAAGTTTAATAGTCCTCACCTGGAGGTCAAGCCAGCAGTACTACCAGGGTCATGTTCATTAAGGCACCAACGTTTAAAAAAAATGTTGCAACTGAAAATGAAAACAGGTACTTCTCATTGGACAAGCCCAGGTAGTCCCTCTCCCGGTTTGTCTTTTCTGGTCTGTTTGGTGCCTGATGAACAGGACCAGGTCTACTGCCCTGCTGCCTGTCAACCAGATGGAGACCTCAGAGGAAGACAAGTCATAACAGAGTGGGTAAAGTGTCCTAACGGGCATATCTGACTGGCAGGACCGTGTCAAAATAGGAGAGATCTCAACAGTGCACCTACTTAATGGTTTGAAATGGTTTTACTTCATATTATGAGACACGTGTTACCTTGCTTGAAAATCCAACCATAGAAAGGCGGAGGCAAGTGATAGGCAGTGTGCGAGTTTCAAGTTTGGGGAAGCATATAATTGATCCGACCAGTACCAATGCCAGTTTAGATTTTCATGTGTGCATTTTTCGTGGAAGTTTCATTTCAATAATAACGCATTTGTTTCTCAAAATCATTCTCAGGTGGTTAATAATAAAGTCTTCATTTAGATGTTTTCTTAATATACTGCTAGAGCACCAGTCTCTGTCATATGAACACATTGATACACTGATCATTGGTGGCTAAACAGCCTAAGTGGAAATGGAACTCAGACGGCCAATGCAGTCGCTGGCCTATAACTTCCATTGTCAACTACAGTAAAAATACATAAAGCAGACAAATAAAACAGCGGTTCCAAATATAGCCTACTGATAAATTCCAGTTCTTTCAATCACATTAATGTCTCTAGTCAGCCCGTCTGCCTCCCTTTCTATCAGCCTTGACATTAGCTGCTGCTAGTGAAGTGCAACATTGTATCAAAGCAGTCAACTTGACCCTGCCCGAAGCCGTTTCTAGTGAACTTGGATCATTGTATCAGCTAGCCTATTCTGGGACTTCGGAGTTTCCAGCGCCAGTGAGCTCGGGACAGACAGCTGTTTTTGCGCAAGGGAAAAGGTATTTTATAACGTTTCCACTGGATATATGGGATCATAAGATTATATTTTGCTCTTTCACACAGAGACAACTCGCAAATGATGAAATAAACCAAAACCTATTTCTCACAAGTATAGCAGGTTGTTGAACTCCAAGAATGAGAACAGTAAATGACTGTAGGCCTGATTGGTAATACAATGCATTAACATAAATGAATGTAACCAAACGACGGGGATTAACTTTACATTGACTACTGGTGAGATACGGAATGGGGAATTGCTCAAAATAAACAAAAGGGCAAACAATTCACATGAAACAATGAATACGCCAGAATTGGCGGGAGACAGCCGAGTGGATTCTGGAGAGCTGAGCCATAAATTCTGGACAGAGACAAGCCTAAACTCAAGACACATCATCTTCACACATATTTTAGATGTTTTTCCACCGATAGCCAGAACTTAATAATCAGCTGGGCCTTTTGCCACTCACACTGCCTATGAAATCCTTCCTCATGCCATTTCTCTCCTGTCCAATTGGTTTTCATATCAACTTTCAGAAGCCAAATACACAATCCTCATTCATATTAGCCAGATATCCTAGTTGTTGCATCTTTAGATTCCCCCTCTTCCTAAATGTATAACTCTGATTTTCATCATGGACATACAGTGTATTCGGAAAGTATTCAAACCCCTTGACTTTTTCCACATTTTGTTACTTCACAGCCTTATTCTAAAATTTATTAACTTGTTTTTTCCCCCCTCATCAATCTACACACAATACACCATAATGACAAAGCAAAATGTATTTGTTTTGCTAATTTATTACAAATAAACTGAAATATCACATTTACATAAGTATTCAGACCCTTTACTCAGTACTTTGTTGAAGTACCTTTGGCAGCGATTACAGCATCGAGTCTTCTTGGGTATGACGCTACAAGCCTGGCACACCTGTATTTGGGGAGTTTCTCCCATTGTTCTCTGCAGATCCTCTCAAACTGTCAGGTCGGATGGTTACTAGACCATTAAGCAGCTTTCTTCACAAAACTAGCTGTCAACTTAACTGTTCCTTTCAGTTTGGGTTCCCCCCCACCACAGAACGTTGAGTGGCTTATTTTCTATTTTCAGGAATTCTGCTTCCCTTTACCCCAGTTAACTTGTTAGCAGTGCTTTTTGTCATCGGCTAGCTACAATAAACCTGTTGCCTGGCCTACACACAGCTAGCTAGCTCCACTGCTTTAGCATCCCGCTAATAGCAGGTTCCCACACATTTGAGCTACTTCTACCTGGGGTCTTTAGATCTCCGTCGGTTCCCACCGTTCCCCTTGTGTGGCCTACCACTTTGCGGCTGAGCCGTTGTTGCTCCTGGACGTTCCCACTTCACAATAACAGCACTTGCAGTTGACCAGGGCAGCTTAGACGAACTAACTTGTTGGAAAGGCGGCATCCATTGACGGTGCCACGTTGAAAGTCACTGAGCTCCTTCAGTATTTTACTCCCAACCACGGCCGTTTGTGAGTCCCATAGGGTGGTGTACAATTGGCCCAGCGTCGTCCGGGTTTGGCCGGTGTAAGCAATCATTGTACATAAGAATTTGTTCTTAACTGACTTGCCTAGTTAAATAAAGGTTCCATAAAATAAAAATACTTAAGAGCTCACTTTTGTATATATACACTGTATGTGTCCGGTAAATTTCTCAACTGGCCGGTAAATTAATATCTTCCCCGTCACGTTGTCTGGCGGAAACCCTGCTGGGTCGTGTTACCTGGGTCGTCCACTTGCACTGACTTTTCTGGTAACATTTTTCCTCAATAAAGAAGTTCTCACTACGATTGTGATGTGGTTGTCTCACACGTGCACTGAGTCACTCTGGATAAGAGAGTCCGCTATATGTGTTCATTAGGGCACAGCAACACGGTTTAAAACATTTTGCAATGTAAAAGGAAAACAAGTGTTTATTGGACAAGTTACAAATAGTACCCTTCCCCCCATTTCACTCTGCTTTGTGACTACTGAACAACCCTGGGATATAGCCCTCGGTTGACCCGACTCTTTCACACTCCTGCATTAATTTCTATGGTGCAGTGTCAAAATAGTGTGTGTGTGACACTGACACCAGTGACTGCGTCAGAGGAGAAGCTGAGGCACCCAGGAGATGGTATAGCTCAGACTCTGACCCAGTACATTTCCTCAGCAGTTCTCACACAGCAGCAGAACCTCTATCTCACTGCTGCCTCCTGCAGTAGCACAGTCACTGGGCACAGAAAGGAGAGGAAGGAGGGGGGAGGGAGGAGAGGATGGTTTTCATCATGAGATGGCACAGAGAAGGCCTCCATGGATGGTGGGAATGGGGGGAGGAGACCGAAAGAGAGAGATTTATAACCTCCTGAGAACAGAGGGAGCTGTCGGCCCCTTATCCAAACCCCTTTGGTTTTAGAACCCTTACTTAATCACAGGTTAATGAGCGGAGAGGGGGAGAGAGCGAGAGAGAGTGTGTGAGAGAGCGAGAGAGAGCGAGCAGAGCGAGCGAGCGCAGAGCGAGCGAGCGAGCAGAGAGCGTGCGAGCGAGCAAAGAGAGCGAGCGAGCAAAGAGAGCGAGCGAGCAAAGAACGAGCAGAGAGAGCACGAGAGCGAGCTGGCCAAAGAGAGCACGAGAGCGAGCCGGCCGGAGAGAGCAGGAGAGCGAGCCGGCCGGAGAGAGCAGGAGAGCGAGCCGGCCGGAGAGAGAGCGCCGGCAGAGAGAGCGCGAGTGCAAGGGCGAGCGACAGACAGAGCGCCGAGGGCGAGCCGACAGACAGAGCGCCGAGGGCGAGCCGACAGACAGAGCGCCGAGGGCGAGCCGACAGACAGAGCGCCGAGGGCGAGCCGACAGACAGAGCGCCGAGGGCGAGCCGACAGACAGAGCGCCGAGGGCGAGCCGACAGAGCGCCGAGAGCGAGCCGACAGAGCGCCGAGAGCGAGCCGACAGAGCGCCGAGAGCGAGCCGACAGAGCGCCGAGAGCGAGCCGACAGAGCGCCGAGAGCGAGCCGACAGAGCGCCGAGAGCGAGCCGACAGAGAGCGAGCAGACAGAGAGCTGACAGAGAGTGCAGAGATGAGAGCGAGCCGACAGACAGCGCGAGAACGAGCTGACAGAGAGCGCGAGAATGAGAGACAGAACACTACATAGGGTACAAGATGGTTAAGAGGGTACAAGGGGTGTGTGAGAGTGAAATAGGGAGAAATAAACAGAATTGTGGGTCGTGAGAAGAAAAAAGCGGGAGCGAGAAAACACTTAGGTCAGAGGATGAGAGGTTGGGAAAAGACGAGGCCGAGAAAAAAGGGAATAAAAGAAAAAAAGAGTGGAATGTGAAGAGTATACAAAAATACAGGGTGACACTGGAGACATAGGCTAATTTTAACCCAGCTCTTCCCTGTCACCATGGTAACTCTTCAATTACGCCACTGCCCTTTCTAGTCAGGCACTTGACCCAACCTCATAAAAGTTGTAATTATGGCCTATCAGGGCCTCAGGGGCGTCTACCACAATGCCTGCTGAGAGATGGGTGTCCATGGCACAATGGTAATGTTCACTCTATCGGTTGATTTAGGATCAGCTCTTCCTGAGTTACTCATCATTTTGCCCATTGAGTTTAGCGGCAAAACTGGTCCTAGTCCTGTTGTTAGGATTTATAGAGTGGCGAAAATGGACAATTGCTAGGGTTCAGTGACTCCCACCCTGGGACTGAGTTATATTTTAGTTTTATGAGAGCAAAGGTCAACTGAGTTGTTTAACACCCAAGTGTGTGTGTGTGTGTCTCTCTCTCTCTCGCTCTCTCTAAAAGTAAGACCATACAGGCCCAGATAATGGAATTCAGAGGATTTGCAGTTAGTTCACATTATTAGAGAACTAGCTAGTGCTCATCCCAGGCCTGTGTTATGGTGCGTGAGAGAGTCAGAGGGCATTGTATTGTGTGTGCTCAGTGTATTCGCAGTCACTCAGTCACGCAAATGCAGAGCGATGGGAAAGGACCACCATGAGTGACCATCCAACTGGGGGACAGGGGAAAAATGCCCATGTGTCAATTAGAGTGTGTGAGAAGAGTGTGTGGAAGTCTTGTATAAAATACTGTATGTGGGCACACTGATGAACGCTTGTATTTGCACACGTGAGAGAGAGTGCCTACCATCAATAACCATGTGTGTGCTGTGTTTCCGTGTGTCAATTCACATGTGCAGTAGGCTATATGTGCGCGCGGGTGTGTGCGTGTCCGAGAGATCTCCCACAACCTCCAATGACACGGTGTTGCCTTTCCGCCACAGTCCTTTTCACCCACCAAAACACCAACCAAGCAGCTTCCCTAAATGACGGAACGGAAGACAAACGGATGTGCCGGGGTGGTCTTGGAAGAGAGAAGGATAAAGAGGAGTGGAGAGGCAGATCAAGCGATAAAGAACGTGATTCTGTCCGGCACAGTCATGTGGAAAATGATCAATCGCCGTGTTAATTACCGCGTTCAGTCAGGTTCGTTAAGGAGAGGTAATCCCGTTTTAACGAGCTTGTTGATGCACATTGAGGGGTTTAGTTCTGAACCGGCTAGAGAGGTACAGGACCCGGTGGGGCTGGGCTTCGTTTGATGAACACCGCTGGTATGGAGAGAGCTAACGACGTAGGACAGGAGAGAGCTAACGACGTAGGACAGGAGAGAGCTAACGACGTAGGACAGGAGAGAGCTAACGACGTAGGACAGGAGAGAGCTAACGACGTAGGACAGGAGAGAGGGAGGTGTGGAGTAGATTGAGAAAGATGGAGAGATAGTGGACAAAGATAACTAACAGTTGAAGACAGAGAGAGGAGCAGCAAGAGAGAGAAAGAGAGGAGAAAAAGAGACATAACCTGGGAAGACAGACAGAGAGAGATGCTGACCTAAGAGTAAATGACAGATGTTATGAAAAAACAGAGATGAGTACAGAGAGAGGGCAAGAGTGTTAATGGTTCCTGAGAGTTTTCGTGCCACTCTGTTTTAGTGTCACTGTTTCCTATTGATCGCTGGCTCAGTACACAGCGTCCTCATTGGCCACAACGCCATGTCAACAAAGCACCTTGAGGCCCAGATCAAATACTGGGAGCGAGGGACAGAGTGTGTGACCGGAGGAGATGGAGGGAGGGTGTGAGAAAGGAAAAAAGGGTAGCGTGAGTGAGTGAAAGAGAGAGGGAGGGAGGTTTGGGGCCAGGGGGAAGAGGAGAGAAACAAACAGGAGGCCCCTCCATCCTATGGCCTGATAATGAGTGGGCTTTGATTCTGCCGCCTCACTCAAAGCAAACATACAAGCCTGCACGCAAAAACACACGCACTAGATACACAAACACACAACGACCAACAGATACACACTACCAGTCAAAAGTTTGGACACACCTACACATTCAAGGGTTTTTCTTTATTTGTACTATTTTCTACATTGTAGAATAATAGTGAAGACATCACAACTATGAAATAACACATGGAATCATGTAGTAACCCAAAAATAAAATATATTATATTTTTGAGATTCTTCAAAGTAGCCACCCTTTGCCTTGACAGCTTTGCACACTCTTGGCTTTCTTGGTTGCAATTTAAAGATGTATAAAACACCTGTCTCCGGATTACACAGTCTCTTTTCGACTTCCTCTGCATTTGCAATCACACTCTGTTTCTACCAGCCATTCCACTGATTTCATAACTCGGTCAACTTCTTCCGTGACAACAACACAGTTGATCGTGTTTCTTCCCCATCACTGTCATCAGAAGACTCTTCAATGTCTGGTTCAATGAAAATGTTTTTACCTAATTCAATGATTTTCTCATCATCCGAGACAGAGTGTGTCAGCATGGTAAGATCGTCCTCCAGAAAGTAGTCCATCACAAATTCTGTCCACTGATCTTTGTCGATAGCGCCTGTTAAATTCAGGGCAGCAATGTTGAGAGCAGTAACAACACTTTTGCAGTTCTCCGTGTTATCTTTCAAAAAAGCTGAGGAGGCAAGGATTATCTACACATACTGAGCAGCTCATGTTATAGACAGAAGCGCGCTACATGGCAGACCAATCCAAACTCATCTCTTGGCATGTCCAGTCCATCCATTATCTTAGCCAATCATGGCTAGCGGGAAGTTTGTCTTTTTCCGTAGCTAAACCAACTAGGCTCGTAATTTAACAATTTATTCCGCATTTACAGATGGCACGCAAGTTTGTTACATGAAAGTTCAAGTTCCAGAAGGCAGTTCTGCCCAAAAACTTATTTTTAAAGTTTTACGTTCAAATGCCTCTCCTGTGAAGTAGAGACGTGCGACATACCCCTAGCTTCTTGAAACGGGTCACGAATTTACAAAAATGTTTAAATAGCCTACTTTATCGTTAGTTCTGAAGCATGGCCATGTGGGGGACCAGAATATAGGCTAGAAAGAAGGGGGCCTCGCAAGCTTAGCTACCAAGACAAGTGCTATAGGATTGTCTGTAGCAGGAACATAGCCAGCCAAATCATTGTCTTCGTTATGGCCCTTTAAGAGAATTGCTATTGTTGGACAATATTGCCCTTGGATCTCCTTCAGTTCATTGTTATTTGACAGACTTTATACGGACTACCACAGATGACACATACAGTACTGTACAGTACAGCAGGTCAAAGTGGGATAGTGTTTTATGGGTCATAATGGATGTTTAATTCACATCGGGAATGTTGAGATTAACCATCATCGACTCAGCGTGTTGGACAGAATGTGTGTGCGCATGTGGGTGTTTATTAGGGCCGGGACAATACCAGTTACGAGTATCGTGGCAAGGGAACAAAACACAAAAGCAGTTTTAATATCTTTAGGAAAACAATGTTGGAAACAAACATTATGTTGTCATACAGAGTCACATTTATTTTCCAAGCTATAGCACACAATATTTTACATACTGCAGATTTTTTAAATAGGACACAAGAGTTTTGTCTGCTTCCTGTTTGAATTTTTTGGCATGGAAAAAAATATTGCGATACTGGTATCGTCACAGCCTTTGGCGTGTGTGTTAATGGACTGCAACTGTGTCAGCATGGACAGAATGATGTGTTGTCCTTCAGGTCGATAAAGCAATGGCCTTCAGGTCGATAAAACAAAGTGAATAGGATTTGGGATGGCAACCAGACTGCATTCAACTGAACTGCATTCAGTAGACTAACTGGGCATTTGATTCAGATCAACAGAAAATAAGTAAACAAAACCAAACCAGAATGGAAAGACATCAAGATACATAGACCTACACTGAACAATGCTAAAATCAAACAAGATCATGTAAACTATAGACTTAAAACTAATTTGAAATGAATCACATCGACAAGAAGTATACTGAACTACAGGAGAACATAGACACAATGAACCAAACCAAAATTAACTAAAAACAAATGTCCATACTGAATTACAGTAGAGCGCATTGACAGGAACCACAATGGCGTAAACTGAAATGAACAACGTGAAACTACTGTAAAAAGAGGAAAAGGGCTAAGGAGGAGGAGAGCGACAGAGTGTGGTAAGAAGGAGTGTGTGACGATGACAGTGAGTCAGAGCCAGCTGGGAGGATTTACACTACATTGCGCCATGTCGTGTCGCCGGGCGAGGCTGTGAGGAGAGACTGGGGGAACAGGATCAAGGTGTCAAGGCGAGACTCCTTTTTCATTTCCTCTTCCCGCTCTTCTCGATTTTTCCCATTCTCCATTCTGTATTTATCTTTCAACTGCTTCTCCTCTCTTCATCTACTCCTCCCTTTCCTCCAATAGCTCTTCCAAATGTTCCCCATTCTGTGCTCTCCCTCCACAAATCTTGTCTAATTTCTTCCCTATATTTCTCTTCTACTAATCTTCTCCTCCCACTGCTCCTCCTTTTCCCCGTCTCTTTTCTTCATGTCCCCCACTCAACTTACGTCTCTCTTCTCTTCAGCCCTCTTTCGCTCTCGCCCACACCCTAAGTCGTGGCCACAATGTCTGATAGAGCACACAATAGATCATACCACTGCACTCACACGCGGCCCATAATTACACGCGCTCGGTTCTGTGTGGTTACAGAGCAGAGGGAGGACCAGAGTTATAAACCGAGAAAGAGAGAGAGAGGTGAAAAATCATTGAGCACAGAAAGTACTGAATCTACAGTAGGTACAGTGTTATGTAGAATAAGTCGAGTTCCAACCGTGTCATGCACCAAAGCAGCAGTGAGATCTTTTCATCAGTGGGAGTTAAACAGAGGAGAAAGAATTTCCAGTGTTACACAACGGGAATCTATCCGGCTAAGCTACCAATTGGCAGGTTAGTGTTTTCCATCATGAATCTTGTTCTGGAGTCACTAGCTGGAACAGCCAAAGTCATAAAAGCACATTTAAAACCTAACCACGCTGCTAATCCTAATGCCTAACCCTAACCTTAAATTAAAACCAACTTTCTTTTTTCCCCCTCATGAATATTTACAATACAGCCCATTTTGACTTTGCAGCTGGCCTATCTTAGGGGAAATCACTCCGTTTAGCCTCTAGGACAAGACATAAAACGTCAACCTGTTACCAGCTGAGGACAAAGCCAACACATGATCAACACCTTCACAGTGCACACTCTACGTGTAAAACAAAACATAAAAGGAGCAGAGCGACTCAAAATGTCTATACAATATGACCATAGGGGATATTATGGTCCTGCAGACTCACCCGTGAGCTTTTTGGAGGGGGTTAGCTGCTGGGGTTACCCTCTCGTTCCCTTGTTCATGTTGGCCAAGTCTACCAGTAAGCCTATCATGGAGTGCCACACCTAGGTGGCATGACACACATATACCGAGAAGAGGTCTTATCTTGCCCCTCACATCTGGGTGGGTGACTGGTACTCTGTGTCCGTCTGGGTCTTCAAAGACGGACCTCAAATCAGCCTGGAGCAACTTCGTGTCATAACAGTGGTCATTACTGCTGGACTTAGAGAGCGCGGGAGGGCACACATTCAGACCAAAGCACGTGGGCTCACTGTGCACAGACAGGCACAGGCAACCCCAATGGCACTTACACCTTTTCTGATTCTGCGTCTGCGTAGAGGCGGAACTAACAGAAACCGCGTGTCAGGCCGGATGCCCTACCACTACCATCGGTTGTTTTTTTGCCCATCCATCTCTCTTCTAACTTGATTCAGTCCCAGTGAAGGACATCGCTGATATGAAAGGCTCTGTGGATGTGTAACAGCCAGTGTGTGTACAGGTAGGGTCTTTTGATAATGGGGCCAAAAGTGGGATCCGTGATTTGATGTGTTGTTGCATAGCTTGACTGAAGGGAGTAGGGATGGTGAGAGATCAAAGGGGTTGTCCTGACACACACAGACAGACAGACAGACAGACATATATATATATATATATCTGTCTGTCTATCTATCTGTCTGTCTATCAATCTATCTATCAGGTCAGGTCCTGACTGACATCAAAGCAGTGGCAGCTGCACTGGATACTGCTCACAGATGTAGGACACAAAGTAACCACACAACTGGTCCAAGATCAGGGTTGGTTGTTCATTTGTTTAGCTCATAGTGGTTATTATTCAGGCTGGGTTAGGGAAAGCTGATCCTGAATCAGTGATTGAGAAAAGCAACAGAATACAATGGCTGAGTGTCCTCTCCTGCCTTAAGGTTAAAGCCTTGCTATTGAAATTCAATTCCATGTTCACTTCACATACAAACACCTCCCAGACATGTACGTAACATCAAATATGTAGCTTTGCAGCTGAGGAAAGCAAGTTGGTCGCCCAACACAGGCTTGAAGCAGTAGTGCTAGGAAGAGTGTAATGTACCAGGGATTGAGGTATTAACCGGTGATGGGAAGTCATTATTGAGTTTAAGGAGTCAGTTTGATAAGATTTAGAGATGTGTGTGGTTTTAGAGAGGTCTCTAGGTTCTATAGTCGTCATCAGACCCAACAATGTGAGCTTGAAACGGCCATGGAACTCCCCCAGACTGTCAGCAGATTTCAGAGCTAATTTCAGAGGAGAATTGCTTGCGTCTCGTCAGAAATATGCAGTCTATTTGAGGATAACACGGACTGGCCTTGGATGGAGTGAAGCGTTAGAGTAAGTAACGCTGTGAGGGAGGAACGTGCCTGTATTTGTGAATGTGTGTGCGCGTGTTCGGGCTTGTGTAATAGCGTCTGCCTGTGTGGTGTATTGAGGGGGATTGATTAAGCTAAATCAGGGTTAGTGGATTACAGGACAACAAGTCAAGACCAAGTGGCCACACTGAGACAACCAGACAAACACACACAAGACTGTGTGCACACCTGCTGTGCACTTCACAGATGCAATCCAGGCGCACACAATCACCTCCCAGCTGTCCCACCCCATCTCACAGGTGGATCCACTTGGAACACCATCCAAACCACACAATTAACTTCACCACACACACACACACACACACACACACACACACACACACACACACACACGAGGTTATGAGAGCACAAATGCCTCAATACTGTCCTCATATGGAAAAACAAGAATGTAAGAACCCATGACTCTCACAGAAACCATTAGAACTAAATAAAGAGTAATAAAAACACATTTTATGTTAAAACTGATACAAAAAACCCTCATATGATGGGATTAGAGACCAAACAAGGCACTTTTGACCTTGCTGCTTATTTTAGTCCTGGTCCTTGTATAAGCCAACTGCTGGATCTAGACAATGGACTCCTGTGTCCGATTCCAAATGGGGTACGGAATGCTCCATTCCATCTCGTCCATATGTCAAACGCACCAGGGTTGGTGTCGTACGCGGAGCACCCGGCGCAAATGGCTGCACCATGATCTGGGATTGAATTACACTGGGTGAAATAGCGCCCGTACCGTTTTAAATTAAAAGGAGTTATATCTCCTGCCAGAAAACTGACAAGGGAAAGACGAAGACACACAAGTGATTCAAAGCAGTACAATCAGTACGTTTACATGCACACTAATCGGATGTTAAATGGATTAAAAACACCTGATTTTCTCAGCAATCTTTCAAATTATTAGGACATGTAAACGCCTTAACTTGGAGTTACCGCAGTGAATGTGATCCGCGGATGTGCTGGCACAAGCAGCGCGAGCGGGAAAAACTGAAAGGATGCATCTTAGAAATGGCTTTCATACAAACTTCATATGTCCGAGCACAGAATCAAATATGCCTCACAAAAATAACACTGTCGCCGTGGTAACGCGTTTATTTTGATTGTCTGAATTTATCATCAAGTCCCATCAGGTGACCATGTAAAACAGGATAATTAGGGAAATCGTTCTTCTTGCAATACATGAAAAACGTTCAAATCAAAACTATTATATTAATCTGACTATTCACAATAATCCTAGTATTGTGTACATGTAACTGCACTCAATGACAAGAAAACCCAACAATGGCATCATATGTCCCGTAAATTCGTTTCAAAGACAAAGCTCGAAAACAGACAAAAGCTTACAGTATCTTATCTCATCTTTTCTAATGATAGAAGTCACAAACAGTGAACACCGATGAACACAACCTGTGGTAGACTTTCAGAAACACTTAGGCCTATACACTGCATATGGACCTACAAGCACACAGCCAGCCCGGGTCTGCAAGGGCAGGTTGCAGTCATATGGACACAGCGAGCAGGTCGGGAGAGAGAGTACAGCAGATAAGCGAGCTCAGCTACTCCCCTTAAACAAATCATAACCAAACACTGGAGCAGAAGCCGGAATACATTCAACTCGCATCTCCAACTATTCACTCAGCCATTTGTTTCCTATGACAGCAGATACTGGTCAAACCGTGGACTTGGAGGCTCGTGTTGGGGCTAACGTTGCATTGAGCTGACAGGTTTGTTTTTTAAAGGAACAACGCAGGACAGCCATGTTGCATAGCTAACTCCATACTTATGTTGTGTATTTCTGTACAGAATAAATTCAGATTTAGTCTGATTTAGACTTTCTACCCCTGTCCATCAACCTTTAAGAGCTACAGATGTAGGATCTTAATTTGAGCCAGTTTGCTATAGCAGGAAAAGTATCCTGCAGCAACAGGAAATGTGAATTATGTGGATTATAATGAATGGACATTTTTGTAGGGGTTGATACATTTTTCTTTAGAGCAAATCAAGTCTGAAATTAAACTTTAGAAGCCTTTTTAAAACTCAAATAAACTACAAGTTTGCATTTCGTGCTGTGCATGAAAATTCTCAGCAACAAAAGAGAATTAAGATCCTACATGTGTAAACAGAACTGGTCTGGGTCCAGCTATTAAGAAAATGAAGTGAAAACAAATAGCAGGTCCACAGCGGCTGCAATGTAGAAGAAAGAAAAAAAAAATGGGGGAAGGGACTCCGCTTTCATTTTAATTAAGTCCCGAAATTGAAAACTCAAAAGTCCCCTTAAGACCAGCAAAGTGTGACGACAAAAAGACTTGTGAAGCTCGGGGTAGAAGTTACCTTTGGGCAGAACAGACACAGATCAAGTTACCTAATCTAAATCCTAACCTTAACCATGAATGGAAAATACATATGTTATCTTAGTTCAGTGTTTGTTCGATAACTTCAACATACTCCCTTCAGGGACAGTTGACGTTGCATGTCAGGGGCTAGGCTAGGCTAGCTACTATGACAGCTGCGGCTGAGACAAAGCATCTCTGTCTCTTGCCTTGTCACCAGACACATGGAACAAACAAGTGTCACTCAGTTTGTGGGCAACTTCAACTTAACACACTTCGGGGACAGTTGACATTGGCCTTGTGTTGGGCTGGGTTGGGCTAGGGAAGGATATATATGCTAGCTACAATGGCAGCTGGGGCAAAGCATCCCTGCTTCTTGCTGTGTCACCAGACACCGCTTCTACTGTAGCATCCACATGGAACAAGTGTTACTCAGAGAGGACAAAGGAGAGTCACAGAGTAGAGAAGCCTAACCATGTGGGAAATGAGCATCTTATGCTAATTAATCCATTGACTGACCCAACCACTCAGCTGGCCCCCAGAAAACGCTCTATAGTACTGTGATGTCATCTTCAACCCAAAACTAGGTACAGAAAGAGGTTGAATACAGAAACAAAGGACCACACATTACCCTTCATTCATGCGTTACCCTCTGGGCAAAGATATCAGCTCATCGTCTTCTTTATACCCCAGGTAAATTTGATCAAATCAATCAAGACAAACCGAGCGAAAAATGTACAGTTTCCTGTTTTACGATTGGTCGTAACAGATGAAATGATTCACAAGGGCACCGACCTTTCTTCTCATTGAGATCCTGGAGAAACTGCCTGTAAGCAGCTGTGGAGTTCATCATGCTCTCAGGGAAACAGAGAGAAAATGAAAGAGCGAACAGGACAAAAGAGGAAGAGAAGAATATGGGGAAAGAGGGATGGGAAAAGGGGGAAGCGAGGAAGAAAGGGGAAAGGAGAGGTATAGACAGAAAAAAAACACTAAGGTAAATAGAAGCAGTGGGAGAGTAAGGGTGAGAAAGGAGAGTGCATAAAGAGCGAGAAAGAGCGAAGAAGAGAAAGAAAGTGGGAGGCTGTAGTTGATCTGGAGGCTCAGAAGATTCCTGGCTGTGAGGGAAGACCCATCCTTAAAATGTGTAGGTAATCCCAGATCTCTTGCTCCTCTCTTCCCTGACTTTTTGAAAACGGTGTGGGGGTGTGTGCCAGCCGGCAGCCGCGGTAGCTCTGAGTGAAGCAGTATGCTTAAAGCCGGATAGAGGAACTGGACTTTGACCACAAGACAGGTGATGTCACTGCCAGAGCCAGAACATGTTTCATTTACTGCATCGGATGGAATGTGTGTGTGTGTGGGGTGTGTGTGTGTATTTAAAAAAGGGGAGAGTGGAAAAAAGGAGTGTGCTTTTATTACTCAGCGTTCAGCTGTTCATTATTCAAATATTTACATTACCAAAAGTATGTTGACACCTGCTCGAACATCTCATTCAGAAATCATCCGCATTAATTTGGAGATGGTCCCCCCTTTGCTGCTATAACAGTTGAGGTCAGGGCTCTGTGCAGGCAGGTCAAGTTCTTCCACACCGATCTCAACAAACCATTTCTGTATGGACCTTGCTTTATGCACAGGGGCATTGTCGTGCTGAAACAGGAAAGGGCCTTCCCCAAACTGTTAGAACAAAGTTGGAAAGACAGAATTGTCTACAATGTCATTGTATGCTGTAGGGTTAAGATTTCCCTTCACTGGAACTAAGGGGTCTAGCCGAAAGGTTGCTGGATAGAATCCCCGAGCTGACAAGGTAAAAATTTGTCGTTCTGCCCCTGAACAAGGCAGAACTAACCCACTGTTCCCCGGTAGGCCTCGATTTTATACACCTGTCAGCAACAGGTGTGGCTGAAATAGCCAAATCCACTCATTTTAAGGGTATCCACATACTTTTTTTTTTTGTGTGTGTGTGTGTGTGTGTGTGTGTGTGTGTGTGTGTGTGTGTGTGTGTGTGTGTGTGTGTGTAAGAGAGATTAATGGAAAGAAAGCATTCTCCTCAAACTAGTGTTTGCTCCTGATGTTTAAGATTGAGTGGGATTACATTCCCACAGTGATTTCTGTGACTCCCTCTGCCAGCCCCTTGACTTTCAGCTGGCTGGATCAACATACTGGAGGAGATTACTAAGGGGGAGGTGAAAACACTTTAAAAACTAAAACCCTTTCTCTCATTCTTTGTTTATCTTTCTTTCTCTTTTTCTGTTATTTCCTTCTCTCCCCCTCTCTTTCCTCCTCCTTGATGAAAAGTAAACACAGGGAAGTCAAAGATTACCCCGTGATGTAACCTAAAACAGTACAGTATGACGATAGGCAGAAACTGCTTCTCCAATAAAAATTGGCAATCGCGCTTGTAGGCGTTGTCATGGCGACGTTGGCTAGGTAAGCTCACGTGCAGAAACACGTCATCGGGTCTAACAGTCGTCAGGCACCGCGAACTGCGCATGTGCAGGCCGTCGAATCAAAGGCACTCCTTCAATATAAAGTGGTATTTGACGAAAATTGAAACGTGTCAGTTTGTCACTTTCATGAGGATGGAGTAATAACATGTTCAACTACTTGAGGAATTGCTGCAAAGAAACCACTACTAAAGGACACCGATAAGAAGAGACTTGCTTGGGCCAAGAAACACGAGTAATGGACATTAGACGGGTGGAAATCTGTCCTTTGGTCTGATGAGTCCAAATGTGAGATTTTTGGTTCCAAACGCAGTGTCTTTGTGAGACTCAGAGTAGGTGAATGGATGATCTCCGCATGTGTGGTTCCCACCATGAAGCATGGAGGAGGTGGTGTGATGGTGTGGGGGTGCATTGCTGGTAACACTGTCTGTGATTTATTTAGAATTCAAGGCACACTTAACCAGCATGGCTACCACAGCATTCTGCAGCGATACGCAATCCCATCTGGTTTGAACTATCATTTGTTTTTCAACAGGACAATGACCCAACACACCTCCAGGCAGTGTAAGGGCTATTTGACCAAGAAGCAGAGTGATGGAGTGTTGCATCAGATGACCTGGCCTCCACAAATCACCCAACCTCAACCCAACTGAGATGGTTTGGGATGAGTGAAATAAAAGCAGGGCACAAGTGCTCAGCCTGTGGGAACTCCTTCAAGATTGTTGGAAAAGCAGTCCAGCTGATTACCTCATGAAGCTGGTTGAGAGAATGCCAAGAGTGTGCAAAGCTGTCATCAAGGCAAAGGGTGGCTACTTTGAAGAATCTCAAATATTAAAATATATTTTGATTTGTTTAACACTTTTTTGGTTACTACATGATTCCATTTGTGTTATTTCATAGTTTTGATGTCTTCACTATTATTCTACAATGTAGAAAATAGTAAAAATCTAGAAAACCCCTTGATTGAGTAGGTGTGTCCAAACTTTTGACTGGTACTGTATATATTTTTTTGACAAGCTAGCGTCATAATTTTGTCTGACATGCCGAAAATGCAGCACTTCGCGGCCACTGGAGTATGACACGTGACTAGAGTTTGCATTGAATTGTGGGTCATATCAACCCCACAAGTGATCCAAGTCCTCAAGCTAAATCGAGGGACTAGGGGGCAATGTGAGTGAATTGGACCTCCACTTAAGATGGCAATCAATCAAACTGCCTTCGGTTTCGACTGGTATTCCCCCAAGGGAAAGTGGCTAGCGCGAGGGCTGTGGGGGTAAAAATAACATGTTTGGATTGCAGCTTCACTCTCTCATCATACACACTTAACCTCTTCATTGTTTTCACCCTCACGGAAACACAGTCTTTCAGACCCCTTCCCACCACCAAAAGACTACTCAAAATGCTTGACACACACAAACATACTAGTATTTTAGGAAAGTCAACGCTTTTCTCATCTCAATACCTAATAAAGCTCAAAACCTTTGTCCAACAACCCTGAACAAACCTTTTCACATAATGCAGTCCACAACCATCTCTACTTTCAAAGTCACCCCTTATTCCATCAAACATACACAAACCTACCCTGCATAAAAACACACAGTAACCCAATCTCCCGAGTCTCCAAGGCCTGTCACACGAGGGCAAGTTTGAGGAGGTATCGCATGGCAACAGCATGGTAGGTGCGTCAAAGAGCCTGCCTCCCACAGCATGGTTCATGTTTACCACATTTACCCATTCCTCTGAAAAGAGTGAAGCCTGGCAACACCATGTGATCTGACCTGTTACTACGGTAGACTAACACGGACCAGGCTTTCTATGGCTTTTCAACATAATGTGTATACTACCAGTCAAGATAAGGAAGAACTAGGACATGTGCCATTGGACTGAGCCTAAAAGTACAATAATATTGACCATACGGATTATCTATGTCTGTGCAACATACTTATTGCATATTGTAACTGAATTATTGTCATAGGGAGAACTAAAGCTACATAATGACACCGTACGTTTTTTGAAAACAAAGTGTTGGCTAATTCAGAGGATTGACTGTCTTACCTTTGTTGGAAGGACCAAGCAGCAACAGGAGCAGCATCAACATGGAAAAGAAAGAAGAGAGGCTTTGGTTAGCATGGAGAAAGAACAACACACTGTGTGTGAAGGTACGAGGGTCAGTGCTGAATTGGTACACACAGAGACTCAAGCTGAAAGATTTGATTCAAATTCAGTTGCTAAGAAGGACAACACCCAACACTGTTGAGATCAGTTATTGTTTGTATCCAATTGTACTCTTCTAGGGATTTTTGCCTTGCTCATAATCTCCTTGCTACAGTACATATGGCATACAGAGACATAGGACAATTACAATGTTCCATTGTATCAGGTTCGCATGTGGTCAATTTCGACTGCATTCTCTGAACATGAAATCAATTCAGAAAACATTTGTTAAAACAATTATAGAAACCAGTGGCCAGGGAATAGAAAGTAATTCCAGAAAATGCTTACTGTACTTTTTTCTGAAATTAGAATGTAAGACAACATGCTTTGACCGATACTTTCTAGCTCTCTGCTGTATGTACTTCCTCATCTGACCTCCCTTCACCCCCACAATCTATAATGGTAATGAGACTTTCCCTTTAAAAAGGCAGGACACAGAAGTTTACACTCATCGGATGCGGCAGAGCTTGCAAACTATCCCAGATTATAAAGGGAAACCCAGCCATGAACTGCCCACTGACAGGAGCCTACCAGATGTGCTAAATCAAAAGTATTTATAAAGCTTTTTTACATCAGCAGATGTCAAAGTGCTATACAGAAACCCAGCCTAAAACCCCAAACAGCAAGCAATGCAGATATAGAAGCACAGTGGCTAGGAACAACTCCCTAGAATGGCAGGAACATAAGAAGAAACCTAGATGGGAACCAGGCTCTGAGGGGTGGCCAGTCCTCTTCTGGCTGTGCCGGGTGGAGGTTATAAGAGTACATGGCCATTAAGGCCAGATTGTTCTTCAAGATGTTTAAAATGTTCATAGATTAATGCCTTCTATGCTCGCTTCAAGGCAAGCAACACTGAACCATGCGTGAGAGCACCAGCTGTTACGGACAACTGTGTGATCGGCTCTCCGTAGCCGATGTGAGTAAGATCTTTAAACAGGTTAACATTCAGAAGGCCGCGGGGCAAGATGGATTACCAGGACACGTATTCAGAGCATGCGCTGACCAGCTGGCAAGTGTCTTCACTGACATTTTAAACATCTCCCTCACCAAGTCTGTAATACCAACATGTTTCAAACAGACCACCATAGTCCCAGTGCCCAACAAGGCAAGGTAACCTGTCTAAATGACTACCGCTCCGTAGCACTCCCATCTGTAGCCATGAAATGCTTTGAAAGGCTGGCCATAGCTCACATCAACAACCTAGACTCAATGGATCCGTTCCACAACGCCTCTTCGCCCTCAGGAGGCTGAAATGATTTGGCATGGGCCCTCAGATCTAGGGTTGGGCAGTATGCAGATTTTCATATTGCCACCCCATCCTTCTCTCATACTGGGATATGGTTTTACAGGCTTAGTACACAAGGGGTCGGCAAAAAACAAAAAGCTAAAATTCCCATTGGGTATCTACTAACAGAATGCTAACAAAATTTGCAGAAGTAATAGCGAATTTCAAATGGTGGTTGCTAGTTAAATGTGTTAACAAGCGCAAACGAAAATAAACTAATTGCAAATACAGGCAATCCAATCAAAGTTATACATATATAGGTAGGAGCTACCGAATGTCATTTTTGCAAATGAACAAAGTTTTGATCCATGTTTGTCTGAAGGAAGAACAGTACTGGCTCTGGAGTGGCATGTTTAGGCTATGCTGTGTCTGTGTGGAGTCTGGAGTCGCTAGGGCAACAGGCCTGCCTTCTCTGCTCAGAGAAGAGGGGGAGGAGCAGATGGGCCAAGAACGGAGAGGAGAATAACTAATCCAAAGGGCTTTGACTTCTCAAAACACGGTAGAACGCTAACACAGTGAGGATGTGTCACTATTAATTCTGGAAAAAGGAAAAAACACATAAGAAATATTTTGTGTTTTGTAAAGTCAGATGTAAAATGCTTCTTATTGTAATTTCTGCTCGGCATCAGACACATTTTATGCTTCAATTGTCAAACAAAAGGTGTGATGGGTCCGCACTCAAAAAAATGTTGCACAAAGCGAACTTCAATTTTAGATCTTTTATTTTCTTCACTACATCAGGGATAGCGTAGACAGACGTTTCGGCTTTGCAGCTTTCTTCAGTGTGTAAGTACAAATCAGTTGCAATTCTCCACTTGGATGAGAATTCACAAACGGGCATTCTATCAGCAGACAGCACTCTGACTGATGTGGAGCTACTTTTCTCTGGTACTTTTCGCGGTGTAGCTAGCCTACCTTACTCTGGTAAAATGTGAGATTCGTGTTAAGCAAAACATTAGGAAATGTAGCTGGCTACATTCTTTCAATGATAAACATAAAAAATATGGTCATGCATAGTTTTTGCAAAAAAGACCTTGCTTTTTCATAAAGCTAATTTACTTGTGGCTGCCAGCCAAATAGCGTCGCAATTCTGTTGTCACCTTATGAAAATTAAGCAATTTTCTGCCGAATGTGTTGCAACGCACTAATGTAAAACTAAACTTGCACGTCCCTGATCACTCCATTGAAGCAAAAAACACTTGACTTTCAATATAAAACACAACCCCTGTCAATACACAGCTAGACTCATCTACTCCTGCTTTCTCCCATTGTGCTACTTACAAATAAACACTTGCCAGGCTCAACTGTTCTGGGGAACTATGATAAGTTTCATAAAGTAAAATGTGACCGGTAAAATAAAGAACGTGATCTACTTTATCGCCTAACTTACCGCACAAGTTGACTGCAGGTATTTACTTTAAAAAGTAGCTACAAATATTAAAATGTATTGAAAATCCATCCTGTGGTTATTTCCAAATACCCCGGTATAA
The DNA here is from genome assembly GCA_003317085.1 of Hucho hucho. Classification (NCBI taxonomy): domain Eukaryota; kingdom Metazoa; phylum Chordata; class Actinopteri; order Salmoniformes; family Salmonidae; genus Hucho; species Hucho hucho. The sequence continues at coordinate 224,189 of QNTS01001214.1, read as the reverse complement.
GGTATACCGCCCAAACCTACTCAGATCCTCAAAAAGTTCTACACCTGCACCAATGCGAGCATCTGGCTGCGTCGCGGCTTGACAACTGCTTGGCATCCAAACGAGAGGCAGAAGGAAAGCCCAAACATTTTTATAAGCCACAGATTGTTCTCTTTGCTACCGCACAGCAAGCGGAACCAACAGGACCCTGAACAGCTTCTACCCCCAAGCCATGAGACTTCTAAACAAGACTGCTAAATAGCGAATCAAATGGCTACCCAGACTATCTGCACTGACCCTGTTTTGCACCAACTCTTGCACAGACTCTACCCACACGCATACTGACGCCACACACACACACTTTCACATACGCTGCTACTACTGTCTATTGTCTATCCTGTTGCTTAGTCACTTTACCCCTACCTATATATACAGTCATAGCTACCTAAATTAACTCATACCCCTGCACATCGACTTGGTACTGGTACTCCCTGTATACAGCCATGTTATTTTCTACCATGCTATTTTTATTTGTTATTCACTGTGTATTTATTCCTCGTGTCACTATTTCTATCTATATTTTTTTATCTTATCTTTACCTCTGCATTGTTGGAAAAGGACCCGTAAGTAAGCATTTCACTGTTCGTCTACACCGGTTGTCTGCAAAGCATGTGAAAAATAATCACAAACCAGACACAGGGACCCATTCTTCTAAAAGGTTTGGATGAGGGGACAAAAAAATAACCCCTAATGTCTGATGTTGATCTCTGCTGTCATAGCAGAACAGTAGACTGAACACGGAGTAGCACAAAGAGACAAGGGAATGTCAGCTAGACCCAAACTACTGGTCTCTTCAACGCTCTATGTAGATGACACTAAAGAAAAGGAGAGAGATGAAGTAGAAACGTCAGCAGACTGGATGGGAGCCAGAGGGATGTGTGTGTGTGTGTGCGTTCACATGTCAGATAGATACTGCCACAGGTGACCAATCGCAACACTAATCAAACATGCAGTTCTCCAATCACAGGCTGACTGTAGACCATGTCTTAAATGGGCTGAGGTGTCATGGAGTGAGCCCGCGGTTTACAAACCCTATCGATTTCCCCCACGTCGTACCAGAGCGTTGCATCGTTAAAACACCATCAGTCTCTCTCACGATCCCACCTTACAAGGCCTGTCCCCTGCAAACTGGCAACCCACTCTGTCTAAGAAGGGAAAGAAACTGCTTTGATGAATAGACAACACATGGACAGCTTGGAGTGTGAAAGGGTCACGAGGTGAAACACACAGTCTCGCACACAATGAAGCATTCATCTAGGAGAAGCAGGGAGTCGTTCTGGACACTGTCATGCAAGAGAGCTAGAGCGAGACAGATGACAGACTGCACTAAGGGTGAGGAAAGGGAACAGTTTCTGCAGAGCACAGCTAGTGGTCTCTCCCAGTTGTGGAAGACAGAGGGGGATGGGAGAAAGCGAGATATACAATGCCTTCAAAAAGTATTCACACCCCTGGACTTTTTCCTCATTTTGTTGTGTCATAGCCCAAATAAAAAAATTATTAATGGATTTTGTGTCACTGGCCAACACACACACACACACAATAATGTCAAAATGGATTCATGTTATTCAAATTGAAAAGCTGAAATGTCTTGAGTCAATAAGTATTCAACCCTTTGTGATGGCTAGCCTAAAAAAAGTTTAACAAGTCACATAATATGTTGCATGGACTCACTCTGTGCAATAATAGTGTTTAACATTTTTGGGGAATGACTACCTCATCTCTGTATCCCACACACAAAATTATCTGTATGGTCCCTCAGTCGAGCAGTGAATTTCAAACACAAAGACCTGGGAGATTTTCCAATGCCTCACAAAGAGCAGCTATTGGTAGATTGGTATAGTTTTTTAAAAGCAGACGTTGAATATAGACTTGGGAGGTATACAGTACACCGGGGGAAATAATCAGGAGATGGTTTTTCAATACAGTTCAAACTATTTCTTTGAAGTATTTCCAACACATTTTTAACTACTTAAGTGAATATCTGCAGTCAACGTTGTGCAATACGTTAGGAGATAAAGCAGATCATGGTGTTCATTTCACAAGATTATTTTACGTTATGAAGCTTACCGTAGTTCCCCAGAACAGCTGAGCCGGTCACGTGTTTGTTTTCAAATAACACAATGGGAGAAGGTGAGTCTAGCTGTGTATTGACCGGGGTTGTGTTTTATATTGAAAGTCAGTGTTTTATTGCTTCAAATATAGTTTTACTTCACAGAAACTACATTAGTGCATCACATTAGGTAGAAAATAGCTTCATTTTCAACAAATTCCAACAGAAAGTAAATGAGCTTACAATGACAAAAAGTATTTTTTGCTAAAAGGATGCATGGCCATCATATTTCTAATGTTTATCATAGAAAGAATGGAGCCATTTTACCAGAGAAAAAAGTAGCTCCACATCAGTCAGAGTGCTGTCTGCTGATATCATCCAAGTGAAGGGCAACTGAAGCATTTTAGTCATGGCTTTACGAAATGCAGCATGATATTAACGCGTTTTTAAAAATGATCCTGCGTGAAAAACGAAGAATTCTGTGTTAACGTGACCCCTAGGTTTAACTTGCTAATTATCTAAGTAAGTGGCTTAATTAATAAGTTGACGGGGCATATTGTATTTGCTTTCTGCCGTGTTTGAGAAACAAAGCCCTTTGGGTGAGTTCTGTACAGCTGCCACTGCAATCTTTTGATTTCCTTGCGTTTTTCTCCTCCCCCTCTCATCCGAGCAGAGCAGGCAGGCACATTGCTCTATCGACTCCAGACTCCACACAGACACCAGTACTGTTCTTCCTTCAGATATGCATGCATCAAAACTTTTTTCATTTTCACAATGTCTCTCATTCACATGTAAATGTCCAAACTCCCCCAAAAATGTAATTCGGTAGCTCCTAACTATATAATGTCTAACTTTATGAGCTGGATTGCCTGTCTTTGCAATTCGTTTATTTTCGTATGCGTCATTAGCATATTTAGCTAGCAGCCTCCATTGAAATTCGCTATTACATGTGCAAGTTTTGTTAGGATTCTGTTAATAGACTCCCAATATGCATTTTATAGAGCCCTCATGTACTAAGCCGGAAATACCGTATATCCCAGTATGAGAGAAGGACGGGATGACAATATGAAAATCTGAATACCGCTCAACCCTAATGAATATCCCTTTGAGCATGGTGAAGTTATTAATTACACTTTGGATGGTGTATCAATACACCCAGTCACTACAAAGATACAGGCGTCCTTCCTAACTCAGTTGCCGGAGAGGAAGGAAACCACTCAGGGATTTCACCATGAGGCCAATGGTGACTTTAAAACAGTTTTGGAGTTTAATGGCTGTGATAGAAAACTGAGGATGGATCAACAACATTGTAGTTACTACACAATACTAACCGAATTGACAGAGTGAAAAGGAAGCCTGTACAGAATAAAACTATTCCAAAACATGCATCCTGTTTGCAACAAGGCACTAAAGTAACACTGCAAAAAAATGTGTCAAAGCAAATAACTTTATATCCTGAATACAAAGTGTTTGTTATGTTTGGGGAAAATTCAATAAAACACATTACTGGCAAAATCCTTGGGGAAAACCTGGTTGAGTCTGCTTTCCACCAGAACCTGGGAGAATAATTCACCTTTCAGCAGGACAATGACCTAAAACACAAATCTACACTGGAGTTGTTTATGAAGAAGACAGTGAATGTTCCGGAGTGGCAGAGTTACAGTTTTGACTCAAAATCTGCTTGAAAATCTATGGCAAGACCTGAAAATGGTTGTCTAGCAATGATCAACAACCAATTTGACAGAGTTTGAAGAATTTTCGAAATGGGAAAATGTTGCACGATCCTGGTGTTGAAAGCTCTTAAGACTTATCCAGAAAGACGCACCGCTGTAATCGCTGCCAAAAGGTGCTTCTACAAAGTATTGACTCAGGGGTGTGAATACTTATGTAAATTAGACATTTCTGTATTCAATTTCAATACATTTGCAAACATTTCTAAAAACATGTCATTATGGTGTATTGTGTGTAGATGGGTGAGAAATAAAATATATTTTGAATACATTCAGTCACACAACAAAATGTGGAATAAGACAAGAGGTATGAATACTTTGTGTAGGCACTGTAGATATCTGCAGAGGCAGCTACAGTGCTTTCATGAAGTATTCATAGCCCTTGACTTATTCCAAATTTTGTTGGGTTACAGCCTGAATTCAAAATGGATTAAGGCTAAATCCAATTACTTTGAGTCCTCACAAACATGTCCACTGATTTGAATAAGGACCAGACATAAAAAAACATAGGTTAACGGAGTTTACGGTCAGCATTCAATAGTGGACATTTACACATGCTCTTTTGTATTAGACAAATGACTGTAGGCATCAATCATACAAGATACTATACACACACAAGGCTTGCATGTGGCTACATCCTGACATGTGTATACATTGAATTATATACACATTATGCCATAGATCTCCAGTGTAGCATTGCTATCGCCTCCTACATCTTTATTTATTTATACTATTTATCCTTCCTCCTCTGTATATGAAAACTACACATCATATGACTATCTATTTATTGCATGTGCACATGCCCACCTAATAAAAAAGGTCAGGGGACTACCATTTTTTTAAAGTGTGTGTGTGTGTGTGTGTGTGTGTGTGTGTGTATGTGTGTCACATGCCTGGGATTCCAGGGGTGTCTCGGGAGGCTCCAAATCTATTCTCGCATGGGTGGAGCAAGGTGGTGCAGTGTATAGCCTACACCAGAGGAATATCCTCAACAGGCCTGGAAATGCCCTCACAAACCAATATAAATTTCTCCACAAACCACCATGCTGAGAGAGCTGCCTTATACAGGAGGCCAGTGGCCTTCTGAGGAGTAGGAGTGACTTGCAAGGCATGTAGGATTTAAAATACAAAAAAATTTAATCCACTCTTTGGTGGGGAGGAATTGAAAGAGTTGGAGGAGACAAGAAGAGTTGTAAGGGTGGAGAAGACCGAGGTAAAGAGAGAGACTAAAGAGCTTGAGAGGGCGAGGGAGAAAGAGAGAAAAGAGGAAGAGGAGGTAGAGACAGAAAGACTCCCAGCAGTAGGTGAGAGACACAGTATATTGCTCAGCAACAGCCTCCATGTTGAGTTATGGGGGCGACACATTCTAGGTGTGGTTGTGGCTCTGGTGTATTCACATACTCTTGTCTCTGGGAATTTGTGACAGCCACATCTTGCGCATACACACCTACGCCCCACTCATAGTCTGGACATAGTTTGGCTGCCCAAATGTGGTGTCAGTTCCACAGCTTTCTGAGACAGACAGACAGGAGACGCCTGTCCACCATTAGACACACCTAGCTCTGAGTCATTAGCAGGATAGCATTTCACTAAAGCGCGGTTGCTACTGCTGTGTCAGGTTCAGCCAGTTCAATAAGAACCAATTTAGCATTGCACTCATATTAAATTGTATTTGTCACATGTTTGGTAATCAACAGGTGTAGACTTCAGTGGAATGCTTACTTACGGGGTCCTTTTCCAACAATGCAGAGTTAAAGATAGAAATTGTGACACTAGGAATAAATAAATACATGTATTTTGTACCTTATTAGCTATTTAGCAGTCTTGTTCAGCAGCCTCATTGCTTGGGGTTAGAAGCTGTTCGGGGTCCGGTTAGAAGCTGTTCAGGGTTCTATTAGTTCAAGGCACCATTTGCCGTTCAAGGCACCATTTGCCGTGCGGTAGCAGAAAGAACAGTCTATGGTTTGGGTCGCTGGAGTCTGACAATTTTTCGCGGCCTTCCTCCGACACCACCTGGTATAGAGGTCCTGGATGGCAGGGAGCTCGGCCCCGGTGATATACTGGGCCGTACTCACCACCCTCTGTAGTGCCTTGTGGTCGGGTGCCTTGCGGTTGCCGTACCAAGCAGTGATGCAGCCAAGATGCTCTCAATGGTGGAGCTGGAGAACTTTTTGAAAAGATTTCGCCTCAGATCTTCAGTCTCCTGAGCAGGAAGGGGCGCCGTCATGCCCTCTTCACAACTCTGTGGGTGTGCGTGGACCATGTTAATTCCTTAGTGATGTGCACACCGAGGAACTTGAAGCTCTATACACGCTCCACAACATATAATATTAGCCTCATGACATAACACCTAGGCTATTTCAATAAAGATCAATTTTGCCTTTCGCTAACGCTGCTTAGCATCATAACGCTAACGTAAGCCATTTGTGGGAACCAATATTAACATTGTCTAATATTGTGCTAAATGGCTACGGTACTCACTATGTGCCTACATTGTTAAAAATGGGCCGCATCCAACAAACCTGGGAAACAAAATGATTTTATTTTTATGACTTCCCAGGCTTTGAAAGCGCACTACAAAATAATATATGTGTTCATTCATATTTATGAAGAGCTGAGCGTAGATGGGTCCTATAAAAACAAGCGTGAACCACGGTCAGAATAAATATTTATTTAGCTCAATTACATCAGGCTTTCACATTCTGGTTTTCAAGGCCGTCATCACGTAAATAAATAGTCAGGTTGGGTTGAGATAGTGGTGGCGACATGTCCCTGGAGCATGAAAGGTCGTGGAGATTTGGAATGTTTAAACTAGCAGAGGCTCAGCTTAGATCAAGGAACATGGTGCTATTGAAACAGTAGACTTTTCAGATAAGGTCTGGGTATAGATTTGAATTCAGAGAGAAAAATAAGTAGAAATCACTGTCTTTTAGAGTGATATCACATGTCAAGGAGAAGGGATGTTCATTGAGATTCCACACAGTGTAGTTCAGTTTGGCCTTCAATGCTTTGCATCCACAGTGAACTGTTAATTGGGGTGACTCTCTACAGTAAGAGAGATAGAAATAGCAGTATTTAAATGCTGTATTTCAAAAATGGTAATTCCCACACATTGAATATTCTATCACTCCAAAGTGCTAGACCAGACAAAACATTTTGTTGAAATGTAGTCAGCTTTTAACACTCCTGGCAAATTAGAAGCAGCATGACTATTTAAAAAATCTCTTCAGACATGAACTAAAACTCAACAAGCTATATCACCACACACTCCAGGCTGCCGACCCACTCTCCAGCGGAAAGACCTTACTTAATTAGTGGTTAACGACCCTGTGTTACCAAACTGGATGGACGGATGAAGGGAGTGTGAGGGAGGGAGGAAAAGTGGGATGGAGAGATTGGGTACTTAATGACAAAACCCAGGTGGGTGCATTCACTGTGGAGATGGAGGAATGGATGGAAAGATGGGTGACTGAATGGAGGGGGATGAAAATGGAGAGAGAGTGAGAGAGGGTTCTCGGGTCCTTAATGAGACAAGCGAGGGGTGTGTCGCCTCCGACAAACACCACGACTCTGTGCTCCCTCCTCCCTCCTCCTGTACTTGACCCTCCGGATCAAGCCACATATCAATCTAGAACAGGCAGGCAGGAAGGTAGGACAGGCCAGGCATCATCTATGACCTCATCTTTACTCACCACGCTTAGCCTCGCCACACTACATAATGTGGCCTTCTCAGCTGTGTTTTTATGACTTCCCTCCCCTGAAAATCTCAACTAGCTCTCACAGTCTCACATCAGAACTAGATGCTCATCCATGTTTCTGAAACATTGAATTTCAAAGTGTTTAAAAGATAAGTTTAGGCATTAACTCCGAATGGTTAACTACTTAGGGAGCAGTGGGGCGCTAGCTTCTTAGCAATATCACAGCGTTGTCAGATTTCAAAAAGGCTTTACGGCGAAAGCACAACATTTGATTGAGGGTAGCACCTCCAATATTTTTCCATTAGCATAAATTCATAAACCATCGCGGGTCACACAAAACACATTTCACAGCGAAAACAAATCCCTTACCTTTTGAAGAACTTCTGCTGAGGGCTTCCCAAGTGTCCAACGAAGACATCCAATGGTTCTTTTGTTAGAAAAAGTCATTTATTATATCCATAAATCTCTGTTTGGTTGGCGCATTATGTTCATAAAATACAGCGTCCACTCACCCATTGAACCGTGAAGAGAACTCGTTCAACCTATACCTATACACTTGTCCAAGAACAATCAAACATCATTGATAATGTATCCTTAGGAGCACTTTTATGTATATTTACTATAATATTTCAACCGGATTATAAACTGGACGATAGGAAAGGNACGCACTTCCTCTTCTGTTAACATCCGATGACCACTTCAAAATTCTTCTTCTATTACCATCCAGAGCAACTAAACATCATCAAACACTGTCTAGAGACTGTTGACATCCAGTGGAAGCAATAGGTACTGCAATCATATATATATATATATATATATGTATGTATGTATGTATCTGTTTTCAATAGGGAGGGGTTCAAAATGAGGCAATGTGTCAAAAACACTTTTTCCAGGACAGAAATTCCTCAGGTTTTCGCCTGTTATATCAGTTCTGTTATACTCACAGTCAATATTTTAACACTCTTAGAAACTTCAGAGTGTTTCCTATCCAATAGTACTAATTATGTGCATTTCCTATTTTCTGGGCCTGAGTGGGAGGCATTTTACTTTGGGCATGCCAGACTCTCCAAAACCGTCACCTCGGGAGCCTCTCCCTAAGAAGTTAAGGTAAGGGATAGGCTTAAAGTTGTTTGAGATATCACTGGATTGGAACTTGCAACCTTTGGAATCCGAAACCTACTTGAAGTTAACAGCGCTCACTGTTGCCCCTAGTGGCTGATTTCCACGTAAATCTCCCAATGTCCTCAGACATGGATGGACGTCGAATACTGACTTGTATCACAGGTGACCTGGCTGAGATATCTATCATTCCACCCATCTAACCACCTATTTAACACACACAACCTATTCATTATTCCATTAATCAATCCATGGGGTAGGGCTGAGCGATTTCGGCCAAAATATAATATCACGGAATTTGAAAAGAATTGGGACGGTATGACAGTATTTAATGTTTTTGAATAATACAAATTATAAATTTGATTTATGAGTAGTGTGCCCATAGGGTGGCAACATATACACATAACATACATTCTAAGTCTTTCTCCATTCTGATTGTTTAATTCAACACAAACAATTATTTAGCATTTTTTTCATCAATGTCTGTATTTCCTGCACTCGTTTGAGATCATTTCCACACTGCCACGTAGGGCTGCACGATATGGGCAAACAATCTAGGCCTTATTTTTAACCAAATGTTGCAATAGTGATTTGACTTGTGATTTAGAGCAAAACACTTCAACTGTTGGAATCATGGAAATATAATGATTATTCTAATTATATAGTTAGAATATAATAGTGGGCACTTTGAATACAGTGTTTGACATGACAATGAATGAAAATGCCAGGAAGGAGTTATTGTGACAGGGTAGGAACCAAAGTGTTGATAAGTGTTTCCTAGGGAACCCTATAATCTTTGGCTACATTGAATGTTCTCTCTTAGCTACTTCATGTAGCCAACATATTCATGCTTTGTGTATTAGTCTTTGATTTAGAAGATACTGTTGCACAAACATGCTGATTTAAGTGTACACCATCACTGGCATTATCAGGTTGTATAGCTAATTACGTTTGCTCTGACTCAGTACATTTATTAGCTAGCTATCTAGCCAGCTAACAAGACATTTAGGCCCAACTTGCTAAGAAAAGACAAACTAGTTTGCAGATGTAAGAAACAAACTAATAATGTAATTATAGAACACTAGTGGATTTCTATTAAGCAGCAAAGTGAAAACAGCATTGTTGTCATCAACATTGTTGCATGAAGGCAAGTGTCTCGTGGCCGAGGAACAAATGCGCTCGAGTGACAGGGGGCGGGGTCTGTGTGGAAATCGGCATGGAGAGCGAGATCGAGAGAGAGATGACTCAAGTAGCGAAGTAAACTATAAAGATGGACGTTACACACGGCATATCACATTTAACAAACCAAACATTCAAATACGGTTATAGAAGGTCAAGTAAAAACCCAAACCGGTCCGTGCATAAATACTGCCATATCGTAAAATACGGTATACCGCCCAGCACTATGGAGTCAGCTTTCCTTATTACAGTAAGCGAAGGCCAGAGATGTCCACACTTCCTACTGTATCCCTCTTTCCCTCCACCACAACAGTACATTTTACAGAGAACGCAAGAGACAGAAGGCTACCACTCCCCTACAGCAGCAGGTTTGAGCGTATAGTTACAGCATGGAACCCTTCTCTCAGACCATGGTGCTTCTCGGTCTGGTAATATGTCAGCTGTCATTTTTACAGTGAAGAGGAGAGGAAATAGAAGGCTTCCGCAGTCGACACCCTACAGTGGAAGGTTCTAGCGTAGTCAGAATTTACGCGCTCTCTTTCACTCGCATTCTCTCTCTCAATGCCTCACTCGCTCTCTGTCAATATGTCAGCTGTCATTTTTATAGTGAGGAAATAGTCTTCCACACCCTTTGGTAGCAGGTTTCAATGTACAGTCAGAATGTACAGTATGCCCCCCCCCC